>WAAF01000015.1:145263-512704 GCA_013400475.1 Tricholaema leucomelas
GTTCCCATCCTCTGCCATGCAGCCAAAGTCCTGAGTTCATATGCTCTGCCATGCTGCCACAGTACACAGTTACCATCAGCGGCCATGCTGCCACAGTACTCAGTTACCATCAGTGGCCCTGCTGCCACAGTACTCAGTTACCATCAGCTGCCATGCTGCCACAGTACTCAGTTACCATCAGTGGCCATGCTGCCACAGTACTCAGTTACCATCAGCTGCCATGCTGCCACAGTACTCAGTTACCATCAGCTGCCATGCTGCCACAGTACTCATTTAAAGACCATCGCCATTCTTGGAGAGGTCGGTGGCTGCAAAGAGAAGTACACAGACAGCACAGCAAAAAGCTTCTAGGAGCACAGAGCTCTTTCCCTGGGAGAAAACATCAGAGCCACAGCTCATGGGCAGGTCACTACGGTCTGAATTAATTGCTGCAGAGCAGCCACTCAGGCAGCCAGCCTTGTGCCCACCCAGCTGCCCTTGCTGCCCCATGGTCTCAGCTCCATCCTGCTGTCCTTCCTTGTCTCAGCCAGCATCTGTGCACTTCTAGGCTACAGGGACTCTGAGAGGAAGCTACAACGGAAAGAGTGCACTTCCCACAGCTACCTTCTGGCTGTCTGCAGACACAAGCAGGTGTTCCTGCCACGGCTCAGGACACCTACGGGCACCCAGAAGCCAGCTCTGGCAGTGGTGCAGCTCCTCACAAAGGCGCAGGAGATGCTGCAGCAGGGTAACCATGCTGTTATGATCATACCAGAAGGGTATCAAGAGTTTCCTAGGTTCACTCTTTTAAATCTTACAGAACCCAGCGACTTCTGAAAGAAAAAAAAACCGCTGAGGCTCACTAAGGCCGCTCTGAGATGCAGCATTTGCAACAGATTTCTGTCCCTCCTGTTACATTTTGGGTTAGATGTTGTTAATAGCAAAAGCTTCTCCTTTACTAAAAGCTGCAGTGCTCTTTCCAAAGGCCCCCACCTAGAGCACACTTTGGGCATTTAATCGGTTGTAGAAAATCCCACACCTGATGGTGAGCAGGTTATCTTCTCTCCTAGCATGACCCACCAGGAACCCCATCACACACATGTGAGTCACACCAACTGCTGCTGGTGATTAGCCCATTTGTTAGAGAGCAAAGCACAGATCATTTAGTACCAGAACAGGAATTACTCCCCCCCCAAAACTCCACACTTTTCTTTAGTGAGTAGTAAACTCAACAAGAATGAAAGAAAAAAAGCTGTTTTGTGTTGTTTATTGAAAAGAAAAGTAACTGAACACATTGTGACTGACAGGCTGAGATTTCTTTGGCTGGTTCTGCTATTTGAAACACAGCCATTAAAACAGAAATAAACTGTAGAAAGTTTAGATTTTAAACCGCCCAACCAGTCCTAGTTCCACCTTAACAAAAGCACTCTCAGCCTTCCTGCTGGGAGCTGTTAAAAGCCAGAACTTTTGTCATAGTGGAGTCACACCAGCACACCTCGGAGTTGCTCCCTTTGTTCTCCTCCTCATTAAGGAAGGATCTGTCATTAAGAGAATCTATTTAAAGTAAGCAGGGGAAGGTGTTTGGATTTCGATTATGGCAATTTAAAAGCCTGCAATTCAGAGATGAGGCTTTTGTTATTATTTAAATAACATTTCACATCCTTCCGAGAGGTTTTTACTGAGCAGATTGGTAAAAGCAGGTGATAAAAGGTTGGGTTTGCCTTTGGAGACGAAATGTGTAACTATTGTTTCTTATCTGCCTGGAATTAGGAAAGCTTCACTATCATTTATTTTAAAGGGCTCATTATCAAAATTCAGCAGACTTCATAGACCAAACAAATGCTGCACTTCCTGTCCCTGTTTAATCCCAGCCAGACAGCTTCTGCTGCTTTTTGCAAAGGTGGATCTGACCGAGCAGCACCTTCGTGTTTGCAGACTGCACAGAGCATGCCTGGGAAGCCACAAGCACCTTCCTGCAAAGTAGGAGAAATGGGAGAGCTGTCAGGGATGGAATTTAAGAGGAAGGTTCAGGCTGGGCCAGGCAAAGAAAAACAATGCTCTGACCTTGTTATTTTCAGCCAGAACAAGACTAACATGCAGCTGAGAGGTGGCCAAGTAGGTCAGAAACACCATGGCACAGAACCTCATTCTTCTTCACCTGCTAGAGATTTGAATGGTGGCCAAGTGCTCACACCACACACAGCATTTAACTGGCACAACACCCGCAGCTGAACGCTGCTCTGGGGAGTTAGTTACATTTTCATTTGCTTCCAAGCTTTGACAACTAATCCATCCTGCTGAAATCACATCACCTCAGATCTCTGAGCAGACCTGCACAGAACTGTTAGTTTGCAGATGACCTGAATGTTAGAATTTCCAGGCTCAAGCTACCGCAGCTGGCACCACCATCGCTCCTGCATCTGCTGAGGAGGACTAGCAGCAGCAAGCCCCTGGAGGGAGGGCAGGTTGGTGCTGCTGTGATCATGTGCTGGCTTTCATGGACAGGAATTAGCACTCCCAGCAACATCCAGCACCTGCAGCTACCGGTGCCCACAGTGCCATGGCAGCCCAAGCCACTCAGCAACACCTGACCAGCTGACAAGGGTGCCTTTAGCACAATGACATCATTTAGACAATGATGCTTTTATCCAGCAGGCTTAATTTCAAACAGAAATCATTTTATTGACCATCCTCCCTCTGCCTTTTATCTTTCCAAGATCAAGATTCCAAGATTCCAGTGGATCCATCATCTTCTTCCAGACTGACCTATCCCAAATCAAATGCACTGACAAGCCAGTCCAGCACTAATGTTTTGCCTGTGCTGTTCTAGCATCCAAGAACTCTGAAGATTCAGTCATGAACTCCTATAAGCCAAGACACCCACCCAAAGCCAGATGCTAGCTCTATGCTGACTGTTAATGGACTCTGCTGCTTCTGTGACTGACAGCAGCTTCAGATTTCTGCAGAATTAACTAGAGGGATAGGGGCTGAGCTGGCACACGGGCTGAGCTGGCACACGGGCTGAGCTGGCACACGGGCTGAGATACTCCAAAGTTTCACCTGAGAGGACTTTGTGACACTTGTTTCAAAAGCTGTGCCTTCAACCTGCTAAGGCTCACCCAGTTACAGCTTTACTCACGAGAAGAAGTAGTGCAATTATTTTTCAGCGACAGTGCATATTAATGAGGAACTGCAGACCACTTCAGACCACTCTACCTTTCACACTTCATGCATTTAAAAACCACAAATGGTTTGGGCTTTGCTCTTCAGAAACACAGCCTTGTTGAACAGGATCTCTTCTGCAACCTTGAGCTAAATAGGAGTCTTTTCATTTCCTGTGGACTCCAAGACTGGGGCATGTCAGCCTCTTAGGACTCTTTCTCTAAAGAGCAGCAAACTCTGTGCTTAATTAAAGGACACCTACCCTCCCAACGGCTATTTAATGCTATTTAATACACAGCTGCTACAAGGTGAGCAGACACTGGAACAGGCTGCCCAGGAGGTTGTGGATGCTCTCTTCATGAAGGTGTTCAAGGCCAGGTTGGATGAGGCCTTGAGCAACCTGTTCTAGTGGGAGGTGTCCCTGCCCATGGCAGGTGGTTGGAACTGGATGAGCTTTGAGGTCCCTTCCAACCCAAGCCATTCTGTGACCCTATGAAGGTTAAGACAACCCTGTCTTTGCTCTGAAGTCTTTAGAAGGGACTCTAAACATGCAGTAAAACATGTAGTGTTCTAGCTTCTAGAAGAGTACTGCTCAGTTCTGCATGCAGTAACCACAGATGTTGCCCTAACTGTGAGGCAGCTCAGGCTTTGGCCGTGCCACGTGCAAAGAGCTGAAGGGTGCAAGGCAGCAGTGACCGAGCGGTGAATGATGGCAGCGCCACAGGCACCCTGAGCTGAGCAGCAGTGGAATGGAGAGGCTCCTGCAGACAATCTCTTGCAATATTGGGCACAAGTTCCACATTGTATTTTAATTCTTTAAAAGAGCAGCAGATGAAAACCAAAATCATTTTGCCTCTATCAGTTTAATTAAATGTGAAGGTGGTGCCTATAGCAACAATATATTTGCAGCCTGCAGAAGCAGGGGAAGGAGCTGAAGTGATATTTTATCAATTCTTCAGACAACTGTCACCACCACACAGCCTGCCCAGCTAACCCCACCTACTTCGGAATGAATTATTCACCAAAGCACTGTAGAAATAATTACCTAGAGAAAAGTGAACTGCTTTGCAAAATGGTGTCTGGTTTGCCACAAACTTCACCCAAAACTGAAATGTCCTTCTCAGGCTGAAAGAAAACACTTCCATTTCTCCCGGTAGAAGTAATTCTGCCTCTCAAAGCCTGCAGTGATGAAATCATGCAAACACGCCAAGGGAAGGCCACGTTGTGGATTTTTTATACATTACTTGCTTATACCAAGACAACATTTGCGTAATTTTGTGCAATGGCAGCCTCTAAGAAAGAAGCCTTCACTCCAGCTCCAAATAGGGAAGAGCATACCCATTTGGCACTGGAATTGTGTGAGAGGACAATGCAGTACTGGTTTGAAAGATGAGGCGGAGCAGTCATCACACCCAGTCTAGTGCAGCCAGCTGTTAGCAGTCAAACCACTGACCAGACTGCCAGCTAATCCCTGGAAAAGCCTTGTCTCGGGCTGGCCTCTTGACAGTGAGTACCACTGCTGCCACCAAAGGCACTTCCTCCCAGCCCTACACACAGCAGAGGACAGGTGGAAGGGATCTGCTAAAGGAAAGCAATTTAACACTGAAACCCAAAACCAAAGTTTACTTTTCCCCTGTTATTAAATGAGCCCAGGAAGAGCACAGCCAGTCTGCAATGCTTGGCCTGGGGCGTTTTAACTCTCAAACCAGGAACAGTCTGCTCTCACCATCCCTGCTTTCTGAGGTTGCATTTTGATAGCTGCAGGATGCGTTATACTTCAAAGGAAAGAAGAAACCAGCTTGGGGTCCGGTCCCTTTTTTGGTTCCATCCCTTGGTGACCTCCTGCCATATCACCAGCTACAGAACTGAGCTGGCACCAGCTCTGCCAGCTGACTGCTTCCATTTCACACCACAGTTTGGAGATGCTATGGCAGAGGATAATGGGAAACAGAAGCCTTCACCAGAAGAGCTCAAGCTTTAGCAACGCTGTCAGGCTTTATCACTAATTTCTCTTTCACTTTGGGCACAGAAAGTAACAGAGTGAAAGTCTTCCAGCATGTCACTGCTTCCACCCAGACAATGAGGTCCGTAGAGGACAGCCCCAGTCTTTTGACTGAGAGGCTCAGTCCTCAGGAAACACCCCCAGCAGCTAACAGGCTCTAAAGGGGTCTGACCTTACAAGGAGTGTCAAAGCTCTGAGCAAAAGCCTTCCTCTTCTAAAGCCAGAAATAGTGCAGTGCCTCAGGAGCTCCATCAAACAGGTCTCTAGAATGGCCACCTCAAGAGCTGCTATCAAGGACTCTGGGAGTGGAAGGACTGAGTGTCCAGCCTCAGGAATATCATCAGCGTGTCTGGAAGACAAGGCCAGCTGGGTTTGGAGACTGGATTCTTTTCAGTCAAACCAGGAAGGGTTCACTCTAACCTGTGGCTTTGGATTTGTGCCTCAGCACTGATACATTTCTTTATTTAATAAAAACTCAAACAATTCTGAAATCTAAAACACATTTTGAAAGATCAATTAAATCCTTAAGCACATTTCACTAAGCCAGCCCTTAGCTACTTCTGCAGTCATTTCTTCTTTCCAAACCCGCACCCTGTCTAACAAGGAAGATACCAGTGAAAAATAAAACAAATTGCATTTCAAATTCCAGGTGATGCATACTTTAAAGAGAAAAATTACTTCCTTAGACATGCTTATAGTCAGCTGAACACCATTATCCAGCAGTTCTCCTTTAAACATTAATCATCCTGCAGTGCTGGTTTGCTTGAAGGTTTTGGGCTTTGTTCTTTTTTCCCTGATACTTTCAGAAAACACAACACAAGCCTCAGAACTACATAACCAATACACTAATTCTTTGCTAAGGACAACTGGCTAATAACACTTGTGCAAAGTCTTCAGGTACCTTTTCCTTCTCTTTAAGGCAGATGTAAATCTATCTTTTTTAAACAAAACAAAAACAAAAAACAACTTTTTTATCAAGCTAATTCCTCCCTGGAGTTGTTCAAGGCCAGGTTGAGCATCCTTGGCTAGTGGGAGGTGTCCCTGCCCATGGCAAGGGGTTGGGACTGGATGACCTTTAAGGTCCCTTCCAGCCAAAACCATTCTGTGATTCCGCAAACAGAACAGAGCAAACTGTAGTTAGCAGAAATCACCTTGAGATGCACTGGACACCAACTTAACAGTTCAAAGGCATTGCTGCTCCCTCCTTTATCTGGCAGCAAATGGAAATATTTTTAAACTGTGTAATATTGACTCTCCCTCTAGACGGGCTTTAAAAAGCTTTCACACCCATTTATTTCTCTCTGTTTCTTGAAAAGGTAGAATTTTTCTAAGTCTACTCCTTCAGGTACAGCCACCATGAACATCTGTAAAGCTAAGAAATAAGCTAATAAATCATGGAACCAACCAGGTTGGAAGAGACCTCCAAGATCATCCCGTCCAACCTAGCACCCAGCCCTAGCATAAGGTCTACGTGAAAAAAAAAGTTATCAGGAGATGCCTGTGTGCCACTGCTCCCCTCTCTTGGGCAGCAGCACTTAAAGTCATTGAATGGTTTAGGTTGGAAGGGAGCTCAAAACTCATCCAGTTCTAACCCCTTGCCATAGGCAGGGACACCTCTCACTAGAACAGGTCGCTCAAGGCCTCATCCAACCTGGCCTTGAACACCTCCCTGAACATCTCTGATCACATTCAGTGATTCTGTGCTCCACAACCTCCCTGGGCAACCTGTGCCAGTGTCTCACCACCCTCGCTAACATCTAGTTTGAATCTGCCCCCTTCCAGTTTACTTCTTGTCCTGTCATTTGAAGACCTTGTCAATAGTCCCTCCCCAGTCTTCCTGTAGCCCCCTTCAGATACTGGAAGGCCACTCCAAGGTCTCCTCCAAGCCTTCTCTTCTCCAGGCTGCAGAGCCCCAACTCTCTCAGCCTGTCCTCATAGCAGAGCTGCTGCAGCCCTCTGAGCATCTTCGTGGCACTTCAGGAGCTTACTCCTTCAGATCATGGCAGAAATGTGGATTTCTTGTGATATCCCTTCAGGAGAAATAACCTGGCAGTTAGTGTTAGCTAATGGGTACCTCAGAGCTTCTCCTCCTCCCGCAAAGCTGCAGACACATCCTGCAGATCACTGCCCACAGGGGGATTTTTCAAATGATGGACCTTTACACTTCATTATTTGTGATTGCTACCCACTTTCTGCAACGCACAGAGCATCCTGCTGCCTCAACATCCTTCCTATTCTGAGTCAGGAAAACTAGTTTTTAATATCTTTCTTTGTCCTCATCTCAATTTCACAGGCAATGAAAAAAAGGCAGGCAAAAGGGAAAAAAAAGGGAGAAGAAAGGAGATTATATTTTTTTTGTCAAGCTGAACTCCCAAGAAGGCCCTTATGCAATAGGAAAATCTGCAATGCATGTTCCTCTTGTTGGGGTTTATATCTATAATTCATTTCATCAGGCTGCCTTTCATGTACCCATAAAGTGATTCAAACAACAGAAATGGTCTGAGTAAATACGGAGTTGGTTTTCATTTTATGCCTGGAACAAGCAGGCTTGCAGATATGGAATTTCAGTGATTACATTTAGGTGTAGCCTTTCAAACACAGCAACTCAGATTAATCTCCCACAATTGGGCCTGGCACTCTCACTCAGGGTAAATCATTATGCACTGCTGCTTCCATAACAGCTTTAATTAAATCCCTTCCTTTTGGGGCAAGTTGGAGACCACAGAAGGGCACCACTGGCTGCCTGAGCCTTTGGGTTTTAATGTCAGTGATGGTCAAAGCAGGGCACGAGCCAGCGCCAGTCATAGGCACACCTTCTAAGGTCACTTCTACCCACAATACAGTAGCAGCAAGAGGCAAGAAGTGTAGCCAAGAGTAACGTGGGGTTTGAGGCTGACCAAGTGCACAGTGCATTGTTTTGATGCACCACAAGAGAAGGAGCAGATTGCTCTGCTGAGTGCCCTGTCTTACACTGTGCCCAGAAGGGCTACCACTGATCATGGCTTCTGCACGCTGGGGGCTTAGCTCTGTCCACATTTCCTCGCACTTACATACTCAGAATGGATCTGGCTTTACTCACAAATGAGCCAAATTCCACAGGATCCAAGGCAGTTATGGCTCAGACAGAAACAAAACCAGTGCCAGTGAACTAGGCTTGGTTCAGCTCTGTGATAACCCTCCCCAGCTGGAATCCAGCTCAAGACCTAGTGTGGTAGGTGTGCCTTGAACAGCTCACAAAATACGTCTGGCCCAAAGATTTACCACCTCGGGCAGTAAAGGAGCCAGCAGGAAGAGGATCACAATTCCCATGTGGAGGAAGGACAGTAACCTACAGGGAATCTGGAGCAGAGCTGAACTCAGGCTTGACAAACCCAGCTTGCTCCACCACCTGCCTGCAAAAGATGGTGCAGACACGACAATGCCATTCAAGACCTTTGGAAATTAAAAGGATTTTGACCCCTATGGAGTCACAGAGATTCGGTACCCACAAGAAAGAACTGCAGAGGGGTGACTAAGGAAGACAGACGGAACACACCAATGCTCCTCCTGGAGGTTGCTGAAATAGGTTCCCTTTCTTACCTCTGCTGTGGAGCTCAGCAGGAAAGCTGATGTATCTGGGGCATGCCCAGCAGCTGCTCCCTGCCAGAGCTGCTGTTTAAGATTAATTGGAATACACAGCACTTTGGTAATGCTTCTATCATGGAGAGCATCTCAGAAAAGCAGGAAGATCCTCCCCTTCAGCTCGACATCCTGATTTCTGTTGTGATGCTGATCACTGAACCCAAGTGGAAAGAGGAGCCCCCCAGTGCCTTACTGGGTGCCTCTTCTGGTGACTAACTCTGAGGCAGAGGCTGCAGCTTGCAGAGGAGATGGGAAACAGCCCAAGCCTGGCTAACTCAGGGGACTGGCAGTGGGATACCTACAGGTCACTGCCTTGAATCCAGCACAGGGCTGGAGCAGCCATGAAATGGAAGCTCAGTAGCCTCAGAGAAATTACTGAAACGGCTTCAGTCTCATACAGGCACTCACAGCTCTGTTACAACTAGACCTGCACAGCTGGCAGCTTGTGGTGGGTTTCCACCTTCCCAGGAACACAATGGTGTCCCTGACAAAAATCCTGGCATGCCACTTCTGACCAAGAAGATTTATCAGAAACCCAAAGCCTTGGAGTTTTTTCCATTCGTATCATCATTGTTTTAGCTTTCTTTAGACTCCTGTGGTAGTTCCTCTCTGCCTTTCTCCACACTGAAGATCAGAAGATAAAAACCTTCTAAAACTAACTTTTCCTAAAAAGTAATTTACACAAACACTGCCAGGTGAAAAACTGCAGCACCTGCAGAGGCCAGGCAAGGAGAACACTCCCCTGAGGAAAGCTGCAACCATTTTGCAGGGAAACAAAATCTAACCCAGTTACTATTCCTGGTTTTCTCAATCACATTCTGTAGGTGCCAGTGTTAGAGCAGAGGCTGCAGTTTGGAGAGCTGCTTGTGCTGAATAAATGTGGGGGGGTCTGTTGCACAAGGCCTGTGTTCAGCAGCTCTCATCAGATGATCTTGCCTGCTATGCCCAGGTTGTCTCATAGCAAGGTCAGCTGTAGAACAAAACATGCAAGGGCAACAGGTGAAGAATCCTGATGAGTCCTTTTCCTGCTCTGCAAGCCAGTGTTGATGTTCCTGCAGTTAGAACCCCCCTCTGTATTTTTATGCACACTCACTAGGGTTGTTTTTTTTAATCAATAAAAATGGTTCCTGTATGTTTATGACAAGAGTTCTGCAAAGCACTCCCAGCACCATGCAATTTAAAGCCTCAGGAGTACACAAATGATTTTTTTAGACAAGAACTGCTGCAAATATTTAGAAGATGCTGTGAGACTGCTGAAAAGCCAGCAGTACAGACAATAAAAAGGCAACATTCACTGTGAAACTTCACACTACAAAAGTCACACAACTTGAGACAGGCTACACAGGACCAAATTCAGAAGCAGGATACCGGGGTCCATTCACAGGAACTCCAGGAAGCATCCATTTAGGTGCACCTAAAAAAGCAAGTTAACACCTTTGCTAGTCAAAGAGCAGATGAAGATGACAGAAGAGCCAGCCTGTGGTGAAGGCTGTGAGTGGAAGTCCCAAGGATTCTTCCTAGAACACAGAGAACTACTGAAGCAAGATGGGATGTTGAAAAGGCAAGGGTCCACAACTGCCCCTTTTGATCAAGCTGCAATGCAGAGCCCATTGCTTTGGCCTTCTGGGCTGCTCCTTGGCACATTGGTCAGGTGCACAAAGTAGTCTGGCCTCCAATGCTCAGCTCAGTAGCCAAGCACCTCTCACAGGTACTCACCTTCAGCTCTGGGTTTGTCTGTAGAATCACAGAATCAACCAAATTGGAACAGACCTCCAAGCTCATCCAGTCCAACCTAGCACCCAGCCCTATCCAATCAATCAGACCATGGCACTAAGTGCCTCATCCAGTCTGTGCTTGAACACCCTCATGGATGGCAACTCCACCACCTCCTTGGGCAGCCCATTCCAGTGCCAGTCACTCTGGCAAGAACATCCTCCTAACATCCAGCCTAGACCTCCCCTGGCACAGCCTCCCTTCAGGTAGCTGTAAACAGCAACGAGCTCTGCCCTGAGCCTCCTCTTCTGCAGGCTGCACACCCCCAGCTCCCTCAGCCTCTCCTCACAGGGCTGTGCTCCAGACCCCTCCCCAGCCTTGCTGCCCTTCTCTGGACACCTTCCAGCACCTCAACATCTCTCCTGAATTGAGGAGTCCAGAACTGGACACAGCACTGAAGGCGTGGCCTGAGCAGTGTTGAGTACAGGGGCAGAATAACCTCCCTTGTCCTGCTGGCCACACTGCTCCTGATCTAGGCCAAGATGCCCTTAGCTCTCCTGGGCACACTGCTGGCTCCTGTTCAGAACTTTGGCCAGCTGTGCTGTAGGAGCCACTGTCACCACTGCCCCAGTAAGGGCAGTGTCAGGCTCCAGTGTCACAGATATTGCAGCACATACTGTGCAATGATATTGCTGCAGTGAGGGAGAAATTACAAGTAATTCTCAATGTACTGCAAAGCAATCCTCACGATGTTTTAAGGGAATGCTGTCCTTTCCCAAACTCTTCCCTGTTTCCACAGGAGTGATTCTTGTTCTGTAGCCAGCAGTCAGGATGACAACACCTCTGCTGAAGTGGAGGCTTTGCTTCATTCCATTAACATCTGCACTGGCTGCTGCTCACCAGCAGAGACCAGGAGCTGTGCTTTTACTTGCCAGATGTGAGGGACTACCGTAGAGAAGGGATGGGGAAAGCTCAGCCTCAGCCAGGAGAACTGGAAAAAGCCCCAGGAACCCATCAGATCACACCTCCCAGGAGCCCAAACAGCAGCGACATAGACACATTGTTGTGACACCGCTACACGTGAAGCATGTGCCTGGGAGGTACGAAGTGGGCAACAGTGACACAGCTGAGGAGATGCTAATCAATACACGCAGCTCTCTTGCTTTCCATGTATTCTACCCACTGACAAGAACAGAACCCAAGTACAGTTATGGTTTGCTCAGCTGCTGCTAGCAGCCTGGAGCTCAAAGCAGCCTAGTGCTCGGGTGTTAGACTGGTGATTGGAGACCAAGGTGTGGGAGGGTTAAGAGAGATGCCACAGAGACGTCTGGATGGGGTTTTCCAAACTGCTCGGGTTTTGCAGCTTCCACAGAATCACAGAATGGGTTGGGTTGGAAGGCACCTTAAAAATTGTCTTGTCCCAAGCCCCCTGCCGTGGGCAAGGACCCCTCCCACTAGCCTAGGTTGTGAAAGGCCTCATCCAGCCTGGCCTTAAACACGTCCAGGGAGGGGGCATGCCCAGCCTCCCTGGGCAACCTGTGCCAGTGTCTGCCCACCCTCACTGTAAAGAATTTCTTCCTACAATGCCTTAATTGTATCCTACAGTAACAGGAAGAGAAAGAAGTAGGCTGCAGGGCAGATGAAGGAGTCAGACATCCTGAGCTATATGCTTAATACAAGAAATAAATACACAGCAGCTGCACCTACAGTCACTTGCTAATAATGAAGTATTGATGATTTCATCTCCTTGCCAATTTTCTGCTGCATACTGAAGGAGGCAAACTGTATTAATTTGCTGTGAAGCCCAAGTGTTTGGGGAAAATAAATCTTTATTTACTGCTCCAGCTCCTCAGAACATGCACTGCAGACAAGCAGACACTGTTTAAATGCTCTCCCAAGGGCAACGCTCTTCTGCCGGTGCATGGCAGGGTTCTGAGCGGGAACAGAGGGTGGAAGAAGGCCATGACATTCCAGGGGGCTTCCTGCTGGCTTATGAAACCTTCATTAAACTGTGAGAAGATGTGGCCTTAAGTGGCTGGAGAGAGAGCACGAACCTGCCAGTGCTGCTGGGGAACATCACCCGTGATTTATTCACCCTGAGTGCTTTCTGTGGTAAGCTCCAGACAGATGCATGACATGATTCCAACAGCCACAAACCCAAGGCAGCAAGTAACTGAATCCCTAAGCATAAGCTGGGGAAGGGGTGGTCTGAGGAGCTGCTCTGTAAGGGTTACATGGAGAGCAGCTCGCTCCAGGATCATGACTTTGCTGTAGTGCAGGGATCACGTAATGAAGCCTTCATGCTGTTAGGATCCTAATCTTTGACTGTTAGAACATTGCAGTCATATTAAAAAATTGCTGTCTTGCACACAGCTAGGGAGGGCAGCAGTAATTGGGAGCTCAGCGGTGGGTTAAAGCCACAACTTATTTACCACTTCCCTCGCATTAGATGAAACATTAATAAGATTATTAACGAGGATCCTGGATTGAGTTTGTCACACAGCAGTAACGTATCAAACCATCCCGCTGCCAACAACGTGCTGGGCTGCCCTCCTTAAGGCTGCAGAGAGATCTTATCCGCTCCAACGGCACTGAGCAAGCTGTTGGCTTTCACAGTGGCTTGAATTAGGATGTGCCCTTTAAAGCAGAGGGGCAGAACCAATAGATCCACCCAGAGCCGCTGATTCCTCAGTCACACAAGGTGAACGCATTAAGGAAATTGAATTACAAATTAAAACCCAGCACTGATTTATTAAAAAGGAGGTGCTGATGAGAAGTGACTCTCTTTGCGAGATGCTCTTTTAATTTCCACCGCAATTGCTACCACCGCCAGAGTCATTAGAGCCCAGAGAAACCTGCTTCTATTTTTGGCCTTCTGATTCAGAATTGTTACAGGTCTTTTTTTGTGTTTCTTTCCCATTTAATTTAGTTTAAGTCTTTGGCCTATGACACTAAAAAAATAAAGTCAAATAAACCCCTGCTCTCCTTCACCAGCTGCTCAGATGCCCAGAGCCATTTCAGAAAGAGGGAAGGGGATGGAAGGGAAACCTCTGACCTCTGCAAATGCAAACGTGTTTGGTTGTAGTAAAATGAGCTCCTCACAGTTCACTTACACCTTGCTTGGACTTTAAGGCAAAGTCACTGCTTCAGGACAAAAAGCAACAAAAATTATCCTCTTTAAAATACTTTCAGCAAAACCAGCCAAAGGGATTCAGGCTTCTGCTGTGGCAGCTGCTCAAGGCAGATACTGTGTGGCTTTCATTTTTAAATTGCCAAGATCATACAATCAACCAGGTTGGAAGAGACCTCCAAGCTCATCCAGTCCAACCTCTCACCCAGCCCTATCCAGTTAAGCACACCATGGCACTAAGTGCCTAATCCAGTCTGTGCTTCAACACCTCCAGGGATGTCAACTCCAGCACCTCCCTGGGCAGCCCATTCCAATGCCAATCACTCTCTCTGCCAACAACTTCCTCCCAACATCCAGCCTGAACCTCCCCTGGCACAACTGGAGACTCTGTCCCCTTGTTCTGTTGCTGGTTGCTTGGGAGAAGAGACCAACCCCACCTGACTACAGCCTCCCCTCAGGTAGTTGTAGGTCTGCCCTGAGCCTCCTCTAGGCTGCACACCACCAGCTCCCTCAAAGATGAAGCCATTTTGGAAAGTTTGAACAGTTCACAGATTAACTGAAAGAGAAGCTTATAAAAATCATTTTTGTATGACATCAGTGTTTTTAAAGCCTCCCTGTAATTGTCAGCTGTTGCCAGTTCCCTTGCTCAGAGGAGGAAGGTACTTTGGCACAGCCTTTGATTTGCTGCTTTTACATACACATATGCACACACTGCCTCCTCCTTTTAAAAGCAATAGTCCTTAGGTCAGCCTCCAAGCATTAACTTTCACAGACGAAGCCGGCTGCTGCAGGTAACGATTAGCTGGGAAGTCCCAGAGCAATAAACAGGAAGACTTCTGATCTCAGGTTAGGGATGAGCAGGAAGCAGCTTGCTTTGAAATAATTATTTTACTGCACAGCAGAAATGGCATAATGAGGACTCCGTGCTGCCAGAAGCTGTAACCCTGGATTGCTGGAATACAGCTGTCACATTAGAAGTGACACATTGCCAGGAGACTGGCATCACTGCAGTAATCACAGCCCTCGCAGCCCTGCCACACTTGCCCAATTAAGGAGATTCTTAGTGCAAGTCTAGGCCAAGGTTAATGAAATTATTTTAAATGCTTAATTGCTGCAGTGTTGTTCAAAAGCAATAAATGGAAAAGTATATTAAAGCCTTATTACTCTGACTGGCAATAGGGAAAAAACCTGAAGAACCTGTTGCTGTAAAGCATCGTGAAGAAAGCATTGCACAGAACTCCAGGTGGTTTAACCCAGTTTGGAACTAGATGATCTTTAGGGGCCCTTCCACCCAAACCATTCTATGAATCTATGAATTGTTCAGCTCTAGCTACGTGCTGCAAAGGTAAATGCTTAAACCAAACACTGATTTGCAAATAATTTGGCCTTGAAGCATTGCCTGGTACCAAAACCCCTTCATGATGCAATGGAAGTGCCACAGTTGTGCAGACCTTGGTGGCCACGAAGCCATTCCCAGCAGCAGAGCCTCAGCTCCCCACGTTTCCTGCTTGCACTCTCCATTAAAAGCAGATACTGACAAGGTCTGATTGCAGTGGCAGTTGGCATATTTTTAACACTGCCTTTTTTAAACAGCTCAGCCTGGAGTATCCAAGTGTGCCATGAACCGCCAAGCAAAAACAGTGTCATCAGCCTTTATTTGCTGTGTGCTATGACCAAAGTGCTGCCAAGCACACAGCACAGAGGTGCTAGCACTTGCAGCTATTTATGGGGCAGGCTGTCAGGCAGAAGCACTGGTTGAAAAAAATTACTTCCATGGTGCCAAAAAGGATCAGTGTTGAACTCCATGTTGTTTTCCCCCGTTTCTGTTCCTTTATTTTTCCTGTATTAAGGGTACAAGGCTATCTGGGCAAGGAGGATTAACAAGGATAGATTAGCACACACACAAAAAGCATTTCCAATCTTTTGTTATTGGGCCTTACAAGGAATGGAATATGTTGAATTTCTTTATTAATGCAATTGAAAATGTAATGGGCTTCTTAATTTATGACTTCACTAGGCTTGAATTATAAAACAATAACACAAGCTGCACTTAATTGCCTGAGTGTGTCTGAAGATGACAGCATGTTTAGGTTTTCACTTTAGCATCTAATCTAAATATATTAACAAATAGCACAAAACCCTTACAGTTGTTCAGGAGACAGGACAGAATTCATTATTTCTGGTGACAAACAAATCCATGTTACTGAAGCACCATCCTTGCTGTTACAGTCTGCAGTGCGCTAGAGAATCTCTAAGCTGTTTGCACCCCTGAAAGCTTGGCAAGAAAGATTATTCCCACTGAGACCCAGAAACAAGATGAAGCTGCAAGGGTCATGCAAATCTGAGGTCTGAGCCAGGTCCCTGAAGCCTGTGCCAGGGCTTGAGAGCCCTTCCAGTGAAGAAATATTTCCCAACATCCAAGCTAAACCTCTGCCGGCAGAATTTGAGGCCATTGCCTCTTGTCCTGTCACAGTTCCTTGGCAGAAGAGACCGACTCCCCTACCTGGCTCCAACCTCCTTTCAGGGAGCTGCAGGAGGGTCTCCCCTTGGCCTCCTCAGATCCTCACCACAGCAGACTAATCACAAAGGATGTTCCCCATATGAAATGTAGTTCCCATTGTCCCAACCCAAGGTCTTCCTATCAGACAGATATTAATTATTAATTTTCTTCTTCATTTTTTAACAGTTTCATGACAGTGTAAGAGATTTATTAACTACCAAACCGTTGCACTACTCAGGAGCTGACTTGCTCTGTTAACTTTGTGCTCTGAAATCGTCCAAACTTTTTTCTTCAAACTAAAGAAACACACAAAGCTAATGCAGGCATCTCAGATGACATGAGTAGACTGGGATAAGAGAAGGTGGCCTAGGAATTTTAGAAGGTATTATGCATTGATACTTCTGATAGCTACAAAAATTACAATGGTGTTTCCTGGAAGAGAAAAGGAACATTCACAAAATTAAAGTTTCCTAAATTCATCTGGTGTCTTCATTTCAAAATCCTATTTCCACCTGGATCTTAACTGGATAAAGCATCACCATAACTGTTCTTGTCATGGGAAAACAGGATGGGATGGGAAGAAGGTGGATGCTCAGGCCCATCCACCTTCCCACTCTGATACCTGGACTAGGACTGTTCATAAATGCGAGTTACTGCACCTGCCTGCAGCTGGTGGTAAAGGCAGAGCGGACCCAAAGGCTTTAAGTTCAAGTTCATTCCAGCCCAATACAAATGAGCTGCGTACAGGACATTTGGCAGCTCTCCCTTGTTGTGTGACAAGAGAGGAAGCAGTACATTTTTTTTTGCACAGAGGTCTGGGAACTTCAAAAAGGAGTATTCTGGACTTTCTGTCTGCTCTAAGGTGTGCACTGCTCTCAAGCACACTGGCTGTGCTATCAAACAATTCCTGGTCAGGATGCAAACTCACTGCAAGTGATGTCAATGGCACAAACTCATTTCTTCTTCAGGAGACAGCCTACCTTCTTCATGTATTTATGTGCACTGTTGTTGGAATTAAGTGATATGGAAGGCTGGGGATCACTAACTAATCATCTAACATTACTCCATTTACCATCAAGACAAGCAAATGGTTGGTACCAGTCAGATTCCTAGATTCTTTTGAAGAAGACAGCTTCACAGTTTGAGGCAGGGGAGGAAAAGAAGGCAGAGAAGAATGCTAGTTATGGGCATTAGTATTCAAACTGTCCTCCCGAGCCTGTCCCTTTCCCCTCCTCCTCCCTCTGAAGAAAATGCATGGGGGAAGAACATGAGCAGCAGTAGTCGCAGGGTCTAACAGCACCATTTGTCACTGCCAAGATTCATCAGAGATACAGGATTACAAAAGAGGGAACAACTGAAAGGTTAAGGATTTATCTAGAACATCTGAAACGGATATTAAACTGAGATTAATAGCAAAGGGCCTAATGAAAATTAATGTTTACTGTCGGCCCTACTGCAACACTGGCAAAGGCAGAAGCTGGTTCCTTAACCAGGAGCCATTGCTGGCCTCTTCCACTGGCTAGCAACAGCCCAGAGCAGGTACATATGCTTAACATTGAGTATTTTGACTTTACTGGGCAGAAACTTAAACAATGCATACACTCACAGGGGAGTGCAGGGGCAAAGACTTCCGGAGATGCCTGTGAGAATGAGGTTGGAAGTATCCAACCGTGGCTCCCTGCCTGCTGAAATGAAGAGCCCATGAGCAGTAACAGCTTTATAAAAGCCAATAGAGACAGCTTTATTGGGTTTGCAGAGCCACCATCAGCATTTCCCTTTCAATATCTATCTAATGGCATGCTTTATAAAAGAGTTATGGGCCTGTAAAGATCCATGGAAAAATAACAGCCCCTGAGCAGAAGTGTCAGCAGCCTGACAGCTCCATCCCCATGCCGCTCAGGAGCCTCACCTTCCTCTGGCAGAGACAGTGGCACCACTGCCAGAGCTCACCAGGAAGAAGCAGCCCACGAGACAGACTAACTAACCCAGTTCACCACTAACACAGTTATGAATTGCACCAAGAACACTTTTGAATAACGAATTGCAAACCCAAAGGCTCTCATGTACAATGCAAACAGCAGCTTCAGCTGCAACAAAAAGAAGGAGCAGAATAAAGGAGAAAGGCTGTGCAGGTGTCCAGGTTGTGCTTCCTGCAGGAAGTCTACCTTATCTATTTTTACTCTGAATTTAGACAGAGAGAATCAATTGGTAAAGAAAAATATGCTCTTATTAAGCTGTATTTAACAAAAGGTAGCTGTTATGTGCTGTACCTTACTGCCCAAACTGTAGCTGTCTAAAGCTAGATTTTTAAAGTAACTTCTCTTTGGAATGAAATCAGCAGTGTTCTTATCAAAATACAGGACACCACCTAGGCATTACTACTTCTCAATTGCAACACCAGCAATGCATAGAAGAAGAAATGTTTTAGTCACTAGTTTTAAGCTAGCAGCTGCATTCTAGAGGTCACGAATAGCTGGACATTTATTGGCATTAAAGGAAATACTACATACAAACAACCATAATTACATCCAGGGAAACAAATGAGACTTCTTCTGACCCAGGGTTTCTGTGCTATTTTAGTCTAGCACTCAGTGATTCTCTGATTCAGTCACAAGTGGCTTAGGGATCCTCAGCCCCTGGCAGAGGCACTCCCTACCTGGATTTCTAATCATTTGCAAGGTTATTGCTGAAAGAAAACCAGGTGCAGGTAATGGAAGGTGGGAAAAGCTTCCAAACGTTAGCAATCCTAGCAGGCACTTCTCTCCAGGCTTTGTGCCTACTGGTTCTGGTTATTGTGCTGCCTTCAGGGTGAAGAAAGAGAAGAGCGAGCCCTGAGGAGGAGGTGGGGAGCCCTGGTGCCCAGCTATGAAAGAGCCCAATGCCTTTGGAAGGACTCACAGAGGAGTGTGGTTTAAGCAAAGACACTACAGCTAGGTTTAGATCTCTGTAGCCTTAATGTATCAGGTGAAATCATCCCTAAATCCAACTGCAACAGGCTGCTTCTGAAGTGTCAGTTATGCCAGACAGTATTTAACTAAACCAGGAAGCTCTTGGTTTAACAGCCACATATCCTACCCATATCCAAATCACTTCACAACCCTCTAGAACCAAAGAGAGCTCACAAGCCCTGACTAAAAATTATAGAATTACATAGAATTACAGAATCATAGAATTGTTTGGGTTGGAAAAAAACTCTAAGATCAAGTCCAACTGCCAACAAATCCTGCAAGTGGTTCATATATGCAACAAATCTACCTTTGGCAAGGAATAATTCTGTTCCCTATGTTGGTTAGTCCACTGCAGTGCTTTAGGTGAGATGTGATGTGAGGCCAGACAAGAGGATAAGGATATGTGGAAATCTATCCTGGTTGTGCTAACAGTGGGTATGTGAGCAGCATCCACACACAGACACAGCATGGAAGAAATTTCAAGACAAAGAAGGTATCTCAAAATACATCAAGAAAATCTTCTGGGCAGAAGTTAGGAGGGAAAAAAATAAAACAAAAACAAAAACAACAAACTGAAATCATTCCTTGTCCAAAGAAGAAAGGGCTGAGAGGATGCTGAAGGGATTAGAACATCTGTCTGATGAAGAAAGGCTGGGAGACCTGGGGCTGTTCAGCCTGGAGAAGAGCAGCCTGAGAGGGGATCTGAGAAATGTCTATAAATATCTGAGGGGTGGGTGTCAGGAAGAAGAGGCCAGGATCTTTTCAGTGACATCCTGTGACAGGACAAGGGGCAACAGACACAAACTAGAACCCAGGATGCTCCATCTCAGCACGAGGAGAAATTTCTTTGGTGTGAGGGTGCTGGAGCCCTGGAGCAGGCTGCCCAGAGAGGTTGTGGAGTCTCCTGCTCTGAAAACTTTCCAGACCCATCTGGAGATGTTCCTGTGTGAACTGCCCTGAGTGATGCTGCTCTGGCAGGGGGCTTGGACTCGATGATGTCTGGAGGTCCTTTCCAACCCCTGCCATTCTATGGTTCTATGAGAAGCACTGCTTGCGATCAGCAATGGGATCCTTAATTAAGAGACACCACCAGAATAACATTTGCACAGCAACAGCCACCCCTGCTCCTGGTCAGGCAAGCAGTGCACGCTGCACTCCTGAGGAGGCACCTCCTCCTTCTTTTGTAGCTGTGGAGAGGCAGAGACTGGGAGGTGATCCCATGCCTACAGGCCAAGCCAAGCATGCCAGGCTCACCGTTTTCCTGCAGAAGCCAACAATGCTACTGACGGTTTTGCCCCATTTTTTAACTAAAAGGTACCAGTAAGGAACTTGCTTTTTGCAAGCCTGCTGTGTTTTGCAAAAGACACTGCTGCAGGGGAGTAGCACTAACTGCCCAGTCCTTCCGAGGAAAATCACAGTGAAAAGACACAGCAGGTTTGCCACTGCTTGCAGAAGATCAATACTGCATTACTATCCCCTCACTGAGGAGCTGATCCTGTACCCACTCAAGGAAATGCCAAAGCTGTCATTGCTGCAAAGGCAGCACTGTACAGGCATCATTAACTATTTATTACACAGGGGTTGTTCTAATACTGCAGCAAAGGGAGTTTAAAACTCACACTTCCCACTCACAGGGTGGCAAACCTTCAGACAGTGTTCAGAGGGTTTAAAGATTCCATTTCTGGAATGAGTATTAAAGGTATGAGGAACTCGACCACTAGGAATAAAAACAGAAATTACAAATGTCTTCCCCCCGCCAGTTATAAGCCCACCAAAAGGTTTGCTCCTGATGAACACCATTCGTTTGTCACATTACAGTCACCTGCAGTTACAAGGAAGTCACAACTCGGAATGGGTATAACCTGGCAGCCCAAACGCAAAGAAAGACTGAAGTTAACTGATTGCTCAAAGGTAACATTTTCATCAATAAACAATGGAGACAGCTACAAAATAGCGAATTTAAAAGGGGTCTTGCCTAGGGTTTACTGCCAGGAGTTCAGCCTGTGTGCATTCTCAGAAACAGCTCAATAAGGTGTGAATTAGCTCTGAAGTGGAAGAGCAAAGAGTCAGCTGCTGCTGCTGTCCGGGAGGTTAATCAGCGCTGGAGTAGAGGCGTCCAAGAGGACTTACAACCTCCACTGAGAGTGTGTAAGCCACGCACTCAGCCAGCAGCGTGCCCCACTGTCAGGTAGCGGTTCCATCTGCAAACTGAGCGTCTCAGCAGACAGAATCAGAACGGCATTGTGCTCCAGAGAGCCCTCGGCCAGTGCAGGATGGAGTGAGGAGTGCGCAACTGCGTGCACCGCGCAGTGCTGCGCCAGCCAGGCACACGCTGAAACGTGCTGGAAAAAGATCCTCACAGCAAGGCTCCTCACTGAGTGCAGTCAGACACTCACACACTTCCATCAGCTGCACCACAGATCACGTTCAGCAGCCAGTTGGCTACTAGGTGTTTGTATGCACCGACTTACAAGTCAGATGGTTTGACTGTCATAGCAACCACATCCCTGATGTGGCTTTTTGGGGTAGATGCAAACAACTCAGTCTCTGTTCCTGTGGCCCTCACTTGGCCTGATGCACCACTCCACACCGGAACATTAGAGAAACTAGGAGGTACGAATGACAAATGCAAGTGTGGCCATAGAATGGCAGTGGCCTGAGACTCACTGAAGCTGCTCAGCTTACCTGAGCAGCTCACACAGCCTGCTAAGTAGAAATGCAGGGCTGGAGTTAAACGGTAACTTTTGCTTTTAACACACCTGAATGAAGTGCAGTGTCCTTGTCAAAGTCATCCTAGGAAGGCAATATGCAAATATTAAGCATGAGGATGGAGAATAAGTGAAAGGTATTAAGTAGAAATTGAAAGTAACTGCTGACAGTGCCTGCAAGCTAATGATGCTAATTAACAATGTTCCCAGGGATAGGGCCACGGGAGGAGTGGGGAATGCAACAGCACAGACTTGACTTTTCTGCTTCCTTCATGGAATTCTTATGGAATATAAATTAAGCCAGAAAATGGCACTCTTTAATTAGGATAGTTAAATAGCAAAGAGAAGACAAAGTAAACAAGTAGTGGTACCTCCCTCAATAAATCCACAAGCAGTCCATGAAGCCTGCAGCACAAAGGTACCATGCATTGCCCTGCCTGCCTTAGCTCTCAAGCAAAGAGCCCAGGAGTAAGTGATGTGATTATTTAGTGAAAGATGTCCATTCAGTGTACTTTAGAGCCTAAGAACCTTCTGGAATAACACAGACACATCACCTTCCTGTTCTAGCAGCATGCTGCAAGTCCCTACTGCAGTCTCTTACTCCAAGAAAAAACAGAGCAGGCTGGGCATGAGGCCTGGCCCAAGTTAAATGACAAAAGGGATGCTGTGCCAAAAGCATTAAATACAAGGGAGTTGACCAGGAAACCAAGAGGGAAGCAATGACAGCATGGCAGCAGCCACATCTTGGCAAGCCCTGTGCTTCAGAATATGACTCTGCAGTTTCTCTTGACTCAGTCCTAGAGGATTAGCTACTGGTACCACAAACAAACTGGGAATGCCCAGTTCTTTGCCAGCATGCAAGTCTTTCACAGGGTAAACACTTGGAGTCACTCACTGTGTGTGCTGATCTCCACTTTGCTTCCCCCAGTTGTAATTTTTTCTTGCTCAAACTGATGGATGAACTTAAGGCTTTTAATTTCCATGGTATGCCCTTCAGAATTGCATTGCTTTCCCCACCTACAGTACTCTGCCCAGAGACTCCCTTGCTTCATTAAGATCAGAAGTCGTTGCAGTCACCAAGAGCCACAGCAACCCTGCTTTAATCAACTGAAGTGCTCACAAGCTGCTGCCAGCCCAGGTACCCCACGACACCAGTGCAGCACAAGCTGGCACTGCCTGCTGCCCATGGGATGGAGAAGCTGAGGTCTGCATGCTTTGGCAAGAGAAAGCCAACAAGTTCACCCAGATTCAAAGCCTATGTCTCTGCAGCTGACAAATTGAAAAGCACAAGATCAATAGGAAGAAACCCAGCTTGTGCACAAAACAGAAGAGAGGGGAAACCAAGAGTCAACGGCTAGCTTTAGGGAGTATGCTGCTTCCCACAATATCTGCTTAAGAGTAAGCCACACATCAGTGTCTGAAGATCCTCAATTACTTGCATTTAAACTATTAGTGACTCCATCAACTCCCTGGGCAGCCTGTTCCAACCCCTGACCACTCTTGCAGCAAAGAAATTTTTCCTCATCTCCACACTAAGCCTCCCCTGGCACAATTTCAGGTCATTTTCTTTCACTCCCTCACCTGATACCAGGGAGAAGAGCCCAACCCCCACCTCACTGCAACCTCCTGTCAGGGAGCTGTAGAGAGCAGTGACATCTCCCACTAGACCAGGAGGTTCAGGCAGGATACTAGAAAATATTTTTTCACAGAGAGGGTTCTTAAACATTGGAATGGTCTGCCCAGGGCAGTGCTGGAGTCAGCATGCCTGAATACTTAGGAACATGGTTTAGTGTTGACCCTTCAGTGCTGGGTCAAGGGTTGGACTGGATGATCTCTGAGGTGTCTTCCAACCAGATGTATTCTGTGATTCTGTGACTGGAGCATATGTGGACAGGACACTGGGCACAGAGGTTGAGGCAATGACAGTAACAACCCTTCCAGAGTGTACTTCACCAGCAGGATGAAGCAGGTTATTACTTTTACTAAAAAAAAAAATCTTTCAGCTGTAGTGCACTCAGAACAGAGGCAAACACTGGAGGTCAACCAAAATTAGTTCTGAAGCAGAGAGAGGCAAAGCTCCGAATACTACAGAGGGAAGACAAAGGCCCTTTTACTGTGCTGCAAGCAAAGCTGACACTGGGCTCACTGTCTGGCAGGACTGGCTGGAGCACTGGCCTTCTATTTCATGAAGGACAACAAAAGCAGGTATAAAACACAGGCCAGGCTCAGGTCTGCAAACTGCTGGTTGCAGAAGGGGAAAAGAAAAGGATGCCCATAAAGGACAGAGGACTGACAGAAGGATTCTCAGCTGTCCTCTCTGTTTGAGCACTAATGACATGCTGGTCAGAGTGGTGCCTGGCACCAAAGAGCAATCACTAACCTCACATGGGCACCAGCAGATACCCCAGGGTTACTTACGGCAACAGAACAGTACCATTTTGTCACTCCCACCTGTGCTGGTAGGTACCATGGATAGTAGAGCTGTAGGATAACACCACCTGTGGGGCTCGATTGGCAGAACACATTGTGCAATACAACTGCCCCGAGTTCACTGCACTCGAGAGGATTTCTCTCTGCAGCTTTAAATCTGAAGTGACAGACTGCACCAGGAGAAAGGCAGCTAAGAGAAGCCAACTTTCAAAGTCACAAATTCAGCAAACACTGAGGAGATTGGCAAGTGCTTCACCAAATATTTACATTAAACATGGATTGTTGTTCCCATCACATCTTAAAGCCAGCAAATGAAGAATCATTTTTTTAAACAGTTACTCATCTCCTACTAGCATTTCTTTTTTATCCTTTTTAAGGACAACTTATTAGTGCAAAGTATTTATCTCTTCAGTAAGTTGCCTCAGTAAGTTGCACCAAAATGCCATCAGCCCTAAGAACCACAAAGAAGATAATTCCTACACTTGCTCTTTGCACTTCTGTGGCCTTTTGGGTTTTTCAGCACTTCTTCACAGCAGATACATCCCAGCTTGAACAGGTAACCACACGGTGTGTAGGCTTGCTGCAACCTATCACTGCTCCCACTGAACTCAGGACAGATGACCACAACCAACCAAAGCTATGAAAAACAACTAACCCTACATTCTGCACCACACCTGGGACACAGCAAACACTCCCACGTTTGTCTGAGTGCACCCAAAAGCCTTGGTCAGGTTTCTGGTCAGTGACCAAAGCCCTTTCTCACCTCTTTGCAGTTGTGAAAGGCTCCAAATGCTTTCAGAAAGGGAGTGCGTTTGCAGACATTGCACAACCTTACCTTTCAGGGCAAGCTGCACAAGCATACTGCTGTCCTTTCCTGTGCTGATGGGTATCCTCTCTTCCACTGGTGTCCAGAGCTGGTTCACAGCAGAAACACTTAACCCCATACTCTTGTCTGTGCACATGGACAGGATTGCCAAAGGAAACCTCCAAGAGCTGTGAGAGGAGAATGAGTCATAACTTAGCACTCCTCAATCCAGCTTAGAGAAAGACTGAAACTGCAGTATCTCCAGAGGAATACAGTAGTGCTGAGCAGAAAGGTAACTAATGTCTGTAGTGTCATAACTATGAGTATCACTGAGGGCACATATACACAAGCAACCAAGAGACAGCCACAGGAAAGGAGCAGCAGTGACCCTTCCACAGCAGCAGACAAAACTTCTTGCCTATGTTAACTTTCCAGCACCATCCTTGACACATAAGAGGTTCTGCCTGTAAGAGAAGAGACAGCAGAGCAATGTTCTGACTGCATGAGGAAACAGTATTTCATCTCAAGCTCTGCTACCAGAAAGCCTAAAGTTCAGCAACTGCTCCAACTAGCTGTGTGAGTGATGCCTTGGAGTGGGGGCCAGGCAGCCAATGCAGGTCTGGCTCAAGTGGCTGAAAGTGGTGCCTTTAGCACCAGTGGTTACTTACACCTGATGACAAAGAGAACATTTCCGTGGTCTACACAGATGACCTGTGCTCTGCTAGCTCTTTCACCAGTGCCCAGGTTTTGCTGCTTTTGGGACAGCAGTATCCATCCCTTTGATGCTCTGTAACATATTGACAGAGCAGTAGAATCAGTGTGGCTTCTGTAGCTGATCACATCAAGATCTAGAGAGCTCAGTAACATCTCCTAAAGCCTTGTGCCACAGCATCAGCTGTACTTCTCCAGAGTCCCTACAAGCAGCCTATAGATTAACTCACAGTGAGTTTATCTTGCAGCTAAAGAGGTTGGAAAAGCAGATAGGAAAAAGCTTAAGCCTGCTTGTATAAGATGTCTGGAACTTCCTTCTGTTGCAATAAGGGTAACATGTCCTTTGCTTTTGACAAACACAGAACCACACTATACCCATCCACCTGAACTTCACAGCTAGCAAACCACTGCAGTGGAATTAAAGCTCAAACATGAGCCATGAGTAATGAGCACTGCTAGATGAGCTCCAACAGCACAGAAATAACCACAGTAATTTCACACAGACTCTAAACACCAATCTGCACATCTGAGTTTGGAAAGCAAACAAGCAAAGCAACGAAACCAAACAAACCCAATCCCTGTGACTGTTGATGGGGCCTGGACCTGCCCTTTGAGCTACAGGATACAATGAGAATGATACACACAGAGCCTTTGAGAGCTTCCATAGCAGCAGGAAGATGGATCTGACTGGGCTGTCCCAGGCATGCTGTCACTGATAGTGCCATGCCATAGCTTCGCCTGGAACTGCCCTCTCAGAAAGACTGGGCATTTGGAAGGCAGACTTCAGCTGAAGTTCTCAGGCACCACTGACAGCGATGGCACCAGTTTTATAAGGGAAAAAGCCCCAAATTAACTTCATAACAAAGAACTGTTTTCTATTATACATTCCTGTACTATTAATTGACTCTTAACAGAGGTTAGGAGCAATAAAGCGATCCTACACATCTGCTAAAGCTGCCTTCTATGACTTTCACATCTTACTGTATTTTCAGGTAGGCATCACTGTAGATGCCAATCCAGAAGATTTGGCAAGCCACAGTTCTGTATCGTTTTGTCTCTCCAGAACTATACAACCATTACCTCACTTACACAACCCCACCGTGTGCTGCTGTGCACTTACAGCAAAGGCTAGTACTCGGCCAATACTATCACTAGCACAAGTTAGTATCCTGATTAAGTACCACACTATCCAACACTAGGGGTGGGAGGGGAGAAACCCCACAGCTTTAGGTAAGTACACAAAGAGCTATAATTTGGGACCACTCACTTCAGCTGTGTCTTGCAAGCACACAAAGAGCTCTAAGGTGGGATCCTACCATCTCAGCTATGTGCCTT
The DNA here is from genome assembly GCA_013400475.1 of Tricholaema leucomelas. Taxonomy (NCBI): domain Eukaryota; kingdom Metazoa; phylum Chordata; class Aves; order Piciformes; family Lybiidae; genus Tricholaema lacrymosa; species Tricholaema leucomelas. The sequence goes on from WAAF01000015.1 coordinate 172,308, forward strand.
GTTCTGCTACTGGCCTTTTATCAACCCCTTTTCTCCATCTCAGTTCCCCATCTGTAAAAGGGAAGATATTCATTCCACTTCACAAATAGACATCTGTAAGTAAAGAGGCCTCCTAGGGAGTATTTTAACTATGAAATACACATTAGTTGTGATTCAGCAGTGGTCTGCTTATCATTAACAGAACTTGTCTCCCTTTTCCTTTCAGTTACTCAGAGGACACATTTCTTAGCCCAGCAAAAACAGAACTAACGTTTTTAGTGTTACTAAATAATGACTTTAATTTCTTTTTTTTTTTTTGCTTAGGGATAAAATATAACATGGGATTCCAGCAACCAAGACAAGTAAGTTTGCCCACATTCCCAGCATGGACTGCCACTAGAGATGGCTCAGGCAATGCTACTAGGCTGGAGATGCAGCCTTGAAAAGGAAAGATGCAGCAAAGCTCTGCCATGAACTGCAAATTCGCCTTTTCAAGTATGAATTTGATAAGCTATGCGGCTTTATCTCGGTAGGGGTTTTCCCTAGGTTGGCTGTCGGTGAAGATGCCCTAAGCAGTGCCTGTTGTGCAGAGAAGCGCAGCGCCAGCGGAGCGGCTGCAGAGCGCCTCAGCAGCTGCCCGCAGGAAGATGCTGGTGACATTGCGCCATCTAGTGGCTGTCGGCAGCCTTGCAGCACGGCAGTGGCCGGGCCGGGCTGACACCGCTGCAGTACAAGGTGCAAGTGCCAGCTGTTACCCGAGTGCCACTGCCTGCTGACATGACTGACATCACAGAATCATATAAAACAGCCGATTGGAAGAGACCTCCAAGCTCATCCAGTCCAACCCTCGACCCAGCACTGCAGGGTCAACACTAAACTAACTCACATCCCTAAGCACCAAGTCCACAGGCTGCTTGAACACCTCCAGGGATGGTGACTCCAGCACTGCCCTGGGCATCTTGTTCCAATGTTTGAGAACCCTCTCTGTGGAGAAGTATTTCCTAAGATCCAACCTGAACCTCTCCTGGTGCAGCTTGAAACCATTTCCTCTGTTCCTGTTGCTTGCCACCAAGGAGAAGAGGCTGCCCCCTCCTCACTCCAGCCCTTCAGGGAGCTACAGAGAGCAATGAGGTCTCCCCTCAACCTCTTCTCCAGACTGAACACCCCCAGCTCCCTCAGGTTCTCCTCACAGGCCAGGTGCCCCAGGCCCCTCGCCAGCCTCATTGTGCTTCGCTGAACATGCTCCAGAACCTCAATGTCCTTCTTGTAGTGAGGGACCCCGAGCTGAACACAGCACTGTGTGGCCTCACCAGCGCCAAGTACAGGCTCATGATCACCTTCTTGTTTCTGCTCTGTTCATCCCTATAGCTCCTTTGAGACCTTCTGGATGAACAGTGACACTAACAGAAGACATTTAAACCATGGCACTTGAGTTTCCAAAAAAATGGAGGTTCATCACCATTAAAGGTGCAAACATCTAGGAAGTCTGAATTTGATGACCCTAAATGATCAGCTACACCGTGACTACATCCAATTATCCCTTCCAGAGTGGCTGAAGTTCAGTATTTGGAAACACCTCTGATGTTTTATACAGACCAAACAATCTCTGAAGAGCAGAGCACAACTATTACTCCCGGCAGCTGAATTGTCACTGTCTTCTGTGACAGACTATCACTTGGCTTCCCAGCCTGCCCATCACATACCCTCTCCACTGCCAGAACAGCCAGGGAACATTTTAGAAGCCCATGTTCTGCGACAACTTGTACAGCTCCCTAAAAACTGTTTTGTGCTGGTCTGTTTGGAGTTTGCACAAAAGCTCTCCGCTGAAGCAAGTCACCTAGGAAACAACATGGTTTGGGGGCTTTATTTTGTCATCAGTGGTTGTGGTAATCAATAATCAACACTGATCTTTTTTTCCCCTGTTTTCTTAATCTCTCACCCTTAAAGAAGGATGGGGCAAGACAGAAGCTCCATGACAGCGCATCTGTTAAGTCACCTATAGCATTGCTTTTTTGCAGGCAACAGAGAGAGACTTGTAGATATGGCACTAAGACTTAATCTGCACCTTGAAAGAGCACAACCCTACTAACCCCATACTGTACACCTTAAAGTTCATCCACTACCTTACTTGTGAAGCCAGTTTTTAATGCCAGAAGGCAGCAAGTAAAGACTGAAAATTATAAAGTGACAATTCCCCAACCCTCTACACAGACATTAAGTATTTTGGGTAAGCAATAACCATTCTGCAGCTACACCTGCTTCCTCTGTTGAAACACTCCCTGGTGGTACACTTGTCACTTGGCTCCCAGGTGAGTTCTCAAAACAAGCATGATGTGTAGTTCAACACTGTCCAGAATTTAATTTCAGTCTTAGAGGCATAGACATGTAGACAGGGATTAAATTCATCTGCTTTGAGAAGCAGGAGGTAATGGAGCACATCTGGGCCGTACGCCAAAAGAAGAATTAAGCAGCGAGAGCCACCTATTGAAAAGGAGCAGGGCCCACACATCCCTTACCCATAGCCCTGCTCTACCTCCTCTTCCTCACTTGCCTAATCTCAGCCACAGCCTCGTTCCCACTCCTTTCTGCTCCTCAAGTCTCAATTGCTTTGGTCCCAGGCTCAGCTCACCCACGCCTCCCTTTGGGGTCCCTGTTCACCCTGCTCTCATCAAACCCCTTTCTCTGCAAGACCTTCATATGTCCCCACTAGCAGTCTTTTCTGCTTCTCCCTTCCTCTCGCTACATCCTCACTCCACTTTACAAAGACTATGAGCCTCCCTTCCCTGACAGGCTTCACTCTGCATCCAAGTGCAAAAAAGTGGAGCAGGGCACAGGCTGATGGAATGGGACAGGGGGACATAAAGAGATTTTTGTGACAGCCAGTCTGGAATAATGAAGTCCTCAAAATACTCTGATAGCTTGTGTGGAAATTTCAAAGACAAGGTATCCAAGACAAAAGTGTCTATTGAAGTCTGGGTACAGGTACCACCTGAAAACCACTTAAATTGGAATTTTGCCTGCTGTTTCCCAGTTCAGACTCATCTCAGCCTTTGGACTTCATGTGAGCACAGAAGATGACGGAAGTCCCTGCCACGATGTAGGCTCAGCACTGAGGACTTGTGCCAATTAATTTTGTTGTATAACTCTGCTGAAGTCAAAGAGCATAAGAAAGATCCATAGTGAACTGTACCAGATACAGACAGTGCCAAAGACCCTCTCCTTTGCTAACCCCTTTCCTCTGCTTTGCCAACAGGACTGCATTCCCAGCAAGAACCAGGATGGCAGACTAAGAAGGAGCACTGCAGAGGTAGCAGCAACAGAGCAGAACGACTCACTGCACCCGCCTGAAGATGTGCCCACTGAGCTTCATGGCACGGACACGAGGCAAAGCAGCGCGTTGGGGGTGGTGAAAGACCAACAGAAGGGGGAAGAAACCAGTTCCACCAGGCTGCATAAACGGAGAAGGAGATTTATAATCAAAAAGAGCCCAATCTTGATTTCCATGAACGGCTCCATTCTCAACCTACCCACGCTGAAATCTGAGGACAGAGACAACAACAAGTGGAAAAGTCTCTATGAGACCCAAAGGGAAAGAAAGCGGATTATGAGGGAAACCTGCTCCAAATACAAGAGCAACAGCAGGAGGACCATCACTCCTTACCACGTCTCCAGGATATTCGTAGAAGACAAGTACAGAGTCCTGTATTGCGAGGTGCCAAAGGCTGGCTGCTCCAACTGGAAGCGTGTGCTGATGGTTCTGAATGGGCTGGCGTCCTCCACCAGAGACATCCAGCACAACACCGTGCACTACGGCAACTACTTGAAGAGGCTGGACGGGTTCGACCACCAAGGCATCTACCACAGGCTCAATACCTACACAAAGATGCTCTTCATCCGAGAGCCTTTTGAAAAGCTGGTGTCTGCCTTTCGGGACAAGTTTGAGCACCCCAACACTTACTACCACCCCGTTTTCGGCAAGGCCATCATCTCCAGGTACCGTGTCAATGCCACTAAAGAAGCGCTAAGGACAGGCTCTGGAGTCACGTTTAGAGAGTTCATCCAGTACCTCCTGGACGTGCACAGGCCAGTGGGCATGGACATCCACTGGGACCATGTCAACAGGCTCTGCAGCCCCTGTCTGATAGACTACGACTTTGTTGGGAAATTTGAAAGTATGGAAGAAGACGCAAACTTTTTCTTGCACTTAATCGGTGCTCCCCAGAACTTAACTTTCCCCAAGTTCAAAGACAGGCACTCCACTGAAGAAAGAACAACCACTAAAATCACACGGCAGTATTTTGCACAGCTCTCTCCCTCTCAGCGCCAGCGAAGCTATGACTTTTACTACATGGATTACTTGATGTTTAACTACTCAAAACCCTTTGAGGACTTGTACTGATTTGAGAGCTGGGACATTTCCAGCCACTTCAGCTGAACTGCAGAACAAAGCCAGGTGGCTTCTGTTTATATTTACTTGTCTGGTAGTAAACCATTGGCTGAAGAGCAGGAAAGAAAGGGAGAAGACAGGAGATAAATGGCTAGTGATGTTTACACCTTCACCTTAATTGCCTCCTTTTTCAGATCATATTTTTTCTATAATTTCTCCATATTAATATATGTACCTAGATGTAGGACGTGGCAGGGCTCCCAAATAAAGCACATAATTTTCCATGCTGCTGTAGCCTTTGTTTGCATTGGGAGGGCAGTCTGAAACCAGGGAAACACAGCTGGCAGTGCTCCACTCGAGCCACTACTTGGAGCTCCTCGCTGTTCAGAAAATAAGTCTGAAAGTGACACAGCAGCAAAAACAACAAAGAAAAAAATGCAGGGACTCAGCAACATGAACGCTGGCACCGAGGCACCCTCTGCAGGGCTGTGGATGCCACCAAGCTGTGTGATGTGGCTGACACACTGGAGGGAAGGGATCCATCCAGAGGGACCCGGGCAGGCTTCAGAGGAGGGCCCAAGCCAACCCTCATGAAGCTCAACAAGGCCAAGTGCAAGGTCCTGCACCTGGGTGGCAGCAATCCCATGCACAAACGCAGGCAGAATGAGGAGTGGCTGGAGAGCAGTTTGGAGGAGAAGGACCTGAGGATGTCAGCTCATGAAAAACTCCCCAGGAGCCAGCACTGGTTGCTGGCAGCATCTAAAGCAGGGAGAGAGGCAACACAGGGAGGGGATCCTATCCCTTTGTTCTGCTCAGACCGCACCTGCAGCACTGCCTCCAGCTCTGGGGAACCCAGCACAAGAAAGACCTGGAATGGTTGGAGAGGGTCCAGAGGAGGCCACAAAGCTGATCAGAGGGCTGGAGAACCTCTGCTATGGGGACAGGCTGAGACAGCTGGGGCTGTTCAGCCTGGAGAGAAAGCAGCTTTGGGGACCTTAGAGCAGCCTTCCAGTACCTGAAGGGGCTACGGGAGAGCTGGGGGGAGACTTCTGACAAGGGCTTGGAATGATGAGGGACAATGGCTTTGAGCTGGGAGAGGGGCAACTGAGACTGGAGGTTAAGAAGGAATTCTTTTCAGTGAGGGCAGGCAGATACTGGCACAAGTTGTCCCGGGAGGTTGTGGATGCTGCTCCCTAGAGGTACTCAAGGCCAGGTTAGATGAGGTGTCCCAGCCCATGGCAGGGGGGTTGGAACTAGATGATCTTAAAAGGTCCCTTCCAACACAATCCACTCTACGAATCCATGAATATTTACACTTCCTGGAAATCTGCACATGAAGCCATACTCCAAGCAGATGAAGTTGGCCACAAGTTTCTTGACCTTCCTAAGCCAGGATGAGACAGTCTGGCATGCAGGCACAGCTCCAACACCCTCTGGTGGAAACAACTCCCCCTTAATGACCATGGGAGAGCAGTATTAAACCAGCTGTTGCAGTTCAGAGCAAGGATGTGCTCTCCTCACCGTTTCCCTCATGGCACATTCAGCTGCAGAGAGATAAAATGCAGGCGAACATTTGCATCTTTATAAATGTTATTAAGATTCTTTTAATCCTTTGCATTAACATAAATCTCTGGTTTAATCTTCATAGTCACCAGGAATATCAAATCTTTCCTTCACAGTAACAAGCCAGAATAAATGCCACTTCCTGTCCCCCAGGGCAGTTCTTTTCACTGCTGCCAACAATTTGTGCTTGTTTATTTCAGTAACGACTAAACCTCACTTAACACCTCCCAAAAACTAAAGATATTCCAGGTGTTGTAGTTTGGTTGCTCAGTTTTGTCCTTCACAGAATGCTTCCTTTCATGTCTAGCAGAAGTGTCCTCTGAGAGTCAAACACTCCAGCTTCCTCTGCTCTGTGAGCCTCCACATTAATTCTGTACGCAGAAGCCCTGCTTATACATCATCACTTGGAGTGATAACCTTTAAATTGGCCGTACTGGAAGTTTCAATGTGTTTCACACAATGTCAAACTCGAACTCCTCAGTAGTTCCTACAGCATGTGTTCCACAGCCAAGAATCCACGACAAATGGCACTTGCAAGAGTACAAACAGCTGGGAGCAAACACTCGTGCTCAGCAGTTTCACTTCAACAGGTTCAGATCCTCACACGCACCGCTGGCACCCCCGGTTCAGATCCTCACACGCACCGCTGGCATCACAGCTTCCTCAGAAACAGCCAAGAGTTTTTGTTGTGTGTTGGGCTGGGTGGGTGTGGTTTGGTTTCCTTTGACTTGTTTTGTTTGGTCTTTGGCACGAATTGAGTTTTGGCTTGGCTTGTGGTTTATTTTTCTGGTTGGTTTGGGTTTTGGTTTGTTTTGCTATTTGTTTTGGTTGTGATTTGGGTTTTGTTTGTGGGTTTTTTTGTTTCTTTTAAGAGAGAAAATAGTGTTTAGATAGCTTGTGCTGAAAACTTTACTGGCAAGTGTTTTTCACACATCATTGTCTGACTCCAGACTTCCATTTTTGTTCAGAGAAAACCTGTTTGCATTAGAAAGGTGATGTGAAACCTACATTGTTCCATGAAACTAGTCACCATTCCCAGTCTGCTCAAGCCCCTCATCACTGCCTCGCTGCTACCTTCCCTTTCCACCCCTTCAGATCCTTGCTGTCTGCTCACAGGACTGGGCAGCAGCCTTCCTGTTCCAAGCGACTGCTGGTCCAGCTGAGATCAGCAGTAAGTGCCCTGGGCTGCTGTGCCAGCAGGTAAGCCTGGCTGATAACCTCACTCTGCAGGTCGCGCTCAGGAGCATCCAGGGAAAACAAGACACATTAATCACTCCCTAACGCAGGGAGAGGAGATGTCTGGTTCTGATAGTGCTGGGATTTACTGCGGGACGGGAGGCAGAGTCACAAACACCACGAGGACCTGGAGTTCTGCCATCCTTGGCATTTAATGCTGTTCAGTGGTCCCAGAAGTGCTGGTGCTCTAATTGATCACAGCCCCCCCCCCTCCAAGGCAAGGGTGTAGTAGACTCTGGAGCCCTCCCAGCTCCATGACACGAGCAGAGCAAAGCTGGGTATCATTTGATTTATATGCTGGTGTTAGAGGGCTGGAAGGGGAAGATTAAGGAACTTAATCCTACAGCTAGATTCGGATCGAAGACCTGACTTCCTTCTCCTCCCTCAGCTCCCTTTCAGCTTAACCTGTACAGAGCCACAAGGTCACATTTACATCTCAAAGACTGATGGTACAGTTACACAGCAGTGAAGTGCCCACTGTAGGAGTGAGAGGAAACACCGGCAAAGTTGCACCCCTGACTGCATCCAGCTGGAGCTTTTCCAACCCCTGCTCCCCCAGTTCTGCTTTAATTTAAAACCTTTACTGCTCCAATAAAAGCTAGCAACACGGGAATAGCATTCTAAACGGCAGCTGAAGAGGAAGGCGTTGGCAGGGCTCGATTTTGTCTCATTCTTTTAACAAAGACTGAGAAACACATTATTTGCATGTCTCTGACAAGCTGCATACAGCACAGAGCATCTGCTTCACAGGACCTCAAGGAAGACAGAAGTAGCCTTCTAAAGACTTGAACATACTTAATACTGGCTAGAGGCATTCATCTGCCTCTCTTATTTTCATCACTCCCTACTGACTAGTGGGAAAAAGGGCAAGAACTGGGGGGATAGGTTTCATTTTAAAAGAACAACTAATCAATCTGTAAAGCCAGAAGGGAGGCATTATCTTCACAAAAACAAGAACTCTAAGGCACCAGGCAAGTAAACCAATATTTTCATACCAACCCAAATGTTTAACTAACAAGCAACGCATTGAACTGGATGGTGTTAAGTCTTCAGACTGCTCATTTCCTTCTGGATTAGGTAAGTGAGGAAAAAGGACAGTAAAATGAACTTTTCCCATATTTTATCCTTTCTTTCACATGGAATTTCAGTTTCACCTGGCAGGGGAAATTCAAGGCTGTGCATGAAAAGCTCCTGTTTTCAGATAAACAGCCCAGCTCTGGGTTCAGCTGAGGTCAGTATCTTGCATTGCTATAATTAGAATCACAGAATGGTTTAGGTTGGAAGGGAGCTCAAAGCTCATCCAGTCCCAACCCCCTGTCATAGGCAGGGACACTTCCCACTAGAACAAGTTGCTCAAGGCCTCATCCAACCTGGCCTTGAACACCTCCAGGGAGGGAGCATCCAGAACCTCCCTGGGCAACCTGTGCCAGTGTCTCACCACCTCACTGGAATGAACTCTTTCCTAACATCTAGTTTGAACCTCCCCTCTGCCAGTTTAAATCCATTACCCCTTGTCCTGTCATTACAAGACCTTCTCACTAGTCCCTCCCCAACCTTCCTGTAGGCCCCCTTCAGATAGCCCAAAGCACTCTGCCAGTCCAATCAGTTTCATGCCTTTTGGGTAAAAGGTAAAGTGTGTTACTACTGGACTGTTTACAGACCTGCACTTCTCAGCTTAACATCTTTCAGTATTTTTGCTCCCTCTCCTTTTCTGCCCTAAGAACCCACAAATACATGGTGGAGGAGATACAATCCTGCAGGGGTGAACTGTAACATCAGTACAAAGAACATCAAGCATGCATGGGTTTTACGTGGTCAGGGATTTTTGCTTCGAGGCAGGCCCGCTCCAACAGCACCACCTTGCCTGGAAATACCTGATCAAAACTGAAAGGGGGTTCTGTTCTTGGGTTGCTTCATTCTCACTGCTTTACTACTGGCACAAGCTGCTTTAAATCACCCAGTTGACAGACAAGCTTTTTCTAGCCAAGCAAGAAATCACTGAGGTAACTGGACACATCCCAGCCAGCCGCTTGGAAGAGAACCAGATCTGCACAAATGTCAGCCTCACCTGCTCATTTGAGCTTCAGCGGTACCAGAACCAAAGCCTCTGCATGCAGCACCACTTTGTTCCCTGAGTCCAGCAGACAGCCTGTTTGAACTGATATGGCCTCCAGGGATCACGTTCCAGTTGTCTCTGGTGACTTCAGCACATGCACCCATGCACTCCTGAACAGCGACGTGGGAAGTGGCTCACAATTCCTATGGCAAGATGCATGGAACTAATCTTTGTCCCAAGACAAAAGCTACTGGTACAGAAGGGCCAGCAGTTTTATCAGCGGTCATCAATGGAACCTAGCAGACAAGCCTGTCAACAGACATCTCTAATGGCTTGCAGCACCATGCTGCTGCAGAAATGCACTCTTCTGAGGTATCAAGGGACAGAACAAGAGGAAACGGCCTCAGGTTGCACCAGGGGAGGTTTAGAATCCTAGAATGGCTCCAGATGGAAGGGACTTCAGAGTTCATCTGCTCCAACTTCTCCACCATGGGCAGGGACACCTCTCAACTAGACTCAGCTGCTTGAGGCCTCATCCAGCCTGGCTTGAATATCCCCAGGGAGGAGGCACCCACAACCTCCCTGGGCAGCCTATTCCAGTATCACCACCCTTGCACTGAAGAACAACTTCTTCAGCTTCAGTCTAACCCTGCTCTGCCTAAGCTTCAAACCATTCCCCCTTGGCCTGTCTCTAGACACCCTTGTGAAAAGCCCCTCTGCAGCCTTCCTGCAGGATCCCTTCAGGGACTGGAAAGTAGCTTAAGTTGGATACAAAAACATTCCTACAGTCACAGACATTTTGAGACCACAATCCCCAGGTGAGTATGTGAGATGAGGGCAGCAGGTGGGGGCAAGGATGAATATCTGCATCCTTTCTGAATCCTATGTATTCCAATTACTGCAGCTATTATTTGTAGCCACAGAAGTGCACGTTTTCAAGCTGTCCAACAACAGCAGTTCTTTGATCAAATGAATTTCTCCATTCAGTCCCTGTGCAGGCTTCCCTGAACAATCAGGGAGCTGCAGCAAAGGCAATACCTGAGTTGAGGGCAGAAGACTGCCTGCCTGGTGACCAGTCTTAGTTTGCTTGTGGAATACAGCTGTGAGGAAGTGCTGCTAGTGTTGCTTTGGGTGCTTCTTTCCCCTAAACAAGAAAACTCAAACCATAGATTCTGCTCAAATCTGACATCAGAGAAATCTAAGTAATGTTGAAAAATAAGTAATAATCTGACTTCAGAGAAATAAGTAATGCTGAAAATGGGGTGTTTCAGGTGAGAGGTTGTCTATATTTACAAGAAAGCATCCTATAGGTCTAGCTGCATTATTTTGAGGGAAGCAAAAGACCTTACAAAATGAGCTGCATTACTGTAATTTCATCCAAAGCACAACCACCCCAAGAAGTGCTACAGGCTGGAGACAGAGTGGCTGAGAGCAGCCAGGCAGAGAAGGACCTGGGGGTACTGGTAGATAGAAGCTGAAGATAAGGCAGCAGTGTGCCCAGGTGGGCAGGAGAGCCAATGGCATCCTGGGCTGGCTCAGGAGCAGTGTGGCCAGCAGGACAAGGGAGGTTCTTCTGCCCCTGTGCTCAGCACTGCTCAGGCCACACCTTGAGTGCTGTGTCCAGTTCTGAGCCCCTCAATTCAAGAGAGATGTTGAGGTGCGGGAAGGTGTCCAGAGAAGGGCAGCAAGGCTGGGGAGGGGCCTGGAACACAAACCCTATGAGGAGAGGCTGAGGGAGCTGGGGGTGTGCAGTCTGCAGAAGAGGAGGCTCAGGGCAGACCTCATTGCTACAACTACCTGAAGGGAGGCTGTAGCCAGGTGGGGTTTGGCTCTGCTGCCAGGCAAGCAGAAACAGAACAAGTGGACAGAGTCTTAAGTTGTGCCAGGGGAGGTCTAGGCTGGATATTAGGAGGAAGTTGTTGGCAGAGAGAGTGATTGGCATTGGAATGGGCTGCCCAGGGAGGTGGTGGAGTTGCTGTCCCTGGAGGTGTTCAAGTAAAGCCTGGATGGGGCACTTAGTGCCACGGTCTGGTTGACTGGATAGGGCTGGGTGAAAGGCTGGACTGGATGAGCTTGGAGATCTCTTCCAGCCTGGTTGATTCTATGATTTGAGAGAAGAGAGAGCATTGCCCTAAATAGCAGCAGCAGTGCACCTCTGTGCAGAGGAGCAGGTATTTGAATTGGTAAAAAGGAGCTGTATCAATTATACAGCATGGTGCACGACACAGCAACACCGTTCAAAAGCCAGCCTTTAAAACACTTCCAGCTCCTCCTCTCCTCGTTATTAACATCTGTATTCTACATGAGCGCTGCTGGCAAGAGGTGAAAGGCACACAGGGTGAACAGAAATTAGTTTCACTTTTCAGTAATTATAAGGCAAACTCTGCTTCCTGGCTTCAGTCACCCTCTCAAGTCAGTCTAGTGCTGCTGGTTAGAAAGAGCCTGATCTGTGGTGCTTTGCTAATGATCAACAGCTTTAGAAATGACATTTTCTAGTAGCACAGCCTCTATTATTGGGGCAAATTTTCCCTCTTGGGCAGCTGCCAGATCTTTCAAAACCACTGGGAGAGCTTATGAAGGATAAGGATTCCAGCCCCCCTCTTTCTTTTCATACTGATTATCACTATTGCTTGAGATGCACACTAAAGTTTCTAGCTTTGCAAAAGGAAAGTCAGCTCCTAAGGCAGAGATTTAAACAGTCTGTGGCTGAGAGGATACAAATAATTGTTAATACCATGGCTAGGTACAAGAAGAGACACTGGAGAGGGCAGCAGAAAACGCAGTGGCAATGGCAGGGCAGCACGCTGAGGCAGGAGCTGGCTCATTACAGTGTAAGTTCTGTGCAGGTAAGCAAGAGGCCTCAGCCTGTCAGCTGCCTTGTCCTGAGCTTTTGCCTTCCGAGGCTGAATGACAGCCTTCTGACGGCAGACAGCGCCTTCTGCCAGTCACTCTTCCTGCAAAGGACAGACTGCATCCAAAACATCAGATTTCTTGGTTCCTAGTTCTGGTAAGGACCTGCAGCATGAAGTGTCACAACTTCAGTGCTGTTGATTAAGAAACTGGATTAGAACTTAAAGTTTTTTTTTTCCCACTAAGATACCTTATCTTCCCCAGAACTGGAACATGGAAGCCTGCAGACAGGAGAACTGCAGCCAGCTATTGCCCAGTTTACAGCTTTTTGTCACCAGATCACCTGTGTAATGAAGTGTCCTTATTCCTCAAGGCAGCAGGATGCAAGAGAGGGACAGCAGTTCACACCATGACAGGCTGCCTATGGAGCAGCAGAAGTGTTCTGCTGAGCATAAGATCTTGCCTTTGGCTCACAGCTGTGCTGAACGCTTCAGAAGGGAATGAAAGGGAACCTTTCTGGGAGCAGGCAGGCAGCTCTGAATGCAGAGCTGGCACGTGTGCATCTCTCCCTCTTCTCCATTCAGTGCTTTGATTTCCTTTCCCTGTCTTTCCTGACTGTGCTTACAATGCTGTTGGGTTTGGGGCTCTTTGGAGCAGAGGAAAACTATCACACAAAAGTGTACTGGTGAGCTCTGCAGCTATCAAATGCAGCACGCACTGCTGCTTGATTCATGGTAGCTATTCTGAGATCCCACACTGCTATGGTTTGATGAAAGATACAGTGTCCTTTGAATTCTGACGCTGGCTCAAGAGCTGTCTTTGACAGAAGTTAATGCTTGTTTTGAGGTGTGTTTCTTTGGTAGAAGCTTAAAAAGCCAAAGCAGATGTGCACAAGGCTATTCTGCACATTTAAGGTAAGGGCAAGACTCCCACGGTCTCTTTCTGGAGAGCCCTTTCTTAAGGAAACAGCCTCTCTGTGGCACTGACCACCCATCCCTCTGGATGGACTCTACAACTGTGCCAAAGCCCCTGATGGGTAGACAAGGTTGACCTTGTCTGTGTTGTGAGCTTGAGGCCTTGACTATCAAGCCAGCCTTGCAGGAGAACTTCTGTTCTCCTCCCTGCTTTTATCTGTGGGCTAGGCTTCTGCCTCTGTGGAGAGAAACAAGGACTGCTAAGAAAGATTTGAAGATGAGCTCCCTCAAGATGGTCCAAGCATGACTTGAAAAGGGGCAAGTGTTTGCTGGTTTATAGATATGCAAATAGCTGTGCTTAGTAACTACAGGTCAGCTGTAAAGGAGAAAAAATGGATGAAGCAGGAAGGGGGGCAAGATGATTTGGGTGAGCCAATGAACCGGAAGTCATCAGTTCCAAAATGTCATTGCTGTGAGGGAGGGAGTCTGAAAGCCTCATCTGAGTCTTGCAGTCTGGAAGATGCAAGACTAAGGGAGAGATTCTTTGAGGGACTGTAAGGGTAGCAGAGAAGAGAAACTGTGACAGCCAGGATCCGGAGATGGCAAATACTTGGAGCCCTAAAGAGATCTTTGTCTGGGAAGGGTAGAAAAAAAGAAGACTGGAAGTGCTCTTGCCAGAGGCAGGGAGGATGTGGTGGGTCTTGCCCAAGACAGGACATTTGGTGGAAGGACTACAAAGATTTAAGGGGCATAGGAGCCATAAAAGAGGCAAGAACGTCCCTGCTACAGCTTCTGTAGTTGAGAGGAGGGTCCATAAAGCAGCCTCACCGCAGGACTGGTCCTGGCCCAGTTGCCCAAGTGTGTTCTCGCTTGGGCAGATCCAGCAGTGCTTCTCCTGAGCCACTTGTTCCTCTCTCCAAAGGTTCTGGAGTGCTTCCTTTTGACCTGTAGCTGGGTTTCTGCTCAGCACAGGTTCTGTGCCCTCTCCGACTTCACTGTACCCATTTTTATGCCCTAACCTTGGGGTATTGCTGAGCGATGGAGGGCATCCGTAGTGAGCTTTAGTGTACTTGGGCTATCCACAGCCACTCCAGCCCCAGTGAGCCCTGGGAGGTGGCCCCCACAGTGTCTTGTGGGGCCACCTGATCTCACTGCGGCAGGGGAGTGATGCAGAATGGGTTTGTAATGTCAATGAGGAGCTAAATTCTTTAGGCTTTTAATCTTAGTGAGTTCTCACTCGATTTAGTCCAAACCTTCCCAGATGCTAGCTACCAGTGAGACTCAACTCTGAGAAAGTGAAGACTTGAGGGCCTGTCTGATTCACAGAGGGGATCAGCATCAGCCTAATGGGACCTCGGTTGAAACTTTAATTGCAAGACGACAGTAAAAAGCACTGTTTAAGGAAAAAAAAATCCCCTTATCAGATTTTGTTGCTAGTCTAGTCAGGCTAAAAATTCTGCTTAATCTTAATGATGAGCAAGAGCTCTTCATTTCCGTGAGATTTCTAGTGCTGTTAAATAAATGAAGAATTATTCAGAGGCAGTATATTAAAGGAGATCTAATCAAGATATCCAGAATATTGTGACATATTTAAATCCCATCATGTTTAAAAAAATCATTTTTGAGGGAGTAAAGATACTTTATATACAATTAGAAGCAGTATGATTAATAACCTTGGGCTCAGATTCAATGGCTTCCTTTGGGATTTAAGGTTTTTTCCTCTATCTCTGGAACCAAAAATATGACTTAATTACCAATCAAACAGTCAATGGAGGCAGAACTGAAGTGGGGATGGATACACTTGAGCTCGCATTAACATTTCTTGCACAGGCTTGGGCTGGGGAGGCTGAGTGTGCCTTCAGGTTTGACCTCTAACTGGGCAGGGCAGGGCAGTTTCTCCCCAGTCCTGTTTCTTGAAGGATCTTTCAGGAGGTCTCAATACATAAGAAACAAACATCTGATTTGAAACCCTTCTGTATGCAGATAACCTGCAGGCTGCAACAGCAAAGCTGAATTGAAGGCAAAAAAAGTGGAGAAAGGTACTTCTGAGACACAACACCCACAGGCTGCTGTGAAGTCAGAGTGCAGGCAATGTTCCTTAGCGTGCCAGGGCAAGACTTCCCTTGTCCTGCAGAAACAGAACCCAGAGGTCAGTGCCTCTGAAGCTGGGGGGCTGGGAGGCTTGGCACTGTGGGAGGTGTTTGTTTAGGGTGCTTTGCTTGTCAGCTGCATCTACAAAGAAACAGACTTCCGAGCTGAAGCTAGGGAAACGTGTTTGAAGCCAGTCACTGCCATCCTGGGTGTGACTTGTCATGGTGGAGAATGAGGAACAGCAAGGGAGAGGCAGCTCCTTGTGAGAGGGGGGCAAAATGGCCTGTTTGGGACCTCACTGGGCAATGCAATGCTTCAGCAGGTGACTGAAAATGCATCTTCTGTGTGGGAGGGGACAAGGATTTGACATCACTAATTTGTCACTGCATTAAATTAGCCCAACATGAGTTTGTTAATTCAATCAGAACATCAATACCTGGGAAATCTGTTCTATCAGAGGGTCATTCTTGCAAGCACCTACCAGCTCTGGCATGAGTTATGTTTGTCTTTGCTGCTGTCTTGCTAAGCAAAGATGAAGTGACTTTTTTATCACTGACTGCTGTGCTGACCTGTGGTGTGCTGCCAGAGCTATCTGCTCCTGTCTAGCTTGTCTGTACCAAAGGACCACTATGGTACTGTTTTTCCTCACCGTTGCCTTGCTCAGATACAGCTTTAGCAAGCCACTTCTGTGCTCTGCTCACAGCTACTCCAGAGGAACTGGGTGCTGGTGTTCTGATTAGGACTGGGCAAAATGATTAGGTGGGTGTCATGATGCTATTTTGGAACCAGGGGCACAGGAATGAAATGAAAATATGTAGTGGTTGTGTTTTGTTATGATGTACTGAAACATCACTGTTCTCACACCTATTTGCCTCTATTTTCTGTAACCTTAGATCTCCAGAGTTTCAGGATGCATGCAACATCCCTTTATCACTTCTGCACACCTAGATAATCAGTCAGGGTTGGAAGGGACCACAAGGATCATCCAGTCCCAACCCTCCTGCCACGGGCAGGGACACCCTACCCTAGAGCAGCCTGGCTTTAAACACCTCCAGGGATGGGGCCTCAACCACCTCCCTGGACAACCCATTCCAGGCTCTCACCACTCTCATGCTGAACAACTTCCTCCCCATGTCCAGTCTGAATATACCTATCTCCAGCCTTGCTCTATTCCCCCCAGTCCTGTCACTACCTGATAGCCTAAAATGTCTCTCCCCAGTTTTTTTGTAAGCCCCCTTCAGATACTGGAAGGCCACAATAAGGTCACCTGGGAGCTGATAGACTGAACAGCCCCAACTCTTTCAGTCTGTCCTCACAGCAGACCTGCTGCAGCCCTCTGAGCATCCTCATGGCCTTTTCTGGACACGCTCCAGCATCTCCACATCCCTCTTGTCATAGGGGCTGCAGAACTGGATGCAGTACTCCAGGCGGGGTTTCATCAGAGTGGAGCAGAGGGGGAGAATCACCTCCCTGGCCCTGATGGCCACACTTCTCCTGATGCAGCCCAGGCTTTGGTTGGCCCTCTGGGCTGCAAGTGCACACTGCTGGCTCCTGTTGAGCTTCTCGTCCACCAGCACCCCCAAGTCCCTCTCCTCAGGGCTGCTCTCCAGCCACTCACTGCCCAGCCGAGACTGGTGCTTGGGGTTGCCTCGACCCAGAAGCAGGACCTTGCACTTGGTCTTGTTGAACCTCATTCACCTCCACCCTTCACTCTTGATAACCTGTATAATGTGGCTTATCTTTTAGTTGTGAATGGCTCCTTATAAAGGAGCTCCAAGGTAAAATGGCTTTGATTATTCCTAGCTCCTGTCTGCTTCACAGACTATAATATAAACCTGACATTCCACTTCAGTGGGGTGATGCAAGGAAGTTCTTAGATTTATTTTACATAATAAAAAATAAACTGCTTTTATTGCAGAGATAAACATGGCTAAGTTGTCAGATTCATAACCCATCTCATATTACGTCTGCCACATTTTCCACACTGCTGAAAACGGTCAGGCTATGCCTGATTTATAAAGACAGTATCACCTTGATGAGTACACAGTGTGGCACTTGAGCAGGATTCATGTCTGTATGGATTCCAGGGGAGATACTGAACGTGAGACTATATAAATATTGTAGCTCTAGCACACTGTCTGCTTTACTGGTCAGACTGCCTGGGCTCTTCCATTACATATTAAAAACAAGAAACAGGAAGTCTGACAGAAATGGAGATACAGCAAGGGGGAGGAAATCAGACTAAACCTCTTGGCATTACACATCGCTATAGGTGGATTGAACAGATTTGAGAGCAGAAAATGACATTCAGAAAAACACTAACAATTGTATCATTCTTCAGTTGTTCTCCAGGTGGGGAAAGATAAGTAGATCTTCATGCACTAACAGCCCAGAAGGCCAAAGGCAGCCTGGGCTGCACCAAAAGCAGCGTGGCCAGCAGAAAAGAGAGGGGATTCTGCCCCTCTGCTCTGGGGAAACCTCACTGCAGTGCTGTGTGCAGTTATAGGACCCTCAACACAGGAAGGACATGGACCTGGTGGAGCAGGTCCAGAGCAGGACCAAGAAGATTATCAGGTAGCTGGAGCACCTCTGCTGTAGGGACAGGCTGAGGGGACTGGGGTTTTCAGCTTGGAGAAGGCTCCAGGAAGACCTAAGAGCAACCTGCCAGGGTCCGAAGGGGGCTACAAGAAGGCTGTAGAGCAACTGTTCGCAAAGGCCTGCAGGGATAGGATGAGGAGCAACAGTTTGAAGTTAGAGGAGATTCAGATTGAATGTTAGGAACAAGTTCTGCACCATGAGGCTGCTGGAACACTTGAACAGGATGCCCAGGGAGGTGGTTGAGACCCCATCCCTGGAGATATTCAATGCCAGGCTGGACAAGGCTCCGAGCAACCTACTCTAGTGGAGGATGTCCCAGCTGAGCACAGGGGTGTTGAACTGGATGAGCTTTGGAGGTCACTTCCAACACAACTCACTCTATGATTCTATGTTTGTAGGGAGTCAGACCCCAACCAGTCAGCTAAGGGACAAACAGGCTAAGAGATAAACAGCTCCCTGCCCTAAGCATCAGCACACTTGACTACTAGTAGGTGTAGGCGCATTGTTGTGAATGAAGCCTGTAAGGCTCTGACATCTGATAGAAGCAGACAGATAAACTGTGTCCTGTGGCCTTCAATGTGTGTGCCTGCATGCAGGCTGGCATCACCTTCACCTGACTTTTCTGTGCCAGCATCATGGTGCCCAGAAAGGCTTAAAAAAGATAAAATAGCTATTTCATACCATCAGAATGTACATTAGCCTGTACCTATGAATTTGAAGGTGAACCATAGCCTGCAGCTTTCATTTCTTAGGGAAAAGCCACCTCTACTGGTGTTTAATGGATTGGGACAAGCTCCTAGTGCAGGAGCCTTAGGCCATTGCTTCCCATGCTGCTGCTCCCTCTGCCTGAACATAATCTTAGCACCTTTTGCAGCTGGTGACATTACTTATGTTTGGATATGTTGAGAGGAAATTTCCTGTATTAAGTGAAAATTAATCCGGACAGGAATCCCAGATTGGAAAATAACTGTGGAAAAGTTGGACTGTGAAACCCTCTTTCATTTTTCATAACTTGACAGCATAATTTTAAGCTCCAGGGAAAAAAAATGATGACACTGCTAGAAAAGATCAGTGAGAGTCCTGTAAAGCTGAATGTGAAGCACAGGGCCAGCACTGCTGCAACAGTTGAACTGAAACAGGGGAATTAAAGCCACATGCAAGGGAAGTACATAATGGAAAGCTTGACCTCTACTGCAGTGTCCTCAGCTTGGAAAAAAGGTTGGTGGCTGAAATGGCAAAGGATGGCAGAATTTGAAAGAGCTATTTGTGCAGCCAGCTGAAAATCACTGTGACACAAACTGCCTGCAAAGTGACACTTCACAGCTTCTCCATGGGCAAAACTTTGTGTACATGTGCTCCTTGCTACCTGCAAGCTAACTGTCCACTGAGCTATGTATACATTAGACTTCCCAGAGTGTTATTCTGAAGTTTAATATTTGCAGTTCTTCATTAAATCAGACCAGCAAATATTTTTACAGTGCTGAATGCTCCTCTCAGACTAGTCAGAAAGCAAACATGACTCTCCAGCATGAGTCACAGCTAACTGTAGCACTCCGTTACCCACTAGACAAGCACCTAGGCAGCAGTGAGCCAGGCTTAGTCACATCTGTCTGCCCGTGCTGTGTGTTAGGATGTGTCTTGCAGCCTGTTTCAGGGTTGAAGAGAAGTCTGGCATAGGTGAGTGTTTGCCATGATGCAAACCTGAATGCACTGTGGCTCTAAGTGCAGCTTTCTCTCTCGACACTGCTGTCTGAATGGACACCTCCGAGAGACTGTGGCAAAAGGGGCTCTACCAGTGCCCAGTACTGGCTGCTACTGGTATAGCCAATGTAAAAATCTCACTCTTACAGTCACAGAACTGTTTCACTTGGAAAAGACAGCCAAGAGTGAGTCTGAGCATCAGCTCAACACCACCACGGACACTAAACCACAGCCTCAAGCGCCATGTCCACACATTTCTTGAACACCTCCAGAGGCAGTGACTCCACCAACTTCCTGGGTAGCCTGCTCCAAAGCCTGACCTGTCTGGCAGCAAAGAAGTAAGCAGCAAGGTTTTTAGAAGTCAGCTGGGGCTTTGCTTTTCCCAGGCACTGCTACTCAATCACTGTTTTTTAAAGAAAACCTACAAATGTCTGTTCTGCGCTTTGGTAAGTGATAACATTTCCATGAATAGCAGCAGCTGATGGGGAAAACGCCTCCTCTAATTACTCACCACAAAAGCAGAGCCCAAACCAGAATTCACAATTAACGTCAATAATAATTGGCCTAATGACTAGGTTGGCGACAGAGACAGAAGCTTGAAGGAACAAAATGACTGGCTGCAGGGTTATCACAGAGGAAGCTGCTGCTTACGAGCTAGGAGATGATGAAAGATCTCCTCTGAGAGTTTGAAGAGGCTTGCACTGAAGAACCACAGTGGCCCAGCACCAACTGCAAGCCTTAGAAATCAGCTTGTCGCACTGCACTTCCCATACACCAGCAGCCAGAGGATGTGACATCCCCCAAGAGGCCAGATGCATTTGCAGACATCACCCCACAGAAGAGGGGGCTGCAAACACTTGTGCTGACATTTACGGTGCTGCAGCAGGATGAAAGGACTGCCGAGCCAAGCCCTGCATTGCAAAGATGTCAGGTCGATGGTTTACGCAAGCCTACATTGTGCAGGTGACAAACAAAACAGAACCAACGAGCCACTGCTTTCCAACAGATAAGCAAGTGGAGGCTTACATGGCATAAAACAAAAATTGGTTTGTGCTTGGTAAGGATTCCTGCCTCTAACACACATCCAGAGCCACAACCACATCCCTGACAGGGCCTGTGGCATGGAGGAGCCCACACAATCTCTGCTCCACAACACAGCTGCTGTCTATTGCTTCCTGCAAAAGGCAGAACCTTGCTTTGCCATTTCTGTTTACTACATGCATGTGTTCCAGCTTCCTGATAACAAAAGCTGTCACAGCTACAAATCAGTAACTTTTATCTTTAAGAGGCTCCTGATGCATTCAGGGACTGAACTGTGTACACTTCAGGAACACTTAAAAGGAGCTCAAGACTGGAGAAGCACTCCTGATCTTAGCAAGTACATACATGACAGTGAAGAGGGAGCCTGAGGACACTGTTCAGCAGCAGTCTCTGCACCCACTCCAACACGAGCATGGGATGAAGCAAGTATGAACACTGGGAAGAGAGGCAGAAGCAGCTTATGTGATTCATCCTTTTTCACATCCCTCTCTAGCTTTGCCTTCAACACTAGGTAGCTAGTCAATCTCACCACAAACTCTCAAGAACACAGGCTTGAATACTGTTTTGTTCCACCTTGCTCACTCTTCTCCACTTTACACTTCTCTGCAGGAAAGTACAGCCTTTCACCTGCAGAAGCCAAACCTTCTTTAGCTGTTTTCCTCCAACAGCTGCAAACCACAGTCAGTGATGTTCCAGGTGTTCAAAACACCAGCAAGACCTCTGCTTCTTTCATCTTGTCACATTTTACTGTTTGAGCAAGCTCACTTAATATTCTTCAGCAATGAAACCAGCCCTACTGCAGGGCAATAAGAACAGGGAGACCCTTTCTTTTTGCCTGGCATTACACAAACAAGAACTTGGGATCACAGCTTCAGAACAGAGCAGAGGGTGGTAGATGAGGAGAGAGAGCACAGAAGTGCCCTCCACAGAGCTGTCACACTTAAAATGACTGTCAGGAATTCTCAGCAGATATGGCAGAGCTCAGGCAACCATTTTGGAGAAGTTCTTTAATAAATCCACTAAGTTAAGGCAATTTCCCAGCAATTGCAAGCACTGTGTATTTTCTGAACCCATGTGCACAACTAGCTCATAACTGAGCACATCCCAGCAAGTCCCACAGCCCATCAGCAGTGGGTCACTTTCTTGGGTAGATGGGGCTTAAGGGCAGGTACCATGGCACAGCTGGAGCTCTGCGAGGGGGCTGAAGGAGACATTTATTTCTCCTGACACTATAACTTACTGTGTCAGTCACAATGTTATCTGGGTCACCGCTACAAGTTTATGCAGTTATCAACAGCGGGAGCAGCCCTGCTGCCAGCCTTCCCTTCAGTACCTACAACAGCCGCATTAGCATCCAGGAAAACTTGGATTACAGCATCTGATCCAGGCAGAACTTTAGTTTGGGCTGCAGAAGACTAAGGAGAGTTACCAGTGAACAGTAGCACCAGGGATTGAAGCTTGAGGAGGGCATACTTAGACTGGATATTAGGAAGACATTCTTTACATTGAGAGTGAGGAGACACTGGAACAGGTTGCCCAGGGAGGCATTCAAGCCAGGTTGGAAGAGGCCTTGAGTAACCTGGGCTAGTGGGAGGTGTCCCTGCCCATGGTGGGGGGTTGGAACTGGATAATCTCTTCAAGGTCCCTTCCAACCCAACCCACTGAATGAATCTCTGATTCTGACTAACCTGCATTCTAGCTGTCAGGTGCCCAGCACAGGGATTGCACTGCAGCTGCTGGTTCATAGAATCAACCAGGTTGGAAGAGACCTCCAAGATCATCCAGCCCAACCTATCACCCAGACCTATCCAGTCAACCAGACCATGGCACTAAGTCTTTTCTTGAACACCCCCAGGGTCGGCAACTCCACCACCTCCCTGGGCAGCCCATTCCAATGCCAATCACTCTGTGTGAAGAACTTCCTCATGACATTCAGACTATACTTCCCCTGGAACAGCTTGAGACTGTGTCCCCTTGTTCTATCGCTGGTTGCTTGGGAGAAGTGACCAACCCCACCTGGCTACAGCCTCCCTTCAGGTAGTTGTAGACAGCAGTGAGGTCACCCCTGAGCCTCCTCTTCTCCAGGCTGCACATCCCTCAGCCTCTCCTCATAGGGTTTGTGTTCCCGGCCTTTCACCAGCTTTGTCACCCTTCTCTGGACACCTTCCAGCACCTCAACACCACACTTCATCTCGGACAACAAACTGAATTCATCTGCTTCTTTCTTCTCCTCTCCCTTCACCTCGTGAGCCAGTTGTGCAGCAGCAGCAGCAGAGCAACAAACTAACCCCCGCCCCCGCTGCAGCCCACAGGGGCTGCGTGGGCGCTGCTGCCTGGGAGCACGCAGGGAGGCACAAGGGCAGAGCGCCGCAGGGCTGCGGGGCGGCGCTGCCGTTGCCATGGCACTGCCAGGCCCGCGGGCTGCAGCCCTGCTGCCTGCTTGCTCCCGGCCCGCTAGCAGCGAGCACAAACCTGCTCTCGCAAGGCTGCCTGGCCACGGCTCCTGCTCCCTTCAGAGCCTTCTTAGCACACCCAGTCCCTCGCCTTTTCTCGTCAGGCCAATGTTGCACGGAGCCAACACACAGGGCTTACCCAAAACAGCAAGCACCCAGCAGGATCGCAGACAGAACTGATCAGGATGGAAAAGCCCTCTAAGATCATTCAATCCAATCAGCAACCTATGACCACCACGGCCGTTAAACTATGGTCCCAAGTGCCATGGCTACACATTTCTTGAACACCTCCAGGCATGGTCACTCCACCACCTCTCTGGGCAGCCTGTTCCAGTTCCTGACTGCTCTTGCAGATGAAAAAAATTTCCTCTCCATCTCCAACCAAACTCTCCCCGGCACAATTTCAGGTCCTTTCCTCTCATTATATCACCTGATATAAGGGAGAAGAGAAGAGCCCAAGCCTCATGTCTCTGCAGCCTCCTCTCAGGGAGCTGTAGAGAGCAATGAGGTCTGCCCTCAGCTTCCTCTTCTCCACACCCCTCAATTTCCTCAGCTGCTCCTCACCAGCCCTCTTCTATCAGACCCTTCCCCAGCTTTGCTGCCTTTCTCTGGGCACACTCTAGCATGGTGGTCCCAGAAAGAGGTCACTGCTTCTGAAGCAGATAAGCTAGCAGGCTGCATACACCACCATGACACCTCTTGTCTTGGGGTTTGTTCCAACATTTGTTGGAGAATTAGGGGCACAATAAAATCCCAAACCATCTGAAAATAAGGCCTTGGATTTTTAGACTTACCACAAAAACAACCCCCACAGACAAACCAAACCAGAACAAGCAGCCAATCCACCCCAACCTCTGCATGACTTGGAGAAAAGTCCCAGAGTTGCTAATCAGGTGATTACAAACAAACCTGTGAAAACAAGCAACCACCATCAGAAGTTTACCTGATGACCTTCACCCTCCCTGCCTCTCCCAAGCAGAAAAAAAATGTGACAAGCAAAAAAACCATTATTTCAAGGACGAAATGTCCAACATCTGGGAAGGCAAACAAAGAGGCACTTGGAAAGTGACCTCCTGCCCTGTTCTCTAAGCTAACATTCAAACAGGAGTAAAGGCTGTGTGCAGATCTAGTTGAGATTAATACAGGATTCAGAGCTAGAGAAACAGAACTCAGGTACAATGAAAATTGGCTGCTCTTTCATCTCAACCTTTCTTCTTTTCGAGAAGATTGTACTTTAGAAGGAGAAGGACAAAAAAACCACAAAATTTTGTGTCATTGCCTTTTCTTTCCTGTGACAAGCTGTCACTTCTAGATATGGGAGCCATATCACCATGTTGCTGGAGAGAGTAAGTGGGGCATGATTTCATCTTTCCTTTGATATAAGCAAAGATTGAAGTAATAAAGAACTAAGATGAGGTTGAAGGCAAAGCTGCACTTTTCGCACAAGCAGAGTTGATGCCGATGTTATTTTAGTGTGGCATTGCATGAAGCAACAGTGGCATCCAGTGGTACATCCCATGAGCAAGTTTCATAGCCTGCTTTTACCTTCACCTGAATTTATTTATCTGTATATAAACATACACATGTGTATATATTTTTTTTTTGCAACAAGTTCTCAAGGCATCCTTCCTCCTCTTCCCCCAGCATTCACGACCAGCACCACACCCCCACAGCCAGTACAAGTACTGGAGAGCAAGATGAAGAAAGGTAAGCTGCCAGCTGGCTACCACCCCTGTGCCCACGAAGCTGTGCTGCTGATACACATAGTTCAGTTCTCAGAAAAATAAAGGGCATGTTTCTGCTGCTGTCCACAAGAGCCCATCAAATATTACTCTACTGTTCCCCTCATCAATCCCCCTCCCTGTCATGATTCTCTCCAAGGTGATACATTTATTTTTTACCTCATTTAGTGACATGAGGATTATTTTCACTTTGTGATACCTATGTAGATGCTCTGGGCAAAAATGAAGGGTTTATAAGAGTACACTACAGAAGGCAGTCCATTCAATAAATTTATTATTTCCAGACTGAGATCACATTTGCAGTTAAGAAAACACCTTGTGCTAGCATAAATGCAGTACCAGCACCAGCTGTAATTTAGCAGGAAGGAGAAATGTCTCCTCACCAACACAGATCTGAGAACCAAACCTTGTCAGCTCTACTCTCCAATCAATCAAAACTTCTGGTTTATTTTCTTTTTTTAAGCTAGGTTTAGACATGTTTTAAATAATGAGGCCTCAACTTCACTTAGAGATGCTCACTTAGATTTCCAAGAGAGTTATAGTTTCTGTTCCTTTTTTAATAAGGCCATGTCCCTGTTACATACCCCACAATAATCCCACAGAAGCTACTGACTGACAGAACCATGTTCCCTGCAGGGAAGCGTAAAGCTTGTTTCCCCCCAACGTGATAAAACATAAACCCCAGTATTTCATGAAAGAACTGAAGCCTGGCCTCCATCCAGTCTTTGTATGATAGCGCAGCAACTGGGAGCTGATTTTAACTGATGTGATTCCACCAGTATGAGAGTGCCTCTACAACCCATCCCAGCAGAGTCATTACTGCCACATGGCTGAGCAGAAGGTAGACTGGGAAGGAACTGTTCAACACTGAGATAAACTACACTAGAGAGTACCAGCAAGCTCTTTACTACAGGCCACCTTCCACTCAGAATCACTTAAATTAGTGAAAACTGACTAGTGGAAGCTGCATTTCAACTCTGCCAGCTCAGCAGACCAGTCCAGCCCTTGGAATAAACAATCTGGTTTAAGCATCATGGTACCAAAACATCACAGTTTGTGAACACCACCCATGTGTGACTTACAGCCAGGTGAGCTGAGAATAGGTCACGCACACTGATGTGAAGTGCTCAGCGTGGCTGATCAACAAGCCAGTCATTTCA
Organism: Tricholaema leucomelas; assembly: GCA_013400475.1. Classification (NCBI taxonomy): domain Eukaryota; kingdom Metazoa; phylum Chordata; class Aves; order Piciformes; family Lybiidae; genus Tricholaema lacrymosa; species Tricholaema leucomelas. The sequence goes on from WAAF01000015.1 coordinate 198,079, forward strand.
GATGGGCCCACTGCAATGCTGCTCTGTTCCAGCTGGGCTACATGACTGAAAAGCTATATTTGTGGGGTTAGGTATTTTCCAGCTAGTTTCCCTGCTTGAACTGGCCAGTTCCCAAAAAGTGTTACTTCGGAGCAAGCAGGCAAAAACTTGCAGATGGAGTCGGTCCCCAAAGCAAGAAAAAGTCACTGTCAATAGCAATACAGAGCTCTTGTACAATATATTGTTCCAGCAAGTGATATGCTAACATTAAAACTAGAAGAAAAACACATGAATAAGAGAAGCTCAAGACATACTGCCTTTTGATGAAGTGGAAAATCCCCCAAGACCGGGGAGGTGGTTACGCACAGGAGACGAGCCTGAACTACAAAGCAGAACTGTGATTGAACTTGTGCTATGGTTAGGATAAAGCGATCCTTCAGCAGCAAAGCCACAACACAGGAGAATCTCAGAGTGACACGGGATGATCAATATCATATGGAATGATGCCTCAGAAGAATCAGACATTTTAAGGCAGAGCTCCAAGATTAAGATTAATTTTCTTATTTTTCATTCCCTGTGTTCTCAGCTGAGCTAGGAGCTTCCTGAACATCCCCAAGACAAGGATTTTCCAATGAACTGCAGACTGGTCTTGCACAACTTAACCCTTTGCACTCCGATTTCATACAACTTCTACTGGCCCAGGGACAGCAAGTTCTAACTCCAAGCAAAAAGTATTGCTGCTCTCTCCCATCTCTCCTCTTCTACAGATCTCTTCCTCTTTTTTTCCTCCTTTCTCACCCACATAGTATTATGGGATTTCTGCACTCTGCAGAACACACTCACAGTATCCAGCCAGCTGTAGAGGAATAGAGATTAAAAAAAGGCTGTAATGCTGGGCTCCTGCAATTGCAGCTCCAAGTCAGTTTTAGGCCAGCACCTCCCAGAGCAGCAAGCAGGGCAGTGCATCAGTCCTGCTACGTTCAGGCTGGTACCTGAAAGCAGTGCTACAGAAGACTCACTGAAGAACAAGTTAAAAGCCCCGAAGTGCTAGGTTGTGTCAGCCAACCAGTTAGGATGAATTTTCCTGAAAAGCTGCCTGGATCTTCTAAGGCACTTTGGCCTGCACTATATTAATTTCTTTTTATTGTACACTGAGGCTTTGGGGGAGCTACTTCACTTTCTTTCGGTATGAGTCAAATAGATCACTATATATTAGGAACATAATCAGTTTGCCACGCTTCTGGTTTGGACAAGGTGAAAACGGGATCGCAAGCCGAGACACGCACCCTAGCTCCATCTCCAGCAGAGGCTGCATGTTTCCAAACATCGCATCAAGCACCGTCAGGTCCAAGCAGCCTGTTCGTGGTGAAGGGATCTCCTGCTCCTGATAGCATCTTTCCAGCAGATGTCAGACTTCCCCTGTATTTCCTGCCTACCCCTTTACCTGCTAACTACAAACGCTTTAACATCCCACCCACAAATGTATTTGTTTGCTCCTTTACTGACCGCTTCCACAGTCTATGCTTAATTAAACAGCAGTCCTCCTTTTTTTGCATCAATAACACTGCCATTGCACACTAAAACGTGCACTACTTGGGTAGCTCAGCTGCATACCTCAGCAGTGCTAACAGTGTCACAACCAGGAAAAACTGCATTGCTCTGTTTGTCCAGGGTTGATGACAAAAATCCCTTTCCTGATGCTCTGTTTTCAAACAGGGTCATTTCTTAGTAGCTTTATTTTTCAGACCTGACAAGACATACTCTAGAAGAGAAAAAAAATATCCCACTTACATTGGTCAGTCACAAAGCATTTCAAACCCAAATGCCTACATCCCGGCATTAAACAAATGCTCCGCAACACATGAAAAATGAGTTATTTTCAATCAGCACTATTTTAAGCATAGGAGCAAAGTTTTGTCCAATTCTGTTGCCTTCTGAGATAGTCTCAGGTTCATTTCACTGTTTCCAAAGTGCTGTGGCAGGAGCAATCCACCGGCATTAGCTGCCTTTAGAGTCTGCAAGCAGCCTTCTCCTATTTGGATAACTACACCACTAATGTATTATCAAATAAGCCAGGGAAAGCTGTAAATTTGAACCCAGCATTATAACATATTGAACTCCAGCTTCAGAGTGTGCTGTTACACCAGACTGCAATGGTTTACTTCATAAATTTCTACCATTCCTCTCCTGTCCTTTGACAATGACCTATTTTTAGATGCCCATCACACTGAGTGGGTATGGCACTTGATAGAATACCATCCTGAAGAGTCAAGTCTGTCACAAATAAATATGTAAGACAAACTGGTACATGCAAGTTGCCTCTGAGACCTGCTTTCAAGTCCATTCCAGAATGCAGTGAATGAAAATCATTTCAAATGAATGTCTGCTGGTCTCTGCCATGTTTCTTCTCTACGAATTGCACATCACAACACAGCCATGCATTTCCGAGCGGGCAGCTCTGAGGAGGTACAGAGGGAGGACGACAGAAAGGAAACCTTCCCCTATCCAGGTGACAACCCTTTCCCACCTCTTCCCCTCCTTTCCTCTCGAAGAGGAAGGCATCTATTTGGATTCAGGTGATTTCTCTCCTATTAATTCTACAGAAAGGAGAAATTACCGCTGATCAAAACAGACTAAAAATCAATAGCAATAGCAAGAGAACCTGCAAGAAGTATGATTCTGAGGAGACAGCAGCTGGGCTTTGGGGTTTCTGTTGTTTGGGGGATTTTGGTTTTAAACTCCATCTAGTAAATATTGCCTAGCAACAATGGGAGAACCCTCCTAACGAAATGAATCATGCAGGTATTGGCTGTTTATTCCCATGAAGGGCTGTGTTTCCACCCTGTCAAATGACATCAAGGCCATGTTGCCAGAGGCACTGAGAGTTTTGACCTCTAAAAGGCAATTTTCTCACTGTCTGCTTCGAAATGTAACATTTTTCATATTGAAGGCTTTTATATCATATCTTGTAGGTTGCAGATCTATAAATAACATACCAAAAATCACAACACAACAAAGCCCCACTTCTTATATTTTGCTATTAACACCGTAAGCATAAAACATCACAAAGTTTGCACTCCATTAGCATAACTCTCAGGCACACAGAAGACCCACATCAAACTGCACCGCCAAGCTTACTATAAATGAAGAAAAGCCAGAACATGGCTCATCAAAGTCCTGAATTTGAGAAACAAAACATCCCTAGATCAACAGATAGCCACCTAAGGTTAGCAGTGGTCTTCCTTGTCTGATTCCTTCCCTTGATTCCTCAATGGAACTATTACAGTGCAAGATTTCAAGTTAGAGGATGGACATACACCCTGACAGGGGTTGAACAGAAGAGCCAAGAGCTGTTACGTGCACAACATGCAGCAAGTGGGTTATATTTGTCACCAGTAACTGGCCATGTGCAGCTCCCCTCCTCACCCTCCCAACTAATTCTTAATAAAGCTTCCCATGTCTTAATTGCAGCAGTTCTACTTTGAGGAGAGCTGACAGCAAGCTTCTTTGGTTCAAAAATTACTGTTTCCCCAGATGCTCTGCAAAGGATGAAATGCTCTGTGACAAACTCAATTTATTCAACAAGCAGAGTTAACTAAAGGCCTGGACAGGCTCTTCAACCAACACTACGCTTTTCCAGTAAGTAAAATAGGAGTACTAGAACGCTACAAGAGCTGTTCTGCTAACTGCACTGCTAAACGTCACAAAGGGATTTTTTGCAGGCACGTTTCGTCCACGTTAAGAGTTATCAGACACGTAAGAGGATCGACACTTGCAAGCCATGCATAGACAAGCAGCTGTCCCTGAAGCATCAGCACCTTCACAGAAGTATTCTGCCCTGATCCAGTCTTTCACACAAAATTATTCCACGCAGCACACCAAGGATCTAGGTATCAAAACAAGTACTTCTGCCACTTTCCTCACACTGAGGAAAGCTACACAAGTAGATAACCAGTATGTGCCATTCCTAAGATCACAGATCGACTTCTATGATCAGACAAGCTTCTAAGAAGCATTTGTGAAATGAAATAGAAGCACTCTTAGTGCTTTTTAATCAGTAACTGTTCCTAAAAACCCAGAAATTACTCTTGCACAATTAAGTAATCCTTTTCCTCCAAAATGCTCAAGATCATGCTTTGCTCCCAAAATTCAGCTGCAGATTGGCAAGCTCTCCCTGGTCTCTGTGTTTTGGAACTGTTCTTCAACAAAGAGAATTCCAGTTTGCATTCACAGAAGCACAAAGGCTCCACATACAGAAATATTTAGAACATTGCTTGATAAAAACAAAATATTCAAGTGCTTATTATCCTACTTAAGGAGTTTACCCCAACATCTTCTTAGAACTGACTCATAAATTCCTGCACTGTGTATTTTCTATCCTAGGAGCTAAGTTAACTAAATTCTCAAAGAGAGTTTTACTTACTATTCATTTATATAGGCCTCAAAGAAGCAGTAAGCTAGTTTCAGGATTCAAGCACTTGAGTGAAACATCTATTTCTGGGAAGCCAAGTGTCAGCAGCGTTAGCACAGTATTTCCTGAAGAAAAAAATAAGAAAGAAAACAACCTCAGCAGCTGAGAAAAGCTTGCCATGCTTTGCAATGCAGCGTGAAACTCCAGAGCTCACAGATATCTCAGTGGATAGATGTATTGGGTCACTGCACACACTGAAGCCAATTCCTACTTTTCAATTTAGCTGATTGGGAAGAATCTCCTTCCTTAAGTCTCAAAAAGAAATTAACTTTAAAATAAGCATACCGCCCCCCCCCCCATACATACAGAATTTTTAATATTTTTAATCAAATTATTTGCTTGAACCACACTACTGCAAACAAGTCAGGCACATCTTCACTACAAATATGTATTTTTATGTGCTTATACTGAATTATATAAAGTATACAGCCATACAGATGAAGAAAATGTGTTAGACACTTCCTCATGTATTTGAAATGAGGTTTGGGGACAAATAAGGAAATTTACTATAGAGGAAGATCAGAAGCTAATTAATATATTTTCATCACTCCTCCTAAGGACTCCTGAGAAAGCTTTATCCCAACTGTAGGCATATCCAAAACCTTTAACCTGCTACAAACCTCAGCCCCACAACAAAGCACAATTAGAGGAGCAGCAACAGCTCAGTCCCTGAGAATAAGACTTGCACTGTTTCTCTTCCCAGCCATCTAGAGATGTTCTCCTAGACATCTAAAAAACCAGCTCTAAGTCCTGCCCTCCATATTGCATCTAGTTCAACTGCCAGGAACAGAGCAAGTTTTTATCATCCAATGAGGTACGATTGAAAGGAGCAGAAAAAAAAGCTCTATAGCTTAGCCAACACTGCTCTGCTAAGTATTCCTTCCGCAGTACAGCCACAACTGCAGAGTTTAGTTAAGTGCAACACAAGACCTAGGCAGATTTATAAGTAATTTTTAATTAACTGAACCCTAAAATATACCTTTGCTGCTACAATACTCCCGAGAGCTCCATAACACAGATTAGGCTACCACACAAGCATTAATTAGAAACAACAACACTTCCTACCTCTCCCAGGACCAGGCTCCCTCAGCAGCTCTCTGGTGGCACTCAGACCTGGGCGGTTGCTGGCTCTTAAGTCAGCTCCGGTCCCCAGGCCCTCCACCTGCTCACGGGGGTTTTCACCACACCCAGGGTACCTCAGCACACCTGCCCTGCACAGCTGACCCCACTCTGGGAGACAGCCCGGCCGACAGCCCCTGTGCGGCCCGCGGGGCTGCTGCCAGGCTCTAGGCGACCCTCTGCTGTGCCAGGAGTCCACCTCCTCGGGCCCTACATAGTGCTAGCTCCGCACCCCACAGCGCCCACAGTACCAAGCTCTAAGCCCCACGGGCTGCTCCGCAGTACGAGGGCCCCGCACTCCCTGCTGCCCGGACCTCGGCCTTGCGGGCGCAGTTCCACGGGGACCTCCCTGAAATCGCCGGGGCCCATCCCCCTGGCTCGACCTCTCAGGCCCCCAGGGCGCCGCTCGCCTGCCAGCCCCCGCAGCCCCCTCGGGAGCAGCCGCCGGTTTCCACGGCAACGGCGGGTGGCGGGAAGGCCGCGCAGGGCCGAGGCGGGAGCGAGGCGCCGCGGCGGGACGCGGGAGGCCGCGGGCGTCTTCCCCCGGCCCCAGAGTGCGGCCTCCCCGCCCGGCCCGCGGGCTCTCCGCGCACCCTCGGAGAGAAAGGGGCCCGGGGCCTTGCCCGCCTGCACGGCCCAGCACCGTCAGGGCACCGCAGGCCTCTGGTTGCCTCTCGCCTGTCCAGCACAAAATCCCGACTTGTGCAACACAAACGGGGGAGCCACAGCTTTTGTCCTGCATTATTCATGCTCCCAGCGCTGTAAATGGGGGGGAGGATAGAAAAGAGGAAAAAAACCGGGGGGGGNAATTCAAATTAATCAAGAATAATTAAAAATTTAATAAAAAAAATAAAAAGCCCCAAAAGTGATTTTTTCTTTCACTTACATCTTTAATGCGGTAGGAACTCCGGTGGGGTTGGTATTTTTAGTTCCATGTAGCACAACAAGAGACAGGGACTCGCTGGGCTACGGTGGCAGAACTGCCGAGTGGGAGAGCAGTGCAGACTGGGGTCTGTGCCTGGGGAGAAGAAGGGCAAAATACGAGACAGAGGAGGACCGAGGGAGGAATGCTGTAGCCAAGATGTTCTCCAAGAGTGGCCTCTAGTTTCCCTCCAGTTTCCCTCCATCCCCCAAGCCAGACCAATTTCCTAGCGGAGAGAGAGGGGAGAGGAGATCCACGTCCCTGCCACCCCCAGCGCTGATGCTGAGGCAGCCGCTGCAGCAGTTGCCCACCCTGCTTTCTCAGTTCCCAGGTGTCTGAGAGAAGAACCTTTAATCCTCATGGAAGAGCTGCCCACTTCGCAGTCAAAATGTGTGTGCGTTGTGTCCCCTGCCACCTTTCTGGGAATAGGAACGTAGATGCTTGTCAAAAGCAAGGAAATATCTGGCCCACAGTGGGGGAAAGTCTGCATTTGAATTTTGGGCCTGTGACTGAAGCGTGAAACTCTGCAAAGCAGCAAATGCAGAAGTAATATGGGATCCCTGCACAGACCCAAGTGTAATTCCTGCTCGCATCCCACATCCTTTAATCATCTCGCCAGAGCTGATGACATGACTCTCAACAGCAATCACATGGCGAATGCTGGTGCCCAGGTGAGAAATGGGTTCCCAGCGTGTGGGGCAACATAAAAGCATTGCTGCTCCCAAGATTGCTGCTCTCATCGGAAATAAGATGCAATAATTGAATGGAAAGGCAGCAAAGGACAGGGACTGGAGGGTCACCGTGAGGTACATAGGATGATGTGGCCTTGGATGCCTTTATGGTGCCATTGACTGGAGACCATTTCTGCTTTTTCAGGTAATTTACCCTTTCACTATTAAATCACCAGTTCCTCAGAGGGAAGGAAGTCGCATCGTAACTCAGGAATACCTTGTGAGGAACGGGAGGTGACCTGGAAGATCTCCAAGCTGCAGCTCTACAAGGAGAGCCACTTCTGAGCACGCAGATGACCGGCCAAGGCTGACCTCCCATGTTACAGATGAGGCAGTGCTTTCAGAAAGAGGGATCAGTGTGCAAATGATGCTAGGACTTTTTAAATAGCTTTCTTCACCAAAGAATATCCTGCCTGAAAGTGTACCTGCGCTGCTTCTCTGAGAGGATGTCTTGGAACAGAAAGCTTCATTGAGTAACACTCATGCAGCACTACCCATGCACAACAGGCCTTTGTACAAAGCAGAATGAGTGCAAAGTTCAAAAAAGTGGACCAAAAAAGATAGCTACAGACCATTTTAAGAAGGGCACTAGGCTGGGTCCAGCAGCATCAAACACTTTTTACTTCAAACTGTATTGAATTCATCTCTTCACAGATTCCTTCTGCAGGTTCTGTATTTCAGAGGCTGTGAACTAAAAGCTGGATATAAAAATACAAATCTGAGTTTCTCAAATAACCTTTCCAGCCAAAGCCTGACTTACGAGGTGGCAACCCCTATCGCATTGTAATAAAGCACTGGAAGGAAAGGTTAAACAAGGGTTTAATGATGACTTTGGTTATTCTCTCCTCCATGCGCCATTCGATATGTGCTTCACAATGAGAAATACGCCACTCATCTAAGGTGTTCATTCAAACAGAAAAAAGGCATCCTGCTCTCCTTTTTTTCTGAGAAGAGATCCATGACAGAAACGTGGAATAATCCCATGCTTAAAAGTTTGGAGCACAAAACGCCTGAGAAGTTAGGCTGCAATACACGAATCCTCGCAAATACAGGACACAAGAGGTACATATAGTCTCTACTACTTAGCAGTGCTGGTTTTGTAGGGGACTTCTTGGGTCACTTGCTTTATTTACACACTTGCCTGACATCTGAGGTGATGCCATGGATATTCAAAATGTTAGTCAGGAAGCTGAAATGTTAGTTTCACAGAATATTGGTCTCTTTTTTTTTTTCCCTCAGCCAAACACACTGTTTGAGTAAAGAAATATACCCCCACTGTGTCTGCCTGAAATGATGCCAGGCAGGGGAAACGAAAAGCTCTGAATATCTGCATAGCTGAAATCAGTGAAGCAAAGGAGAAGAGACCATCAGGGAGACTGCTAAGGTCCCTGATTCTCAGGCCCAGTGTAAATTAGAGCCCAGCTGGCAGCAGAACTCGGGAGACCATACGCTAGCCGAGGATGGCTGGAGCACAGCATGTTTCAACCATATGTCTGACATACTGCCTCCTTTCCAAGGGTCTCTGGCAGAGCAGGATTTGGATAGGCTCTTGCTCAGCTGGCCAGGTTCAGAGCTCTGTCTTCTTTGTGCTAAAACAATGGCTGCAGCTCAGTGCTCCTCTGGCAGCCCAGGCAGAGAAGCACTGCTGTCCATCACCCATTGAGTAGGAGCATGTTCCCATCAGGTGGGAACGTTCCAAATGAGCTGAGGTGGGCAAGGATAACCATCAGGGGCTTAGGATGCAAAAATCCCAGCCCACAAGACTGTTAATGCTCCCTTGCCATACTGGTAATAGTCATGAGTTTTTCTCTGTGGTATGCCTCAAGCTGCAAGTTAGCTGCAGTCCTACAAACTCTGTTCCACTGTTCACTTCATCCAGCAGATGAACATGACAACCTCAGATTATTCTTTTCATTTCTGCTTTCCAGCTGTGGGGGGTTTCTACCATTTAGCTCCTTTGCAACATAAAAGGGTGCTTAATTCCATCTCCACGTGCTGTTAAATTCAGGTTCTGTTTCAGCAGCCAAGAAGTCATTCCATTGCTTCCCAGGAGAATTTCTCTATCTAGTAAGCCTGTTGGCTGGGGGTCACAACAGCTTGTACTGCCTTTCGTTTAGATCTGAAAATAAGGCACTTGAGAATATTCCCTTACTTGAGCCTTTTCCTGGTCTTTCCTGGGTTAGCCTGTCCCTTTCTGAAATAACAGAGGGCCTCCATATCTAGAAGAATTTGTGCTGGTGCCTTTTTCTTCCATTTTCACATCATTGTTGGGATGCTTTATTGAGCTGCTCTCTCAAGGTTCTGTCCCAGCCAAACGTGATCCCAGACCCTCAGCCTGTTATTTGCCAATGGAAAAGTGCCCTGCAATGCTCCTGTGTAAATAAGCAATTCACCTGCCATTCTAGATGTGCCTGTGCCCAAAGATGCTAAAAACAGTGAATGACTTGATATAAAAAGGCCATTATGGCTCTTCTCTTCATTCTCTGTATTGTGCTAAGTGATATTTCTGCAGTTTTACATATTCCAGACCTTTGCTGGCAGAAGCAATGCACATAACCTCCCTCAGAAGTGTATTCACTGGGGAGCTGCTTGGCTACACAGGATTTTATACATCCTTCAGCTAAGTCAGCGATCCATATGCAAAAATCAAGCTCTCAGGGACACCATGTGGATTTGTGACACTCTTCAGAGTACTTTGTGTCTCTAATAAAGCAATGAATGGATTACACTCAGCCATAAAAATGTTTTTCCACCCTGTGACATATATAATATGGATAAGCCTTATTAAATAAGTCGCTACAAACTAACATCAGGCACATTACTTAGGTTAAAAATACTCCTCAGTGTTGTAACTGTCGAGGATGAGGAATGAAAGAAGAGATGGGAACTGCCATGCTGAGGCTAACGTGGGACAGCTTGGCTAAGGCAATTTCAGTTGGGAACCAATTTTTGGCTTGTAACAGTTGGGAGCAGAAGAGACAGGCAAACCTTTCCTGCAAGGTATTTCCTGAGGAACTATTCCATCTTGGCACTCTGCTGCAGATGATTTCTTTGTGTCACGCTGCTGTCATGAGTTGGGCACTGCATAACGGATAGTCTGAAAACCAGTCCCTCTGTATTTAGTCAATAAAGTAATGGCTTGCAAACTCATTCAGCAGCAAAGCTGTTTCTTCAGAAGAAAAGAAGAGCATTCAAGGGAAACAAGTGTCAAGACTTGGTAATTTCCTAATGACCAGATTTTGTTCTTTGTAGGGTCATGCTTACTGCTTCCAGAAAACCCCTTCTCTGCCTACAAATGACAAACAATTATTTGGCTTAATTAGCAAACCCTAGGTCAAGCTCCTGTTCCACAGTGGCACTGCAACTGCCTTGACAAGTTGCTTCAGCTGGGAGATGTGCTTAATTCTTCCTTTCCCCATTATTCCTTAGATGTCAGCTGACTGTAGTGGGTGTTGGGATTTCAAGGTTCTCAGTATTTTCAGCTTTCTCACAAGCACAGACCTTTCTGGTGGCTCAACGCATTTGTAACATCAGCTTTCCACACCTTCTGCTTCCATGGCGCTAGTCTCAGGATCCACATCTCTGCATTCAGATATGCTTCTTCCCAGTGGCTCCGTGGTCTAGGGGACAGGGCTAGGCACAGCCACATCCACAAGACATCACTGACAGCAGCAGAGTTATAGAGGCTTTGCTGGCTGAAGGTGCACTGGTGTCCAAGAACTACTTTTGAAGCACCAATTCCTTTCTCAAATCTTCTCTCCCCAAATAAATTCCACCAATACACTAGTGTCTTGTGAGTGAGAAGAGTATTAATCATGGAATCACAGACTCAGACAATTGTTTTGGTTGGAAGAGACCTTTAAGATCATTAAGTCCAACCTTCAACCTAACACCACCATGGCCACTAAACCATGTCCCAAAATCTACATGTAGACTTGATTCCTTTGAAGGAACTAACCCTTAGTTCTCGTTTACCCACTTTAAACATTTTGTGATGTGATCCCTTTTCTCTCTAACTTACTGGTTTACTTTCAAATGCCCAGTAGAGCATGGTGTGGTTTAGAGGAGTCAGGCAGCCCATGCATTTCTTCCTGCACTGTTTGCACTCAGTGGGAGTATGAATATCATTGCCAGGAAGCCAGGGTCAAGACTCAGGTTAAGATATGTAACATAAGAAGTCCTGTAATCAGGCTCAAACCTCGAGATAAGACATTTAAGATAAGGAATAGAGTAAGGATGAAGCCAGGATGAGGCCTGCTGGCATAAATTCATGAGGGCCCCCAAGGACCATTCTGATTGCAAGTTGCTGCTACTCCCATTCACATAGCACAGTGTAGAAAAGGTCATTATTTTTCAATGCCTGATCCTTTCTTTCACACAGACAGTTAAAAAATTTCACATCTGATAATTTCCAAGTATATTTGGAACATCTCTTTGATAGGAAATTTACACTGCTTCCAATCTGCATCTTTTCACAATCATCTAGGCACCACTGGTTAAAAGGAGGAGAAAGAGATGGGGTTCTTTATGAGCTTCTTTTTCATATTGGATTAAGAATATAAATGTATTTTTACATGCTTATTGAAAAAATAAAAAAAAAGAAGTGAACTATAGAATAATTAGGTTAAAAAAAAAAACCAACAAGTTATTGAAAGGTTAACTTTTAAGCATCTGCACAGAATACAAAGAACTGGTGATAAGGAAAAATAAATCCAAAGTGTTTATTTTGAAGTATTTAGTACCTTAATAAACACGTGCTGGGCATTTGGCCAAGAACATTTAAGCCACCTCTGATTAAGTGATAACTTACCACTTTTAGTATCCTGAAACTGAGCTGAGGAATCTCCTGCTGCAAATTTTGTATTGCTTTATAGGGAGGATAACAGCATTGTTGAGAAACTAAGTTCTAGTCAGTTCTAACAGCATTTCTTCTGTTTTGTCCGCCACGTCCCATTTATTATTTTCCTTTGTACACTTCTTAATAGTTCAGCATTAAGTGAAACTCTGAAAAACAACATTAGGATTCAAAATACAGGGAAAGATTTTATTTTCAGGGTCACAAGTAGCATAGCGAGATTTCTCTCTTAAACAATGACACTTAGTATCTCTGTAGTTCTATGAATACTTTTGAAGTGTCATATTAAAACCAATCTCTTGGCCTTCAGGCAAAGAGAAGCAATTAGTCTTGGAGTTGTGAATAAATAAAAAACCATTTATATACCCGTCCTTGACATGTACCTTGCAAATCTTAGAAACTTCATCTAGTGGGAAAAGAAATGTTAAATCACCAATACCAATACTAATCATATTGCCACGTTGCTTCCTCAAACTGTTTAGTTTATATCAATCTTTTAAGTATTAATTCATATGTATATATTCATACACGTTGAAACACAACAACAGAAAGGCATTCACACACCAGATCGAGAAAAAAAGGAGTGCGTACAGAGCTGTCACACCTACCATTATTACCCTCAGCACCAGCACAGGCAAGCCAAAACACAAAGCTCTCAAGTGCATTGTCCTTTCTTTTCTTAGAGACAGTCCCGCACAAGTTGGGGACCCGCGCACGCCTTCTTCCTCCCAGCTGCTACCTTGCCTGCGCTTTCATCTGTAAACACACCAACCCGACCTTTATCAGCCATGCATCCCACCAGCACAACTGAGGGGTACCTGGCACTGCTGTGCTGGGATGAGTCAAACCCCATTTCTACTTTTTGTTGATTGCAGTACTGTGAGACCTTCTGCCTTCAGTGCAGAAGCATCCTGGCTTTACCCTGCTTGGATCGCTGCTCGGGACTCTCGCATTTATTCTTCGTTTAGCAGCTAGCAATTCAGAGAGGAAGGGGAAAAGATGATGCCAAGTCATCCCAAATAGTCTGCCTGCACCCCTACAGGAAAACTGAGCGCCACTCAGGCGGGTCACCTAGCCTCGCTGAAGCTTGTCCTTCCCGCATCCACTTGTTGGGCAGAGTGCCAGCGAAATGAGATTGTTTAGGCTGCAGCCTTGTCCGGTGAGCAGGTGAAGCAGCTGGCAGGGGACACGCTTGTGTTCCGGAGTGATATTAGCACAAAATCCACTCCTCAGTGCTGTGCTCTCAGAGGCAAACTTAAGAGTCCCAGCCCTGAGGTCAGAGGTGGGATGGTGACCCCCCAACCAGGATCGCACCTGGGCTGGTGGGATGGTCAAGGAAAACAAATTTTAGTCTGTTCTGGATGCAAATCTCTCTGCTGACCTAGTTCTCATTCTCCTTTTCATTTCAGAAGCTCAGCTAAAAATCCATAAATTAAGGAAATTAACTGATGGAGCCTCCGGCGTCTTTGTAAGCTATTTAAATCTTTAAATTTACAACATCTTCTGCATATATCAAGTAATTGAACTAACTGCAGGGATGTAACTTTAATGAGAAAATTTCCCTCTTCTCCTGTAGTTTGTACTCTAGAAAAAAAAAAAAAAAAAAAAAAAGGGGAAAAAAAAGGGGGGGGGGAAGGTACCCTTAGGAGAAAAGTTTGTTTATTCCTGCCGCGGAAAAAGAACTTTCCGAGAGCCCACGATGTTAGCGGATCTCGCCTGCCTCCCTACCCGCTTTCTGCCGGCGCGGCTCCGGCCCCGGCCCCCGCCCCCGAACCCGCAGCGCGCAAGAGAGCGCGGGCGCGGAGCGAGCCCTCGCTTTTCGCCGGCGGCCTGACCTTTCCGGCAGTCGCGCTCGTTGCGTAACCGCCCTGCGCGGCCGCGCCCGGCGCTAGTAGGCGCTGCAGCCCCGCCAGTGCCCGCGGCCCACCGGCCCCTGCGCGCCCGCGGTGGGAGCCCCCCCTCCCCCGCCCAGAGCGCGGACGGACAAGCACTGGGGCCTTCTCTTAGGGGCTCCCACCGCGGGAGCCCGCACACCCTCCGCCGAACTTCCGCGGGGGCGCATCCCCCCGCGGGGTTTTTAAAACCACAGGCACCGAGAGGCCCTGCGCATCTTTGGCTGAAAGTTGAGGGAGGGCTTTGTTGGGTTTTTTCCTCTCCTCCTTTTTTTTTTATGCGGGGGTGGCGGTGGGGGGCGTCCCTGCCGCCCCGCCTCCCCCGGCGCAGTGCGCGCCCGCGGAGCCGCCCGCGGAGCCCCGCGCCATCGCGCCGCGCTCGCTAATTGAAATGGCGCTTTTGGCCGGGGGCGGGCTGCCAGGGCGCTCCGCAATAGCACAATGCATGTCGATAGACGTCATTTGGTTTTAATGGCCTACAGGAAATTTGGCGTTTACAATGCGAGACATTAGCAAAGGGTGAAAGGGAGGGGGAGGCAGGAGGGATGGATGGATGGGAATAATTGCAGCCCCCCCCTCTCATCCGCCTCCGAGACCCCCTGTCCGCTCCCCCGCGGCGCTGGGTGCTAAGGGGGAAGGGGAAGGAGAAGGGGGGGTGGCGGTGTTCGGGTCTCTTTTTTTTATTATTTATTTTTGAACTTGATCTAGTTTATCAACAAGTGCAGAGTGGGTGCTACCCTAATTGTAACAGAGGAGTCAAGAGATGTGAGAAACGTGCCCTGTGTTACTTATTTGGGAGCTGAAAATTTATGCCTAGTTGAAAATGCCTGGGGAAATATTACATCAGACCAAATGACAATGATTAAAATCAGCTTTTTTCCCCCCTTCTCCCCCCACTCCCCCTTTTCCTCCTTCTTTTCAGTAAGTCTGTTGAAGGACGTGACAGTGGCCTGATCCTCCCAAACACCGAACCGTTATCCCCCGGCAGGGCCGGGCCGGGCCGGGCCGGGCTGGGCTGCGCGGAGCTCCGCGGGGCTCCCGCCCCGACCGCTCCGCGCCTGGCGGAGAGAGGCTCTGCGGGCGGCGGCGCCGGGGGCGCGGGCTGGGGCGCCGGCTGCCTCCCCAGCCCTATTTCGTTTTCAGGGATTGTATTTTATTCCGGGGGGGTATGGGGGGGAAATAAATCTGGAGCCCTTCACCGAAAGGAGGGAAAAATATCCAATTTTCATCGCAAAATTAGCTAGGGCGAGAGCAAAGGGCTGAGCTAATTGTAGCCTAATCCTCTGCCCTGCAGGCGTTTGCAAAGCCCTGAGCAAGAATTCGCTTTTTTTCCTCCTCTTCTCCCTTCCCTCTGTTATTTAGAGACGGGATTATTGCCTTTCTTCTCATAACAGCCTCGGCAGTTTCATTTAAAGGCTTTTTCCCCCCCTCACAGACACACACACACACAAAATAAATAAATTTTTAAAAAGGCAGCAAAATCAGGGGAGAGAAGAGAGAGAAGCTTTAAAAATAATAACAATAATCACAGCAGGATCTGCGGAGCAAAGATAGTCATAAAAGCCCAAAGCTGAGCCCCTCCGCACACATCCCCAGCAGCGCCCGGAGCCAGAGGGGGGCTCGCAGATCGCTTCTGTGCTCAAGGTAAGGAACGCGGCGGCCAACGCGGCTGCGGGCGCCGGAGCGCGCAGTGCGCGCCGCGCCGATCGCAGCCGAGCCGTGCCGAGCCGAGCAGCATCGTATCGCACCGCGCCGCACGCTCGCGCCTCCGCTTTTTTTTTTTCCCCCTTTTTTTTTTTTTTTTTTTTTTTGAAAGTGCCTCTCGCTCCAACTCGCTCGGCTCCGGCTGCGGGGAGAGGCGGCGGACGGGTGCCGTTTAAAGCGACAGGACCCGCTGGCGGCCGCCCCGCTCCCCGTGTGCATGTTTTGTTTTGCTCCGCTCCAGCATGGGCAGCGCCGGCGGAGCCCCGCGGCCCGGGCTGCCCGCGCTCCCGCAGCCGCCCCGGCCTCGGCTCTGAAGACGGCGCAGCCCCAGCGCGGCGGAGGCAGCGCGATCTGCTCCGCGCTTTCGCATGGTACGCGCGGAGCCGCGGGGGTCGGGCGGCGGGCGGGGAGCCGCGGCGCGGGGGTGCGCGGCCGGGGCTCGGGGTTGGCGGCGGGGCGGCTCGGCACAAAGGGAAGGCGGGCGACAATGGGGAGCGCCGCGTATGGAAGAGACGGGCGGGCTGTGAATGAAACTCTGGCGCCAGTGAGAGTAGAAGGCTCGGGCTGGGGCAGACTTCACTCGCGGCTATAGTTTGCATTCGGGTGCCGCATGCGATGTGGCACACTCCGGCACAATTAATGCATCGCCTGGCTGCTGCTCGCCACTATTGGCTGCCGGAGCATGCACAGGAGCGGGAGTCGGGCTTGGCGTGCGTTTTTTTTTCCTCTTTGCATTCATCTAAGACATCTCCTTTCTTGTTATGTGGGAATAAGTAAAGGACGCCATGTTGTGCCTGCCGCCTTTTTTTTTTTTCGGTTGAATTTCAGCTTTGGGCGTTCGGTGTGTGTGGAAGAAAAAGGCAGAAGTTGCGTGACCGGGTGTGTTGCTTGCTGGTGATTTCCCTGACCATCAGCGGGGAAAGGCTTTTGGGTGACGTGAAACTCGCACTAAATAGGCTGGATACTGGCAGAGATAGGCGGGTTGCGCGGGGGGGGCTGAGGGGGGACGGAAGGAGAAAGCCTTTTTTTTTTTTTTTTTTCCTTCTTTTCGGTAACCGCAGCTCCAGAGGGAGCTCCCCCCCTCCCCTCTGAAAGTTTTGGGCACGATCTCCTCTGTCACTCGGCCCAGTGCTCAGTAAAGCGGCGCCGGAGGTGCCTGCAACTGTTGATGGACTTTGAATTTAGCAGCCCACGAGTCCTAGGTTTGCGGTCCCCCCGTCCCCTGCTTTGTCTGCAGGCTGGGTTGAGGGCGTAAGCAGTTGGCTCTGGAGGCAGACCCGAACGGTCGCCCTCTGCTTAGAGAGACAAAGGTAATTGCCAAGCCTGTGGCTGTGCCCATCTGGGCAGATGCAGGCGCTGCCAGCGAGCGCCGGGGTAACTCCTGCAGCCGGTGACTGCCTCGAGGGGCTGCAGGGGGTGACTTTCCCCCTGCTGCTCCCGGGGCACTGCTGGCAAAGAGCTAAAGGTCTCAGGGGAGGGCGAACAAGCTGCCCCGAGAATCCAGCCTCGGGAGTAGCCGCGGGGGCTGCTCGGGCACGGCTGGGGCCGGCTCCAGCTGTTGTCCGGACCCTCCTGGCCGGGCCGCGGCCCCCAGAGGGTGAGCAGGTCCTTAAAGCTGACTTTCCCATTCCACGTCTGAAATGTGCATGAAGGAATTAAACTGCACGAGTGAATAACAGCATTAGTTTCAATTAATTTTTATCCTGGCAACAATAAACTTTAGAAACAAAGCGCTTTTACATCCTTAATTAGCCTTGCTTCCCATCTGTAGTCTTTTAAGTGCCTGCTCCTTGATTTAACTTTGTCCCTGCTTCAGAGCCACCTCCTTTTCCATTCTTTTCCCCTTTTTTCTCGTTATCCCTTGCAGACTGATGCCTGTTTCTTTGCTGCAACCTTTCACCTCCCTTGTCCCTATCTGTCTGCTCTGCTCAGTTGATTTCTGCTGTATTTTCCCAACATCAACAGCAGTATTGGTTACCATGGCCCCCAGCTATGTGCAGAGGTGGGAAAGCTTCATCCGCCCAAAAGTTCTTACACTTTTGAAGTCTTTCTTTTAGTAGGATCTGAAATGTATCATCTAGAGTGTGTATTAAATGAACAGTATTCCTGAAGGCTTTAGAGCAAGAAAGGCAACACCCTGGAAAATTCTGCAGTCTTTCAGCATTCTCTGCCCTAGGGTTATAGCCCTGGGCACGGAGCTGAATGGAGCTCTTACAACTGCCTTCTGTTTACCTTTTATGGTTAAAATAACAGCTTAGCAAAGAAGCAACTTCATGGAGAAACGATTCAGTGAAATCATCTCAAGCTGTAGCAGCATAGCTAGTTTAATCACCCCTAGAGAGCTGAACAACTGTGAGCACAATGGGACACAAAATCATTTTGTGTGTAAATGAGCATGGCATTGTGATTATTTCACTTTGCATGGGCAAATAGTTTTTACAAGCAGTACTTATGCAGTTAGCTTAGAAAGGCAGAAAAAGATAAGCTGGCTCTGAAAGATCTTGGTGTGTAATGTTTGAAAACCTAAATATTCACATAATTTGGGAATCAGGCTCTATTGATTTTGCCTTCAGCAGGTTCCTGTGTTACTTATTAGAGCAGGGTTATTGCCTGTGCCACTAGTTGGGATGCTGTATCCTGTTGAAGGCAACTAAAGAGCAAGGATTATTTTACGTGGTTTAATAAATGAACTTTGTTAGAGTTTCTGCGATATTTACCCTTAAGGTTTTAATTTTCACATCAGTATTAGAAAATATGTGCATAAAGACTTTCACTGGATAAATACGTTTAGGATTTTGCTTTGTGCATAAAATAAGTGCATTACTCAGTGTGATGAATTTTGGCTGCGATTTGCATTAAGAAGAGGAAGGAGGCATTAGCGATAGGGTTGTGGTACCTTAAGAAACAGGAGTTGTTTTGAGGAATAGGAGTGTTTTCAGTGCCCTTTATGCAGTGCTTAGCAATTACGCCTCTTGGTAATTTGCTCATAGGAAAAGGATTGAATTCCACAACTTAAATAAAAACATGGGACTCGCATTTTTCCTGCAAATCCTCTCCAACCAGGGGAAAAGCCTGGTTTAATTCCCTGCCTCCTCCCCTCCCCCAAAAAGCCAGTGGCACCCTCAGTAAGTATGAAGAGCCATAAAAGTTTGAGAACTATTTTAGCTTTCCAGTGATTTTTTCTATAATTAAGTGTTTTTTGAACACATACTCTAGCTGAGAGATGCCAAAAGCAGAGGATTGTTCAAAAGGTCCCTCCAGTGAATAGTATAAATTAAATATCTACTGTGTGAGTATGGCCTCTCTGAGAATCTCAGGCTCTTTACAGATCAAGGAATTTGCTGGTATACTAACATTAAACAAAATCCTAAGATAGCAGCAGTGCTTAAATATGCACAAATAGATTCAGATCACTTGATCTTTAGCTATCTCTGCATATTTTAAAATTGAAGTCTGGGTTTCAAGACAAATGGTTAAATGTAAGATGCGTTGGCAGAGGACTGGAAGCCCTTTGATTCCATTTGGAAGTTGTAACAAGGGGTGCAGATGAGCCCTAATTAGGCACTTGTTTAGTGGAACTGCGTGAGATTGATTTCTCAGGCGGCTCTGTACCGTGCCAGGTCTCTACCTTAATCATTAGCGATAATAGTTAGGGTCTGAACAAAGACAGGGCTGACATTAAGCCTGGCTCCTCTGACCCTTTCATTGAAGTGAAGGAGTAGCGATTGAACATGAGTTTAGAGTGCTCCTTGGTAAGGAACAACCCCACCTTTGTCTGTGTTGGCAGGCAGATGAGGCACCCACAGACTGCTAAACATGTTACTGAAATCCTGTAGGTACTTACGTGCTAAGTTGTTTTTAAAAGTTCGTTCTTTCATTTGTGCTCTGTGACATGTTTACTGAAGATTGCCCACAACAGGCTCTTGTGGGAGCAAGAAGGCAGCGTCTTCAGTCATGAAAGGATTCGGTCCCTTTCCTTGAAGGTGGTGCTGTAGTGAAAATGTTAATGCCCAATTTTGCGTCGGCTGACACAGAAGTCCTAGGACAGAGCTGGTATTTGCTCCGTGCTCCGTGCTCAGTGCAGATGTCCGTCCAGCCTGCGGAGAGGAAAGGATGTGGATTCATAATGGGGTGATGTATTGCTGTCCTGTAGACACAGGAAATTCTTAGGAGCTAGCTGAGATGAAATGCAGTAAATGGAAATGTTGTGATGACTTTGTGAAGCTCTTGGATGTGTTAGGATTTCTCAGACTTTCTGTGTAGCTCAGGATTAATTTTTGTACTAAGACTGTTGCTAATTGCATGCTCCTCAAGTGGCGTAGACAGGCATCTTCTGCACAAAGTGCTAGGAGGGAGGTGAGCCCAGATTTAGATTTCTAAGGAACATTGTCCAAGAGGTGTAGGAGAAATGGGAATTCGCTTTGCAACGCAGCACACAAAGTGCTTGTCAGGCGGAAGGAAGAGCCTGGGTGCTTGGTGGCATGCTCGCAGAACAAATACCAGGAAAATTAGATTATACTCAGAAAAGGCTTCAGCGATAATGTTTTGCATATGTTACTTTCCCCATAAGGGGGAGAACGGATGGGGGTTTTCTCAAACTTTCCTGAAAGGGATTTTTCTGTTTGAGATGCCTGCTGCTGCACCGCTGGCACCGGAGCCGCGCAGCTCATGCAGGATAAGCTGGCTGCTGCTCGCAGCAGGAAACTGAGGCACTTGCTTTTGTCCTGTGCATTTCGGTCTCTTTGGCTTTGCCCGTCAGCTGGAGCTTTTGGGGCTCGATTCAGAAGCGTCACTGGTTTTCAGGTGTTTTGGGGGCGTTAGGTGGACTGTTGAATTGGTAATTTCACGTGCCAGATCCTGCAGTGGTTTCTAACCTGCCTTGCCATGACAGCATGGGTCAGTTTATGCCTCTTCCTCTTTCCACTGCTTCCAGTCCAAAAGCTTGTTACTTCTTTATGTCTAATGCTAAGGCTTAACTGAAAATCACCATTTATTTCACAATTATTGAAAATAGACCAGAAAATTGATCTTAGTTTGATGTGAAATTTACTACATATATAAACTGAGTGCCCGAGGTCCTGAGGAAGTCACTAATTCAGCAGTGTCTCGTTACTGAGACAAACTTGCAAAAGCCCCTGAATCCCAGTTCACAAATTGGTTCTTCGTTTGTCAGGGGATATTTCACATCTCACACAGAAGCCTGCGACCTTTAATTAGAATTTTGCAGTTTGTTTTATGCCCCTTGAGGCTGACACCTTGAAAAAAATGTCTTTTTTTTCTTGATTTCTTGTTGCTAATAAGCATCTTCCTCTTCCCCTCTGGTACTTTGAAGAAAATGATGCAAATACACTTAATTACAATGGTGGCAATAATTTGTTAGCCGAATATGTGATCAGGCAGATGCAAGAATGATCTGATTAGATCTGTGATCAAACTGGAAAGAAAGGTAAGGCGCTGCCCCGTTTCAGAGGAACTGTTCTTTTTGCCTCCCCTTTGCAGGAGGGAAGAAGCATGTCCCGTCTGTCTCTAACACGCTCCCCGGTTTCTCCTCTGGCTGCCCAAGGAATTCCTCTCCCAGCTCAGCTCACCAAGTCGAACGCTCCTGTGCACATCGATGTAGGAGGGCACATGTACACCAGCAGCCTGGCTACCCTGACCAAGTACCCAGACTCCAGGTAAGACCTCAGGCTCGCCGCCCAGTCCTGCTCCTTCTGTGAGGGCTAGTGCAGTGAGGAGCAGCATTGGTTAGATATTCCCCACTGGTGAATAATTCAGCTCCTGATGCGTACAGCATCTTCACGCCTGTACAGTTTATGTATTATTTAGAGTCTCTTCATTTTCTCTCTCAGCATCTGCACTCAGCCCGTGTACCTGAGGCACCTGTTGGTGCACTGCCCTAGATTACTTCCAGCTCGACCAAGCAACTTCTTTCTTCCAGATTCAGTTAAAAAGATCCTTTTTTTTTTTTCTGCTTTGCTTAAGCAAGCAGCTCTGCTCTTTTGCATCGGGAGCAGTGGCTGTTCCTGTCAGCCAGCCAAAAGCCTTCCATCAGTAGTAGCTGTGTGCCCCAGTGTCAGCAGTCATTTCCCTTGGGCAGGGGCCAACCAAGCTGCTCTGCCTGCCGGCAGCTGGGCTCCAATCTCTGCGTGCTGGAAGGTAGCTGGTTTGGGCTGGGCAGGTTGCTGATGTCCGGCAGGATTTGTTATACCTGGGCAGTGCTATCGCAGCAGATGAGCCAAATGAGGTGGGGATGTGGCATGAAAGAATATTTGTGTGTATGACAGAGTCTCTTACTTCCCAAGCTCCTGGTCTTGTGGGGTACTGGTCACCATGAGGGATGGGGGATGCTGGCCAGGATCAGGCCTCAGATGAGAGCTTAGAAGGGATGCTGCGTTGAGGGTTGAAGCACATTCAGTGGAGCAGTAGATTAAGGCATAACCTGGGTTTGATTACAGTCACTAAACCAGTTGAGCTTTCTGTCATCCAGACTGCTTATTTTCCAGAAGGATTCAGAAGAGATGTGGGGGTGCAGTGTCAGGGTCTCCATCAGCCAGCACCATGGACTTTAAGCAAGCCAGAGCCCAGGTCAGCAGGTCTCCTTGCCAGGGGTTTTGGTGCCTGCATGGTCAGCATTTCCATGAAGAACAGATAATTTTTTTTTTTGGTGTGAAACTCTAATTTCATTTGAGGACTTCTCCTTTAAAAGAACTGGGGATTTTTTCACAGATTTGGCAGGTTCCCAAGCGATAGATGACATTTATGGAGACACCTTGAAACACCTCTGATGTCATAAAGCATATGGCTGTGATTTCATTCCAAGGAAAGGGAGCTGCTGAAATTCTCTGTGGAAGAGAAGCAATTATTAAAATAGCTGTATTACACAGGCAAGCCAAAGCAGTGTGATTTTTCTGGACACTGTGTGTTTAATGGTGTCTGTGTGATGGCACTATAATCACAGAGGGGAAATCTGTTCAGTGGGAAGAGATTTATAACAGAAGCAGACAAATGCTTCGTGGTATAAAAACTACAACTGCTGAAGCTTCTCTGTGATAGAGTAGCACATCTGTTTCCACATTCTAAAATATCACTGCTGAAATACGCCCCATATCAGACTTACTTAATAAAAGCTTCACTTGTGGGAGCTTTGGGAGAATATCCATGAATTCACAGATTTTATTGGAAAGGAGTGGAGCACCCAGCTCACCCCTTTTGCTTGTCCCTGTTGGATAACAGCAGCAAAACTCAAAGTGCAAAGCTGTGACTACCCAGAGCTCACATGCTGCCAGCTGTTTTTCTCTCATGTTTGCATTGCTGTTACCTTATACAGCTGAAATCCTTTTTCAGCTGCTCAAACTCCAGTTCTCACTGGAGCAAGAGCTCGCAGGACAAGACCTGTACATTACACATTTTCCTGGCAAAAGATAACCTTTACATGCCCCCCAAGCAGGGCCTATTGCTACATAAGTTATGAAGGTGGGTGAAGGGTACCCTCTCATTCTTCTTCCCGCCCCCCCTTTTTTTTTTTTTTTTTTTTTTTGCTGTGAGATTGTGAGATTCTGATTTGGTTTTCTGTGGTGCTGCATGGTAGACTTGGTTGGTTACTCCTCACTGACTGAGAGCAGTCTGCCCCTGTATTCCTGGTTAGGGCAAAGCACCTCCAGGTATTTCAGTGGGGTTGGTTGGAGCACGTGGTGGTGCTTGCCTGCCCTGATGTGTATCTCCTGTAAGGTACAGCCTACCTTAGCAGTGTCTGGCTGGGAGAGGAGCTTCAGGTCTTGCAGGTGCAGGAGGAAGGAGATAGCTTTTCTGAGCAAGATGTCTGGAAGTGGTGGCAGAGAAGTTAGCTTGTGCTCGGAGCTAGGGTGCACAGCTGCATGAGAGGCTTGGCTGTGCTCATCCACACGCAGAGCTCGCTGCGCTGTTTTGGGCAGTACCTTAAACTCTTGGCTGTAGCCTGGCTTTGAAAACTTCAACATCTAAGAAATCAAGCAAGTCTGTAGATTGTGTTTCAGTGAAACATGTAAGCAGATGTTGAAATGCTTTGCTAAATCTTAGCTCCAGCCACACCAAATAGTGCTGACTAAAATTTATAAAGCTGTGGAATAAACTCCCTGTTCATTTGCACTGCAGTCTCTGCTCCAAAAGCCTAAGTAGGCTTTTAGCTGGCAGTATATACTTCATATGTATGTTTAAAGACGCATACAGACTGTGAGCATGTAAATATAATCTCAGCTGATAATAGAGGACAGAGCAAAAATATGAATCAAATCATCTTTATCCTTCCATAGTATTCTGAGGAGACTCAGTCCTGTTAGGTCCTGAACAAACTGTGTTCATGTTGACTTCAATGGGAGAGAAGAGCTTCCAGCAGCTTGCCAGATCAGGCCCAGCAGGAGTAGGCATAGGTATGACCAGTTCCTGCCTATACCTGCTCTCCAGTCACCCCTCTGGTATGACATAAATTACCCCTGACAGCAGCAGCATGACACATGTATTGTACTTGGTTAGGGCTGGCTCTGCTCAGCCCACTCAGCTGGCACTGCTTGGCTGCTCCCAAATTAGGAGACTGGCTCTGAACTGGGCAGAGAGAGGACCCAATTCTGTAAGTCTTACTTACCTGAGGGAATGAGTGGCTGCTGATGTGGAGTCAGAGGACAAATCTGATCCTGGAGTTGTTTCAGAGAAGCTTTCACTGAGTCTTTGATGCTGTTTGTATTGGAGCTGCTGCTGTGAGAAGAACATTTGTCCGTTGGTTAAATCTGCACAAGGAAAGGGTGCCAGATTAGGCATTAAAGGGGGTAGATGCCCTCTTCCCAGCAATTATGGGCTACATAAATTCTTCCATGTAAAAAAGATGAAACTCAAGCAGCGCACAGCTGATGTGACAAAGGAGAGGAGGGTTAAAGAGCTTCTGTCAGAGATGGCTTCTAAACCACTCTCACTCACCTTGTTCTTAGCCTTCCAGCTGACTTTTTGAATGAAGCACTCTAAGAGTAAGCTTGCCTGTCAGAGGGTGAGAATGATAAACACTGAAAAGAAATTGGGATCAACAGCGTAGTGATGGTGGTCATGGAAATTATCTCAGAAATAGTATTGGTCCCTCTTCCTGTAGCTCTTTGAGGCTGCCTTTCTTGCATTCTCAAAGTTGTCATTAGAGTTAACAAGCTCTGGGGGTACAAGGAGGCAGGTGGTGTCTTACCTGGGTCTGAGGCTCAATTTCAATAGTTTATGTTCAGCAGGTTCTCCCACTAAAGCTCCCAGCCTTGGTAGATGTGAGATACAGGTAGATAGTTTAAAAATAGATGTTAAATTCAGCCTGGTGACAATCAACATCTCATTTCTAAGTAACTGGCTAAGTAGAGAACTTATTAATCTTTGAGAGCATGGCCTCTACAAATTGCATCCATGTTTTCACCCAGAGGACCTCTGAAGCAGCCTCTTCACACATTGACACTTGGATGTGGATTTATGTGACAGATGGTAAAGGCTGCAGAATCTAGCACATCCATAAAGTGAGTTGCAAATTGTGTTTATCCAGGGTTGTGAGACGATTCCTGCATTTGAAAAACCAAACCCACACCAGGAGTCCAAGCTCCTGACGAGCAGTCAGGAAACCCCAGAAACATTGCCAGGTTCTCTGGTCTCGCTCCCACTAAACTCAATGGCAGATGTCTCATTGACTTCAAGTGGGAAAGAAGTTCCAAATGCCTGTGTGCCACAGCAAGCTCCAGCTTCCTAATCTCCCTGGAAATTCTCATCTCTCTGGGAATCTGTTAGAAAGCAGAACAAGAGGTTTCATCAGGAGCTTGTCCTTTCTGCAGCCCAAACCTGTAACTCAGAACATTGCTGTGTGCTCCCAGTGAGTTGTTCTGCTGTGGAAGGTGACCCTGTTTACCTTAGATTCCTGCTCGACCAGGATTTGTTGTGTAGCCTCTCTGGAAGGTTCAAACTCTGTTCTGTTGTTCTGAAGGTGTTCCTGAAAGCTGAAGCCTTAGTTGTGTCACAGAAGTGAGCAGGAGCAGCTGAAGTGGGGATGTCTGGGTGGAAGTGCTGTGGGGTATAGAGCCCAGGGACCATGTTTGGGACCTCTCTGCTCTCAGCTTTTGCTTTGTGGGAGAAGGGAGCCATGTGGCCCCACTGCCCAAGGCAAGCTGAGGCAGTGCCAGCACAGAACACACTCTGAGCTCAGCTTCTGGGCTCTGCCACCACCTCTGTAGGCGCTGTCCTCCAAAGAAAGCAGGCCCAGGCCTTAGGAGCTGACCCAGAACAGATGCCCTTAGCTGTTACATGATGTACGAGACTTCTCCAGGCATATCCCTGCCTCACTTTCCGCTGAGCATACGGACTCTGGCGGTTTGCAGGAGCCCTCTAAAGCACGTGTCTTGTCAGAAGCTCATTCTTGTGCAGGCTCACCCTCAGATGAGCTCTTCTGCCAGTCCTGACTCTCAGATTCTAGCTTGCCTGTAGGTATCTGTGGGTTTGAATTCTCCTGTCTTTTCCTCCAGCACCTCTCTCCTTGGGTGCTGGAGCTCAGCACTGCCATCTGAGAACCTCTCTTTCTTCTTCCTTGCTGCAGCCACACCAGGCTGGAGTGAGCTCTGAGGAAGGCTCTCTTCCCAGTTTTAGGAGTGGCTTCCTGCTTCTTACAGCCTGATGCAGTGGTGTCCAACACACCTGCTTCTGAGATGTACAAGACAGGTAGGTATTCCACATCATCCTTCACACTGAAGGCTCTGTGCTGGGTCACGTGCTGCCCTTCTTGGCAGGGACCAGTGAAGTTCTTTGGATATAGTTGTCCAGACTTAGCATACCTGAGAAGATTCTCACACCTCTTGCTCACCTGGGATCAATCCAGCATCACTCTGAGAAGTTGTTACTTTCCCATCACATCTGTGTGCTGTTGATGTTATTGCCCAAGCATAGTGTTCAATAGCAAATTTTGTTGGTTACCTACCCCATGCTGGCAGTTAGGGTGTCAGGGCTTAAATAAGGCCTGTCCTCCAGGCCTCCTCCATAGGCTAAGTGGAGAGGAGACCAGATCTGTTCATAACCAGAGGCAGTTGGTGGCTGCAAAAGCACAGCACATAAGAGAGCAGGCTCCTGGCCTGGACCACAAGTGGTGTGGTGTCAGCTCTCTTGGCCAGCCCAGCCCCATGCCACAGCAACCTACACCTCTGTGGATGGCTGGGCATTCAGCTTGACATGGTGTCTCCCAAACCTCCCCAGGCCGCTGCTATGCCATGCTGCTCACCCACTCAGCATCTCTCTAGTGCTTTGTCCCACTTCAGCCTCTCAGCCTTACACATCATTCAATGACCATTTTAAGCACAGTGAAGTACACGGGTAAGCTGATGCTGTGGCATGTTTCACCCTTCATGAAGTCCCACTCTTCCCACCGAGATCAGTTGCTGTGCAGCCTGTTTATGAGCTGGCACCAAGCTCTGACTCTGATGAAATGTTGCACTCACCCAAAAGCAGAGTTGGAGCCAGCAGTCCACGTTCAGGCAAAACACTGTGAAATGCACCTGCATATGAGCTGCAGTGCAAAGCTCCTTCATTTTAATGGGCAGTGTGAGCTTAAACCATAGCCAGGCTTTAAAGCAAAGCACCAGAGGAGGCAGGAGCAAGTGTTCTCCCTGCACCTTGGAGATGCAGGTTATGGGCATGGTGCACAAGCACTGTGCACACGTAACAACGCTGCACACTGCAGAGAGGGCTGAGCCTGCCAGGGCTCCCTGGGGCTCTGCTGCTGTTCGAGGCAAATCAGGTGAATGCTGCAGATGAGAGCAAATAAAAGGAGCCAGAACCCAGAGGTTTTGGTTACATGCAGTGCCCTTTCTGAATTCACATAAGAATTTTCATGGAGATGAAAATGTTCAGTTCCATTTCATGCACCTGCAGAGTAGAGATTTGTGGTTTGTTGTTGGCCAGGCAGATCTCTGCTGGGCTTCCAAGGGAGTTCTGAGCAGCAGCATGCTTAGGGAAAAAGCTTGAGAAGGGTCTTTCCCATTCCTGTCCTCTCTCCCCTCGGTCTGCCTGTGGATGCACTTAGCCAGTGGAGCTGGAGCAAGCGAAGGAACTCCGATTGCCAGGCTGCAGAATGGGAAGGTGTAACACGAGGCAGCCCTTCCCCGTCCACACAGCCATGCACTGCTGCTTTGCACAGGTGCTGCCTGGCATGTCCATGCCGTGCTCTGGGAAAGGTGTGGGGCGTTTGTGATTATGGGGAGATGTGGTGCTGCTAGGCACCAGCCCACACAGCTCCCAAGCAGCCTGTGGGGCAGAGCAGAGTACATGGAGGTGAGGCACAGTTGCCTTGCACAGGCAGCCCCAGCTCTGTGAGCACCAGGGCATGACCTGCTCCAGAGGAGGTGCTCATGGCCCAGCCTCTATGGAAAATAAAAATAGTCCAAACAGGGGTATAATTACAGCTGGGAACAAAGGAGTTAGGTATCTGTCTCTGGCTTTCACTAATGGGAAGAAGTCCTGGATTCAGGAGCCTGCAGAGCCCGTGGAAGCACACAGTGACAGCAGACTTTGCTGCAGTACCCAGGGCTGTTGTTGCTCAGCTGGAGCAGCAGCTTTGGTGGTGGAGGTGACTATTCCCTGTAACTCTGACCATTCACTCCAGTGACCTGGAAAGATGAGAGGGAAATAATTTATATGGAAACTGATTCTTTAGACCTGTGTCCACCTCGCCAGATTCTCCTCCTAACTGGCATGCAGGGAGCCACAGCAGCTGACCTGTCTGCTATGATAAAGGTGTTTACTCCTCTCCGGGCTGCCTTGCCCAGCAGAGCCACTGCCTGGGGGCTGCCCAGAGGCTCTGGAGATGAAAGCAGCATTTACCCTGAGGAGTGCAGTTCCTGCTGTAATTGGGTGCTGAGACTGGGCCCTGCTGAGGAATGAATTGTATGCTTGCTTGGAATATTTGATGAGATGCACAAGATCATACTCTCTGATGAACACTTTCCTGGGAAGGATTGTTTCTGTTTGCTGCCTCAGTTGTGTGGAGTTGTAAGCATGAATGGGTGTTAGGGCACCTAGACAAGGGGCAGAGCAAGCTGGTTATGGAGAGAAGAAAGCAAATCAGCACTCACCTGACTTGGAGAAATCAAATGATGGCTATGGTGCTATGCTGTGAGAAAACTGCACCCAAACACTCAGCCTGGCTGGGCAAAAGGGAAAGCAAGCACCTCCATGCAGCCTGGCTGAGTGTGGAGAAGTGACACTTACAGCCTTGAGGGCAGTCCAGAAGGTGAATGTTGAGCAGCATCTCCAGTACCTTTGGTGCAAAATCCAGCTGACCTAGTCTCATTTCTTACCATTGCAGAAGAAAGGGATGATAACACATGGCTGATTCATACTTAGCACAGTAGCAATTCCCACTCCTACTGCTTACAACAGGTTAAAAATTAGCTTGGTTTCTTAAAACACAAAGAAAAGCCAACAGACAAGATCAGAAATGCATTGTTCAAAGGAAAATGCTTGTTTATAACAGTTTCTGAAACTAGTCAAGTACTTTGTAATTTCTTTCATTGCTACTTCTGTTTAACACTCACCTGGAACAGGAAATTTGGTGCCAGCAGCACAGTTTTAAGTATTCTTCAGCAGTCACCTTCAGGACAACAACATGAAAAGCCACCAGCAGCCTATTCTGAGACCTCACTCTCACAGAGTGCTATGGAAGTGACCTTTATCCTCCTTTTATGTGCTGCTGTTGGAGGCTGTTTGCTGCTACTGAGCGTGGTGTGTGAAGATGCTACACCTGTGCTCAGGTTACCTCCCAGATGTAGCACCTTTACACCTGAAGTAAAGGGGACTCTAATGATTGCTTCTTCATGTGCTTCCTCATCTCCTGGAGAAGAGGTAGTAAACATGTGGGTTTAGCAGCTCTGTACTGGAAGTTGTGTGCTGAGTTTCCCGCTGTGGCAGTGGAGCAGCTAAGGGGTTAGCTGTTCGGTCCTTCAGCGCACGTCACTGCTGTTTTGAACTTGTGATTTATAAAGACCCTGCAATGGCGAGCAGACCTGGTCTGCTTAGGGGGATATTTCATGAACTACTTAGGAAGTTTATAAACCAGACTCCCTGGATTATGAAGCAAGGGGGTATCTGTTTTGTAAGGAACATGTTATGAAATGAATTTGTCTCCAGGCCTAACTTAATTATTTTAATGATCCCAGTGGTGGCTGTCGTAGGTGTCGTTCTGTGTATATATTGTGACCTACATGCTTGTGATCGTTTATGAAATCTAAGATGTAAAAATACATTGGACCTTATTAATTCCTTGCCTGCTTTAACAGCAGTAAATGGAGCTGGTTTGGATATTGGTACTTTGGGCCAAGTCTCTCTTCCAGTGAAGTCAATGAGAGTTCTTCCATAAGCTTAAATGCAAACAGAATAAGCCCTTTTCTTTTAGAAAAGTGACTTAATAACAAACCTGGCCGAAGGGATCCCTAGAGTGACCCTGCTGACCTCTGTGAAATTATACCAGGGGTGTATTCTGATGTGGAGAGGACTTAGGAGAACCTGGACATTGTAGTAAGGTGTTTCTCCTGAGTATCTCCAGTCCTCGGTCTCAAAACCATCTGAATGTGCAAGAGCAGCAGGCAAATGAATACAAAGCCTGGTGCATTCGTGGGTGCTACAGGTACCCCTCCTGGCCAGAGGGCCTTCCCAGAGAGATACCTCCAGTGCTTTGGAAAGAGTTACTCCAGATTTGTGCCTCTGTAACTGAAAGCGGGATCAGTCTCTTCATGGGTTAATACAGTCTTTAAGAACAAAGTGCATATTTAAGCAGTAGAAATATGCAGGCATGCAAACACAGGGTTCCAGCAGGAGGGAGGCTGGAGCTCCTCAAGCACAGGGAAGTGAGATGGTGTGGAGGATGCTAGGCTGTAGCTGACACAGACTGTGTCCCATGCTGCTGCCAGCCACCTTGGCTTTGCCAGCATTCTGTTACCTGGTGCCTGCCCCTTGTTCCCTTGTCCTGTGCTGACATACATGAAATGCATGATCTGGTGACTGTCAGTCACTCTTACCCTGGTGTAGTGCCATGGGTGCAGAGTTAGGCCAGGTTGGTGGCTCTCCTAAGCCAGTTGGATAGCTAGGTGGGGCTGCAAAGCTGGAATTCAACTCCAGAATCGCCAGCTCCTGTCTTTGTGCTCCTTCCACCAAACTGCCCACCCCTTCACCTCATCCGCTCTGATCAGTGTGCGCTTCGGTCTTCTGATGCTTTCCAGAGGGGACACCTGCAAGTGGTCCAGAGGGCTTTGGCTTTTTGTTTTTGCTTGATTGGCCCTCGGTGGGAGTTCTGCCAGGTGGGATGGCCGTTGGCTTTGCCTGGTACACCATCGCATCCCTTAGTGATGCGGCTGCTGCCTGCCAGAGCTGGGCACCAGGGCAGACAGGCTGAGCAGAGGGGTGCTGATGTTCACCTGTGCTGTGTCTCTCACTGCTGCAGAGTGGGATGCCTTCAGAGGCTAAAATAGCTGCTTTTTTTGGCAGCTTTTTTATCTGCTGAACACCATGTAAAGCAAAACCTGAAAGGAATGCTGCATGTGGAGGCTGGGAAGCTGTTGTGCAGCATTTGCACCATTAACTCTTGGTTGGACTCAGAGGGATCGGTTGGCAAGGCCTGGAAACAGCTTTGCCCAGTGAAGCTGAAAGGCTGAAGTCCAAAGGGCAGGCTCCCGTTCTGCCTGTAATGCAGTGCAGCTGCTGCCAGTGCTGCAGGTAATTCCTTTAGACACTCCTGCAGCAGCAAATTTCTCTCTCTTGAGAAAGCAGACAACGAAAACCAGGGACTCCTTTTAACCTCGTTGGTGTCATGCTGTGTTGTGCCAACAAGTTGTACCACTACAGTTTCCCCCTCCGAGGCTGCAGCTTTGGCACTGGGGAGTGTGCTGTGCCTTCCAGGAGACCACTGCCTAAATGATGCCATTGCAAAACTGACAGCCAGTTCCACAGACAAATTGGGCTGTTGGAACTCCATGGAAACCAGTAGATGACAATAGGGAAACTGGGTCTTCTTCTGGTGCTGTCTGGGAGGGAATGAGGACTGACTTTGGGCCAGTAGCACTTAACACTACTGTTGAATGAGGAAGAAAATTCAGTGGCTGCTTTTTAATTTTACAGAGGGGGAAAAAAATCTCACATGGATTTGTAACTGGCTCCAAACACATTTCCTCTTCTGTTGCATCCAGTTGTGTTCTGTTTGCAGGCACGAGGGTTAAAGCAGAGGCTGCTTCTGCTTTCAATTAAATCAAAGGATGTTTTGGCCTTGACTTCACTGGGACCAGAATCAAACCCATGCCCATATTACTGTGTTTGAGAATGAGCCTCCTGCTGTCGCACACAAAAGCCAGGTTCAGCTTTCAGCACCCCATCGGAAGCCAACAGTGAGCAGTTTTCTTCTTTTTTACGAAGTGTAGCCAGGCTTAATCCTGTGGAGCAAGTATCTCTGTGCAGCAGGTGGACTGCTGCTTCCCAGGGCTGGGGGCCCACTCTGTAGCCTCTAGACAGGGGCTCCCCTGCTTTTTGTGGCTGTGGGGCCAGGCTCTTCCCAGTGGACACGTTGGTGTGTCACTTCCTTTCTGGCCCTGCTCCCTGGCTGCAGTACCAAAACACCTACTGGAAATTCCTCTTCACTTCTGCCTTTCATCTGCCAGCGGTTCAGGCCTCCCAGCAAAGCTCATGAGTTGTCCTGCTTGGTGTGGCTCTGTGGGCTTTGGCGGCTGTGTTCCCTTCAAATGGCTTTTTAACAATTCCTGCTTGATGTGTTGAGCTTCTTTAGCTGCACAGCCAGGAAGGGTATGTTGGGTGCGGGGGTGCAGCTTAGCCGCATGTAAGCCTAAAGAGGAGCGTGATTCGTTCATCACTTGAAGGGTGATGGCAGAGCCAAGGGCAGAGAGAACCGGGTATCTTTTCCCAATCACATAGGTGCTTGTGGAGAATTTGGGCCAGTTGGAGTCTGCCTGCAACTCCCCACAATGCCAGGGCTGTGCTGGAGGTGCACAGTGGTGTTGGTGCAGCAGTTTGACGTTCTGGGACCGGGCAGAACGTGTGTAATTTACTCGCTGGAGGACAGGACAGACTGCAGGAAAACCGAAGAGAGAGTGCAAGGTGAGCGGCGCGTCCCGTGTGGCCACTCTCGGTAACAGAAGAGCTTTACCGCACAGCACAGGGACATACCAAGCAAGTGCCCAGGCAGTGTGGGCAAGTTCTCTTCATCAGAGAGGTAATTTATCACTACCCACTGAGGCTGGGATCGTTGCTGTCTGCAGCAGTGGAGCCTGTCCCAGAGCAGCTGAGGCTGGCAAAGGCACCAGGGCTGCCTGGTGTACAGTGCCCTGCTGCAGAATCCCTGGCAGCCTGTGTCTTGGAGCTTTTCCTGTGGATCTGGGAATAAAGAATTGTAGGGAAAAGCTGTTCAGGTTTTGTACGTCTGAAACCAGAGGTAGAGAGCCGCAGCTGAGGCAGATGCAGTGTTGCAGCTGCTCGCACAAGCAGCAGGCATCGCAGTGGCCGTGCTAGCCGCCACCATTGACAGCTCGTAGAAGGCTGTGCAGCCCGTGCTGTCTGTCCCTGTGCCTCCTGCCGTCCAGGCTTCACAGCCTCCACGCCTGCAGAGGGTGTGGAGGGCCAGGCCCACACCCTGAAAGGCAACTGAGTTACCTCTGAAAGGTTCCCTGCCTTCTCTGGGTCCCGGTGGGAGTTTGGCTCTTGACTTCAGGGAGCAAGGATTGGGCCCATTCGTGTTCAGATGTAACCAGTACCAGTGCAGGCTCTTCTGCCTCCCAGGGCCAGTCTGCAAAGGTGATGGTGATGGAAGGAATGTCCAGATCCGGTCAGATTGGAAAATCTTAGTGAAAAATCCTGAGGTGGCTTCCACCTGAGGTGACAGCAGGGAGATGGGCAGCCTGAGCGTCCCCGTTGGCTGCAAGCCAGGGCCCTCAGCACCATGATGCAGGGGGAAGGAACGGCAGGAAAAGGCATGCATGGGCAGGAATGGCTCAGTGGAGTTGTGTCCTCTCAGGCACTGACATTCATTGGGTGCCTGCAGCTCTTGCGGAGCCTGAGCTGAAACTGTTCCTGCAGGTCTGGGACATTAGCGGAACTAAGATGCTGGTTTATGAGTTTGGTTTAGATTAAAGAATTGTTGTTCCTGCGTTGATTTTCATGGCTAGACTTTTAGTTTAAGTTCTCTCTTGAGAAAATATGAAAGGCCAAGAACCCTCACAGGGCTCAGAGAGCAGCAACAATGGCATAATAAAATCAGGATACTTTGCAATATACATTTGTATGAATATTTCTAGTCCTCACCGGCTACTTTTTAGATAAAAGCTCAGTTAGAAGGAAGTAAAAGACACAGGAATAGCAAAAGTAACCTGAACTTCAGCATGTTTCACTGAAAGGATAATATTTGGCTTCTCCTCACAGGCTCTGTGTTTTGAGGGCTCATTACATTGTGACATGGTTTGGTTCCTTCTGTTAAAAAGATACAAGCCAGGCAGCCTCCCCCCAGGCAGTCAGGAATAGGAGTGCTACAACTTCCTACCTTGAGCTGCAGTCACTGCAGTCTTGCAGCCATCCATCTGCACTCCTGCCATGGTTACGGCCTCTGGTCTCGTGGTGGCAATGCCGGAGCAGCTTATCCAGCCCAGCCCTGTGCAGCAGAAGACAAGGAGGCTGTTGGTCAGTGTCCCATGGGGAAGCCATGGCAGTGGCAAGTAGGGAGCTCCTACTGGAGAAATGAAACTGCATCTCTACTTCAGAGGCACATTTTTGTGCCTGTTAAGCGCAGCAGATGCAGTCTGTGACTGACAGTGAGCTGAGAGTGGTGTGTTGCTGAAGTGCTGTAGCACAAGTGCCATGCTGTCTGTGCCTGCTGCTGCTCAGCGGTGTGGTCACTGGCCCAGCGCGGTGAAGGGAGCTTCAAGACAGCAATTAGCGTGCTAGAACTGTTGGTTTAGTGAGGTCTTTCTAGAGCTGGTAAAATAACACACTAAAATACAAACACTCCTTTAAGAAGGTTAAACCAAACCTGTTTGCCTGACAGGGCTGCATCCTGCCACCATCACATGTGGCTAAGCAGCTCTTTGCTCCTGAGCTGTAGACCCCTCCCCCCCAGCCGGGTGGCAGAAGCAGGGCTGCAGGGAGCAAGTGTGATAAATCTGGGATGAGTGGCCGGTGCTGGTGGGCCTCATCTCAGTATCCCAGTGGAGTGAAGGGCATAGAGTTAATCCCCTTTTAGACCTGGTGGGAAAGAAAAGCCAGGAAATTAAAGCTTGTAGGAGACTCGATTCCCTTAGTCACTTGTCTGCTCATGGTAACTGTCTGACCACTTCCTCCCTCTGGACCTGCTGGGATGCCTGTCTGCATGGATGAGGCAGCAGGGTGGCTCGTGACTACCAGGAGACTCTTAATGCAGGAGAAGACTCTGGCCTCTTTACCTGCGGTTAGTGTTTCCAGTTCCTTAGCTGCTCACTTATGTGTAGGCAATACTGTCTTTATGAATCAAAAAACACTTGCCATCTATCAAAACCTAAACATACATCTGTAGTGCCATGCAGCTGGGTATCAAAGCCACCCACTGAAATGTCCTCAGCCTGGAGAAAGCTGTTAACAGCAGGCAGAAAAAGAGCTACAGAATCTCTTATCCTTACCGTGAATGCTTTGTGGCATTTCAGAAATGATAAAGCAATTTCCACTTGAGTGCATTTTGTTGCCTGTTGCTTCAGTGGACTTTAACTGCAAGTAAAGAGAACAGAAAATGTAATTATCCTTGCTTTTGTTTTAACTACAAGATCTTGTACATCTCAGATTGCTTTTTAGTGGAAGGGTAAAAAGAAGGGGGAAAAAACTCCCTTCCAGACTTCCCTAAGAACGATTCTGGATGGTAGGTGACAATGTTATTTATGGGTATTGGTACTTGACAGACTAGCTCAGGTCTGTTGCAAACCCTGGGCAGCTAGAGACCAGGTATGAACTCCAGATAACAGAGCCTGCAGGTCCTTCAGCTGCTTAATAGTTAATGAGTGTAGTATTCTTCCAAAGCACTGCAAGGTGAGCGTGTGGCTCAGAAGTCTGTGGCGTTCCAGGGTCAGTGCTGGAAGGTACAGGAATTGGAGATAAATCTGTTACCTTTTGAGTGAACTCAACCACTCTGCTGCTGAAGTTGGACTGTGCTGCTTGTTCAGAATTGAGAACAGAACTTTGAGCTTGCAGGCTTTAGCATCCCTGTTGGGTTGTCACAGATCAGGTCTATACTCGAGTAGCTATGCTCATTCAGGCCATCAGCAGGGCTGAGTGATGCCCCTGTGGGGGCAGGCAGTGCCTGTGGAGCTGGCATCTGAGATTGCCCTGCTGACATCAGGGTGCTCAGTCTGGTCTTGGAAGACTGGTGGGGGAAGGAGCTGCTGGTCAGAGTGGCTCAGGAACGCACGGAGCAGTGAGCTGCCTAAGAGCACAGGCTGGGCGCCTGCACTCCAATCGGGCCTGGAAGCTAGTACCTGATCTGGGTTTGCTTCTGGCATAAGGTCCCTCGGGGGCACTTCTGTCTTGAGGCACAAGAACCTAAAGCAGGCAGCTGCTCAGGCCTCGTGGTCTGCATAGCAGCAGTTTATACCCCCAGGTTAGGACTCGGACACTTCCCCAGCATGGTGCAAATCAAAGATTTAAAAGATCCTTGGACCAAAGTTCTCCAGCTCGAGCACCCTCCAAGCCAGGTGTATACCTGAAGCGCTCTGAGGTGGTCAGAATGCCATCTCCGATGAAAATGAGGCTGTGGCAGTGCCATCTGGGCTGAGTCCCCAGAGCTGTGCCACGGGCAGGCTGTGCGCAGGCCTGGCTGCAGCTGCTGCCACGCTCCTTGGCCCTGGGTTCTGTCAGGGGAGAAGGACTTAAAGCGACAGTCAGGTAGCAGGGTGAGAAGGTGTGGTGTAGCCACACAGCTGAGCTTTGGTTATGGACTCACACCAGTTATAGTTGAAGTTTTAAACAGAAGCAGGTTAGAAAAAGCTGCTGCAGCCAGGCACAACCTTTAGCCACATTCCTCGCTGTACGGGGCAAGAGGGAGCATGTGTCCTGGCAGAGGCAGCAGCTTGCAGCTCTCCTTACAACCACCATCTGGCCCCAAGGCAGAAGACACCCCTTGGCTGCTCAGCTGGGTGACTCCTCTTCTCCTCTGGCCAGCCCTGGCTGCTTGTTGGAAGGGTTGAATGTTCTGCCACAGCTCCCGGGGGAAGGCAGCTGCAGGTGCTTGCTCCATTACAGTTTGCTCTGCTGGGAACTTGTGCACAAACGTGGTCCGTTCTACAGGAAGAATCAGGCCTGCCCTGCACCCTGCTGCCGTGGCTGCGACCTGGCACTGCCAGCAGAGTCGGCTCCTGGCACGGCAGCGCTGGGCAGGGTAGAGCAGCTGCAGCAGCTCTCTGCTGTTCTTTCCCAGCAGTTGCTCTCGTGAAGGTTGGACTCGAGGACCTGAGAGCACTTTGGCAACCAGAACAACTCTGCGATTCTGTGGTTCTGGTGATGGGACAAGTGACAGACTGGTAGCAGGGAGCTGTGCAGGCAGGCACAGCGTAGGGCACTGTGTTCTCTGGAGCACCTCTGCTCCAGTTCACAGCATGCTTTGTCTTCCCAGCAGGTAACAGGATGTATCCTACCCACCGTGGGCAAGTAGTTAGCAGATCAGCAGCACTCTGTGCTCAGCTGCCATGCCTGGACTCTGCAAACACATGGGACACTTTGCTAACGTGTCCCATGGGGCAGTTTCAAGCCATGCTCTAAACAACCTTCTTCCTCCTCTCTGTGGCATTTCCCACAGCTGCCTTCTCCTCCAGCTCCACAGCAAGGCCCAAGAGCAAGCACAGCCGACAGCCACCGTATCAAACACAGGAGAGCTGCAGAGCTCACATTGAATCTGCTGCACGTTGGCACCTAGAGGAGCAGGAGGGTGCACGGAAGGGTGGCAGGGACAGCAGAGGGCACAGAGCAGGGCACAGACCTGGGGGTCCCCGGGCAGACATTTCTCTCTCCTCCTCCCATAAAATGAGGAAAGAGACGTGTTTTAATGACAGGCTGCTGAAATGTGCAGTCCCTGCTGATCTGACATTGGGCAGGAAAAGTGTCTACAGAATCAATTTTTAATCCATGTAAACAACTGAATTATGAATGACAAAAATATCACTGAGCACTTAAATATTAATCACATCATTACTTAAATTAATACTTTGGGTGCAGTGCTGTGATAAAGAGTTCTACTTAAGCAGCGTTGCTGTGCTGCCTGGACAGGTGTGTGGGGTAACAGGACTGCAGTGCTCCCCACCATCAGCGGGACTTGGGAGTTCTGTGCTTCCCACAGCTTCTGTTGCTGGTTACCCCACAATACCGACTGCTCCTCTAAAAGGCAGATTCATTAAGCTACAGCTTTGTTTTCTGTTCAGGAGGAGAGATGTCAAGAAAATGGCTGAACTGCCCCCAAACCAGAGAGCAACCTCCCCCACCCCAAAAGCTCTGTCAGTGGTGTGTGCTGTGCAGGGCCATGGCTGTGCTCAGCGAGAGGCTTGGGAAGACCAAAGGCGCTCCAGTGGGAGCTGGGAGTGCAGAAAGCCCTGGCTGCTTACAAACTGGACAAGATGGTGCTGGGAGGCTGGAGGCCCTGCCCTGAGCTCCCACCTCCACAGGTGCTGCTGGGAGCTCACGTGGTGGCAAACTGGTCCTGAGCATCACCGGGGCGTATGGATAGCAGCAGGCATCTGTAAGTCCTTGCACACAGCACATGGCTTCCTCCCCTGCCCAAGCGGCTAGGAAAGAATTCACTGTCCTTGTGGGCTGGCTGTGGTGTTTGTTTTTAATCTAATAAAAGGAGATCTTTATATCATAGTAAAATCTGAACCAAGCTGGAAACTCCCCCCATGGCATTCTGGAAGAACATTATTGGAAATGTAAAAGCCTTCGAAAGCACAAAGGAATTGTAGAAATAGGATCAACAGGTTGTGTTCTGGGTGTGGGAGAAGTGGGGAAGAGCATCCAGATGAGGCTTGAGCTGCTGGTGAGAGCTGCAAAGCTGGGCTCTGGGCATGTGATGCAGCACTGGCCAGGAGCAGGGTCCCACAAGGGTCAGGGTGGGCAGCACTGCAGAGTGGCAGCTGTGCAGTGGGGAAGAGCAGGGAGGGCAGGAGCAACAGACAAGGAGGAGGAAGAGATGTCTGGTTAAGAGCTGTGCACTGGGAAAGTGGTGTTAGCGCAGTGGGACCTGGCCGGGGAGGTGTAGGCAGTGGGAGGGCAAGCTGCCATCCTCAGGCTTGCAGCTACTGGGTCAGTCTGCTCCCTGTCTGCAAATCAGATCCGGGCCAGAAATGTGAAGAGTGTGTTTAAGTAAGAAAGTAAAGCATCTCTTGCAGAGGAGGAGAATGCTGAAGAAGCATTCATTGCTTAGACTCACCCATCAGTGTAGGATCCAGGGTGGCTCTTACTGCCTTGTCTGCATTTTCCTGTGCTTCCCACTAAGCCTTGCTGGAAGTAACCATTCCTGTGTGCCGTAAGCAAGTGCCTCCTGGAAACACCACTGCCCAGTTTGCCCACCAGTACAGCACTGGGCCCCATGGCTGCTCATGGAAACAACCATGTTTGGGCTCAGTGCTGCACAGTATGAGAGCCACAGCCACTCCCCACAACTTTAACCCCCATCACATGGCAAGATGCTGGAGGAGGCAGCTCCTGAGGCTGCCAGCCTGCCTGGCACCTAACTTCTAACTGACACCGACAAGCTTGCACAGTGCAAACCCATTCCCATCCTCTGGCACTTGCAGGCTTGCCTGCTCTCTGCCAGCCTGTGTGCACTTTGCTGCTTTCACGCTGCTGTATGTGGCATTTTGTTCTGGCCACCCACAGTCCATCCACTGAGCACAGTGGGTCCTGGTGGGCCTTGTGGAGCTGCTCCAAATCACCATGATGAGTAACCCTGGCAGGAGAACTTCTCTTCAGAGGCTGCCCTGAGAGTTCAGGTTGTGCTCTCAGCATTGCTTTTTCTGATGAGCTCTCTGCAGGTACAGATCACAGTGGTGAGAAGGGAGAAGCAGGAATGCTTTCTGCATGCAGCTTTACAGCATGCTGCACTGAGCTCAGCTCTGGAAACATAGCAGCCCCCTGAAATGTCAAATAAATCCTTAAACTATTCATCACTCTGGTTTTGGGGTGGCAGTTAAGCTTTTCAACACTCTGCAAGTTTCTTTCCCCAGCAGTAATTTTGCTGGTGAAGAAATACAGCTCAGGGCCGTCCAGGGAGGCCTCAGAATTCATGTTTTGTTTTCATTACCAAAAGAGGCTTTGCAGCCCAGTAAAATGTGTACCCTGTCTTCCCTTTGCCCTGGCATTGTTGGCAAACCTTACCCCTATGCGTGGCAGAGCCCAGCAGCAGCCACCTCCTTCCTTTCAGACTTCATAGAGCGAGGCTGGTGAAGGGAAGGAGGTTTAAGCCGCATCCCGGCTTGTTGAAACCTTCAGCGGGCCACGCAGGTTGGCTCAATGAATGAACCCTTTGCTCCCAGTCCAGCACAGCACACTGCCTCCTCTGCATGCTAAGGAAATAACTGCTTGCTGGAATAAAATGGAACCCTATAGAAAGCGAACTGTTTGTTTGTCTCAGATGTATAGCCCCAGGACAATAAAACCCCCAAATAAGGAGTTACTGGAGGCTTACCAAGCCCTCTGTCAATAGCAGCATGCACAGGGTGCTGTGCTTTGAGGCTGATGGAAAGCAGAGGATGAAGAAAATCAGCAAGTTACTACATTTAGGGGTTAGGGGAGCATTTGGTTGCTCTCACAAGTAACTCAGCCCAGCTGAGTGCTGACGCAGACAGAAAAGCAGGCAGCAAAACCTGGAGCTTGCTGGAGAGGGCAGGAAGGTTTGCGGCTGAATTCAGCAGGGACTTGCTAAGTCCAGTCCCAGTGAATCTGCAGAGCTGATTTAGAAGCAAAGGGCAAGGTAATGAAATCTGCAGCTGCACTGGCAAGGGAACAGAGGAGCAGGCTGTGGAGAGCAGGTCTCACTGTGTTGCATGAACCCACAACCCAGAGCCAGAGGTATGGGACACAGCTGGAAACACTACCGAGCAGCAATGGGATGGCAAACCTGCCCCTTACCATTGCTAGGGTGGGCATGTGCCCTCCCCAGCTGGGCTGGGGGCTCTGCGATCTGCTGCCTTCACTGCCAGGCCAGAGTGCTGGGAGCAGGGTGGTGACACTGGAAGGAAGGAGGCAGTGAGGCTGCTGGCCATGGCCTTTGGCAGGGCTTGGTGAGCTTGTTAGCCATGGCAAGGGGAAGCCCTGCCCTGGTGTCAGCAAGGGACATGGGGCTGGCATGGCTCAGCCAAAGGGAGGCTGGACAGTGAGATCCAGCAGGTTGTGGAGAGCCTGGGAAATGGAGGAGTCCACGGGCAGGGTTGAGAGTGAGCTGTGGAACAGGAGCTGCTGCAGTTGGGCACAGTGCCGCACTGCCAGAGGGGTGCACTCGGGCACATCGTAGGGCCTCGCCAGCTGTCTCCTGCAGTTCTTTCAAGAACATAGATCCTGCTGGGTTGCTTCTTCTGGAAAGACAAAGCCATCTGAGAGCAGCCAAGTGTCAGGAGGGGAGAGGTGGGAGCAGCAGCAGGAGCCAGGCAGATGCCTGCTCTGCTGTCTGCAGCTGTGCTGCTCAGGACATGAAGGACGCTGGAGTGATGCAGCTGAAGGGCACTTTTGGTGCTGTAACCAGGTGATCTCCTGGGCTGACAGGTCGAGACAAAAGACCTACCAGGTTGCTTTCTTCTGCCAGACCCTGATCCTCAGGAGTACTGGTGGTGGGACCGTGGTCCCACAGACATCACTGCAGGTGCTGCACAGGCGGTTGGCTGCTGGTGTGCCAAAACACTGAGCGTTGGCTGGCCGCTTAGCCAGCACTGACAGGTTCACGCAGCTGATCTCAGTGGAGGGGCAGCCTCTCCTCCAGCAGGGAAGGGCTTTGATGGCACTTGATCAAAATGACAGCCCAGCTGGAGGAAAACCTTGTGGCCAGGAGCTCCTCTGAGGAACCATTTCAGTCCTGTTAGCAGGACATGGTGGGCAGGGAGCTGGTGATGGAGGTGCCAGGCATGGGGTGAGCATTTCATGGGCGTTTTCCCTTGGGGGGGTTCGTGGGGCAGGGTGCCAGGGCAGCCGCAGGGCTGCTGCTGCTGCCAGCATGTGCCCTGTGCCTGTGTCTGCACACAGGCTCTGCCTGGGGCCACGATGGGTGCACGCCACCCGGGCAGCTGTCTTTGCTCGCTTATTTGTCACCAAGGGAAGCCACTGCCTTACCTTGCGCATACCGAACCGGCGCAGCCGGAGAGCCCTGGAGCTGCAGGTTTGTCCTTTGTGCCCATGCCGCTCTCTTTCCTTTTCTTTTCCAGAATAAGTCGTCTGTTTAATGGCACAGAGCCCATTGTCTTGGACAGTTTAAAACAACATTATTTCATTGATCGAGATGGGGAAATTTTCAGATATATATTAAGCTTCCTGAGGACATCTAAGCTCCTGCTCCCAGATGACTTTAAGGTAAGCAAAGCCAGAGTCTGCAATCTTGTTTTTCCCTCCCGTTCTGTCATTTGTTTTGGTGCAGGTTGGTTTGTGTGCCTGCCCTAAACACACTTAACTAAATGTTGGCATTTATTGTTAGGGGTTTTAGTACTTGGGTGTTACACCAGGGATGCTGTTATTTAATAAATGGACCAGTGGTTGTCATGGATACCATAAAAAGTTAAACGATGGAGCTTATGGCTAAATCAGTTTTCCTAAACTAATTGTGTTTTCTCACATTTTTAGCTTATCTATCAGGGTATAACAACAATTAGGAAGCAACGTCAACAACTAGCACTTAGCAGGCAGGGTTTATTGCTCAGAATCTGAAAGAGATGCTTTAAATTTGATACTAAGAGGACTTAAATTGTGTAAATCTTTTTCTTGTTGCTATAAAAAAAGAAACGCCCTTAAACAAGCCCCTGAGGATTTGTGTGAGAGATAACTGATGCAGATGCTTTGATTTCAGGAAGTCATCTTTTACACAATTTATGAATGTCAAAATATTCTTGGGAGCTGGAACTGACTGAGGGCTTTTA
Source organism: Tricholaema leucomelas (assembly GCA_013400475.1). Classification (NCBI taxonomy): domain Eukaryota; kingdom Metazoa; phylum Chordata; class Aves; order Piciformes; family Lybiidae; genus Tricholaema lacrymosa; species Tricholaema leucomelas. Next base: position 240,889 of record WAAF01000015.1, read on the forward strand.
GAGGAGCAGTCCGTGTTTTCTGTGAAGTAGTGGTGCTGGCAGTTGCTTTGCAAATCCACATCCTGATTGTTAAACCCTCTCCTCCTAGCCTTGTCCATTTGGCTCTGCCAAATGCAGTTACGAAACTTGCAACATTGTCATCCTTATGTACGAAAATTAGAAGACAAAAGTGTCCAAACTGTAGATGACAAGATCCAACAAAGGCTTTAACTCCAGGATGAAGTGATGAATAAATTGGTATCTGCTCAGTTAGAGGACACAGAGCTTTGCTGGAGAGGGAAGTTCCTCCACTGTGCAGCAAGGTCTCACTTTGCATGTTGGACTAGGTAGGCAGGATCATTTGGACAGTCGTGACTGAGTCAGCCTGGGTTTGTGGTTGCTGTGCTGGCTTTAGACTCAGAGTACAACTGATCTCAGGCTGTAAACCACTCCTCAGCCGTTCACCCAAGCTAAGTACAGAGGTATTTGACCCTGCCACGGGAGCGGGCGTGGCTGCTGTTGGGCAGATGTGCTGTGGGATGGGGGCACACATCAGGTCCCAAGGCAGGGAGAAATTTGGGCACTCGTGGTTGGTTTTGGAGCTGCAGCCCAGAAGGGCTGTCCTGAACACTGGCCCTTCTGGGGAGCACTGAGGAGGTCGGGGAGGTTGGCCTCTGGGTTGGGATGCCAGTAAGCACCGTGGGAGCCAGAGCACAGAGGGGTGGATGCCAGAAAAGCTCTTGACAGAAAAATAAGAAAAGACACACAAGTAGGAGTGAAGCTAAAGACCAGCCTGGTCCTGTGCAGTGCCAGGAGGAGTGGATGGAGAAGGGGCACAGGTGCAGTGCCTGATGGACGCTTTAGCAGCAGCGGTTTGGACAGTCCAGTGGAACAGGGAGGCGTGAGAAGAGAGAGTAGAAGGGACGTGTTCAAGCTGCTCGTGGCCTCAGCTGGCACCCAGATTTTAGAGGTGCAGTGAAACAAAACCAGCAGGATTGGGTGAGAGCCTGGAGGTGAGAATGCTGGTGGATGCCAACGACTTGTCTGCACAGTGAGCCGCTGGCAGGGCTGGGAGAGACTCGGGAGAGCCGGCGCGGTGCCCAGGCCCAGGCCGCTGTTCCAGACCAGCTCTTTGCATAGGGTTAACTGTACTTGCTTTAGTTCCTCCCCGGGAGAGCTTTAGAGCAAACCCCAGGCTAATGAGGGCTCAAGAACAAAGCAAAGTATTGCTAGGTAGGGAGTAACTAAATAAAAATGCAGAGAAGAATGCAGCGCGAAGCGGTATGAAAAGTGCCTTGTAAACGGATTTGACTTCACAGAAATCATCTAATTTTACCAGCGTGATTAAAGTGACAGCAGACAATAATCAAAGGCAGCAAACAGAATCACTCCGTGCTTCGAAATGCGAAACTCTATTTAAGGTATAAAACCTGACAGGTTTTCCAGCGAGACTCGCATTAAATGTTCTTTATGTCAAACAAAGAATTATCAAGTGGTTTGAATATTTATTAGTTTTACCCCTTAATTTAATCAAGCAGTTTATTAGCCTCAAGGTTTAGCCAAGTTGCTTTTCAACTTGAATTGCTGCTCAGATGGTTATTTTGGAAAGTTTGGAATGTGAGCACTTCACCAGCATTGTTGTGCTTGCTCTTTAAGTGTTGTTTTCAGCCTAAGTTAACACTGAAATGCAGAGGGTGGGGTATGTGTTCCTAGGTGAGTGATTCTTTATTATCAGCTCTGACGGGTGTGTTTACAGTGAATATTAATTACACTGACAACTACTAATAAGCCAGAACTTGAAAGTGTGTACCACCTGAGAGGTCTCCCTGCTGAAAGCTACACTCTAATAGTTCACATTATTTCCCTGGGTTTGGGGGATTTTAAGCCACATGAAGTGTGCTGAGAAATTACCCTGAGTTGTTTGGCTCCTTTGCAGCCAGCCTCTGCTCAGCAAGGGGATGGTAGCAGCCTGGAGCTGCTTACAGCTCCTTCTTCTGCACCAGCTCAGAGTCCTGTGCGTGGGATCACAACACCTTGAGCAACAGATGTCGTGGAGCAGAACATGGAGCCAGCACCCTCCAGCCTGCCCCACTGCTGTGTTAGGGGGTGGCTGCTCCTCCTCTGCAGCCCAAATATTCTGTGCCTTGATCTGCCCCTGCTTCCCAGGACATCTATGAGCAGCAGCTCTCCCTTTCACTGCCAGTGCCCAGCCTCATGCAGAACCAGGACCTGCACTCTTTGCCTACTGAAGCCTGACTGCCTGCGTAGAGATCACCCTGCAACAGTGGGCGTAGGCCATGTGGCTGTCGCTGCTCTTACCTTGAGGAGGGGAGGAGCACAACGGCAGAGGACATCTGAGCTTCACGGGTACAGTAAGGGTCACCTGTAGCAGCAGAACCACAAGGCTGACGTGCTGCCTCATTAGCAGGGTTTGAAAACTGAGTGTGCTTGCAGCTCGCTGGGAGTGCTCCCCAGCTGACCCCAGCACATGGCACTCTTGTCAGCGCAGAAGTGAGCAGCTGCCTCTGGTAGCCAGCAGTCAGATCTTCACAGCACTCAGACAGGAGGGAAACGGTGAGTCAGGGTGACAGTTTGCTGTTCCAGCAAGCAAGGAGTAACAAGTGAAAAATGGGCAGAAAGAGCCATTTCAGCCTGTTCAAGAGTCAACATCAGGTACAGGAATGACAGAGCTCTTTAGCAGTGAGAGAACAGCACCAGGCTCACGGGAGAGCTGTGGCTGCAGACGGCAGCTCTGTGCTGACCCACTGATGCAGCAGCAGCAGCACAGCTGGCTTTGCAGTCACACTTCCCATCTCCTCCCCAACAGGATGTCACCCTTGTCAGAGGTGACTGCTGCATTTAGCCAATGTGAAATCCAGCAGCAAAAAAGCTTTGCTACTGAACTGTGAGAAGACAATAACTTTGTGAAAGGGAGAAGGGGGCAGCTTGGGGCAATCTGTTCACCTTTGCCATGAGCTCTACACACTGTCCAGAAGTGGTGGATGGAAAGAGGCTGTGCAGCCCACCTGGCTGTCTGCTCCCTTTCCCAGCTGACGGGGCAGAACTTTACCGTTGCTGCCTGCAACAGCCCCAAGGAGCTGGAGGCTCATGGTAGCTCACGAAGGGCTGTTTGTGGTACTGTACAGCAAGGCCAGAGGCCAGACTGTCCATCTGCCCTTCCCATCTAGCAAGGAGCACCTTACAAACAAGAAGCTCTTTTTTAGACACCGTGAACACAGATACTCTTAAGTTTTCAGGCCCTACTGAAAACAGCAGGAGACTTTCCACTGCCTTCAGTAGGCACTGGTTGCTCCTTGGCATTGCATGTCTCCCTTTGCCCAAAAAAGAGCTGGTGGGCCCAGCAGATGCCCAGTGAGCCTTTTCTGGGCCCCTGCACACACCTGCAGTGAGCACAGCTGGGTGGTAGGACTGTGTTGCTCCAGCATCCTGCAGGAAGTTCAGAAAGTTTGGGGCAGGTTTTTTTAATGTGGGTCTCTAATCCCTGCAGGTTTAACCTGATCCTACGCTCAGTAACCAGGGAGCTTCACCGGGGGACAGCGAAAAGCAGCAATGGTTCGGCAGAGGGTGCTGACTCTGGGGCCAGGGGAGGAGGCTCTGGGCTAATGGTCTCTTACCTGAGCCAGTCGATCGCCTGGCCTGTGCCCAGCTCTGCTTGTTTGCGTCGTGCCTTCTGTGGGGATTCCTTCTCCAGTCACCTGCTCCTTCTCCTCTGCCAGCTCCTGCCTTGAATGCGTTTCCTGCTCTCGTTTCTTCCCACTTGTCCATACTGCTCTCTGTGCCTTTGCTGGTCCTTTTTCCTCCTTTAGAGTGTGTGCATATTGTCCCAGGCTGAGCGGGCATCAAAGACCTGCAGAGGATGGACCTTGCCTTTTGCAACTGATAACCTTGCCAGTGTCAGCAGCTCTTCATTCACACATCTGCAGGCAGCTCTGGGGTGAAGGAGCAGCTCTCCACTACCAGCAGTGGGTCTGTGGTGCCAAATTTGAACAGAGCTAACTGCTTTGGTTCAGGCATTTCCTGCAACAGCACATTTTACAGGTTAATTCCAAGCTGCTCTGAAGAGCTGCACCTTTCTGTGCTGCATGTTCAGTGGCCTTTGATTTGCTCTCTTCCCTGAGTCCTGGAGCAGCACTGCTGCTATTTTTCATGTTGTTTTGGTGCCCATTTCTTGACTACTTCTTGTCAGGCCCCCCTCCTCCAGTCCAAACGATTCCAACCACTTACCTTTGTAATGTTTCCATTTAGTTTCAGTGCAGTGGTGGAGAACTGGCATCATGTCAGGTGCTGACCTCCTCCTGTTGGCATGCTCCACGAGTCACACAGCGCACCTACGGTGCAGCTTTGCCATCTGTAAAGGGGTGTAAGAGCCAGGAGACCAAGTGGCAGGGCTTTGCAGGGCAGACGTAGTGCTGTGCTCCTTGGTCCCCTGCAGAAGGCTGAAGGAGGCAGTGGGACCAGCGTAAGAAGTGCCTGCTGGGTCCCTGTCTCTTTCTTCTTCGGCTTGGTCTGGTGGGCACTGCTGCCTCCTCAGATCTGGGAGTGCTGACAGCCTTTGTCTCACCAGTGCGCTCATGCACTTGAGCTGAGGTGGAAAGATCTGATGGGATCTGATACAAAGTTATTAATGAGGATGTGCAGAAGACATCTCAGTCATTGAGCTGGGTATTGGATCACGCTGGGAATTGGAATTGCCCAGAGCCCAAGTGAGGTGCTGCACAAAGGGCTGGGGAGAACATGGAGTTGCTGGAGTGCAGAGCCAGACCCAGCACCAGCAGGTTGCTCACTGCCTCCATGTCACTGACCAGGCTCCTGAGCTCACTTGAAATCCATGAATAATCATGGAAAGCGGGGAGCAGCTGAGCTGCTGTAGCTGGATTTCAGGCTCAGGAGTGACAGGTGAGAAGTGAAGCTGAACTGACATCTCCATCTCCTCCCACGTGTGCGAGAGGTGGCAGCGAGGCCCGGGATGGTCTGTCGTGAGAGCAGAAGCGAGTGGCTGAGACCAGGAGTGAAGATCAGGGCTCAGGACACCTTTCTTACGTCAGCAGGCGTCTGCTTATTGAAACCAGTTATCTTGAATCCTTAATCCAAAAGCAAAGCCTTCTGGCACTGAGTTTGTAGGCTAACGAAGGAAAGGGGAGCTGGGTGAGGTGGGAGGTGCAGGGTCACTCAGACAGGCAGCACCAGCACAGGGTACCTGTTGCCTGGGCACTCCTGCTGGCAGCAAGCAAGCGTAAGCAGGTCAGGCAGGGAGCAGTCCTCATTTTTACAAGGTCTATAAGTGCCTCTCATTCCTCTCTCCTCTCTCTCCTCTCTATTTTGTTCCCAGGACTTTAATCTTTTATATGAAGAAGCAAAGTATTACCAGCTGCAGCCAATGATCAAGGAACTGGAGCGGTGGAAACAAGAGAAAGAACAAAGGAAACATTTCCAGCCTTGCGACTGCTTGGTCGTAAGAGTGACTCCAGATCTGGGAGAGAGGATTGCACTGAGCGGGGAGAAGGCTCTCATAGAAGAGATCTTCCCAGAGACTGGGGACGTGATGTGCAACTCGGTGAACGCCGGCTGGAACCAGGACCCTACCCACGTCATTAGGTTTCCTCTGAACGGCTACTGCCGCTTGAACTCGGTGCAGGTAATGGCCCCGGGGTGCTGCCTCCTGTCTCTGCCGGGGTGGGCTCTTAGCAGTTCTCGCTCAATTATATGCAAATGATTTGCTTCTGCCCAATTACCTTCGGTGCTTAGACCGCAAGGAGACGTTTTCCGCCCGGTGAGATCAGTCTTCCAGGTTCTCCCAAGTCTAGGCAGAAAGAATAGCTGGAGATGGGGTGTCTGGTGGTGCCATGCTGGTCTCATCATGCTGTTACACTGATAAATGCTAATTTTTTCATCAATGTATAGCCTGCAGCAGCTCTCTTCTTTCCTCCAAAGCACCCCGAGGAAGAAAGAGAGAGTTCCAAAAACTACAACAGAAAAAAAAGAATCTCCCCAGCATTTTATAGAAAATGCAACAATGTGTAAATGCATAATTTATGTCTCACTCATAATTAAATGATGGTGCCTGCGGGATGGACTTAAAAAAATTGATCTCTGCACTTTTTTTTTTTTACTTTTTTTCTTTTCCAAAAGGATCTTCTATGAAAATTGCCCTGAGTACTTTAAACAAAATGTACTCCGTTTGACAGCCTGAGTTTTGACATCAGGCTCTAAAAATTAAACAGGGGAAACAAAAGAAGTTAACTGGGCGGATAGGTGGATGGTGCTGAAGTCAATAACGTGGCTTGCGTGGCAGCGGCCTGAGGGGCGAGAAGTGCCCTTTCAGCAGGGATCACCGCGGCCAGGGCTGCCTGCCGGAGCTGTCCTTGGGCTGCAGGGAAGGAGCGGCAGCCATGACGCTGCTGTTCACTTGTGCCTTAATTAACATGGGCAAAACGGAGCTCCTGGCTTCTGTATCTGTGCCTGGCAAACGTGCTGCAAATGCTTGTGTCCTGGGGAGTGAAATCTTCCACTGACAGGGGAGTGTCTCCAGAGTGGCTGTGCCCACAGATGGGCTGTGGCTGTAGACGTTACCTGGGTGCCTTAGTGGGCTTGATGAGCTTCCCCGTGGGCAGACACTCACAGAATGGGTGGCCCATGGGACAGGCTGGCCAGACAGGTTGGGGAGGGAGATGTAATAGCAAGGGAAGGCAAGAACCTAGAGCCCTTGATTACTTACACAGAGGGCTGAGGCAGCCATCATCTCCCGGGCTGCCACTTGACAGCACTTTCAGGAGACCTGCAGCTACCAGGATGTGTAAAGGGGGATGGAGATGTTTTAACGACCTGCATTTGGCAGCCACCTCCCTCCTCGGGGCAGCATTCCCTGGTGCACTGTGCACTGGCAGACACTTCTGTCTGAAACCATTCTAAACCCAGCTATTTGGGGTGATTTTTGGTTCAGGACTCCCAAGTGTTTTATTTGGTTGAACTTTAACAGTCCAGTGCCTCTGGTTAATTTTGCACAGTTTAGCAATTTCACGTTTGGCAAGGTTTAAAGTGGGCTGCCCCAAAAATAGAAGGCTGGAGGTGGGTCGGAGGCAGATCCATTTGCTGGGAGTGGGAACAGTGCTGAATTCATCCCTGTGCCGGATGGAGAGGGGAGCAGCTGCAGTTTAGCTAAGGTAAAAGGACGGGAAGCATGTTGATGCCTCAGCCACACCGTGCATGTGCTGCAGCTGGGTGGATGCAAGGCACTGAGCCTGACCATGGTCGCTGAGAGCAGCCACGGTGATGGGTGCTCACCGTGCTTAGCAGCTGGCTCTGCTCTGTGCAGTGTGGTGCTGCTAGAAGGGTGCTGCGAGGAGAAGGAAGGGTGCTGCGAGGAACAGCTGGGTGCTGATTACTGTTCCTATTTGAATGTGTTTTGAATTCAGGCAAAATTCAGACAGAATCAAAGAGTCGCTTTGCAAGTTCTCGTTGTGAAATTGTCAGAGTCCACAGTATAAATCATGGGATTAAATTGCATCATTTTACTAAAGTAGAGCATTTTACTGTGTAATTAATAGAAAGTGCTTTCAAACACACTGTGGAAAAGGATGCACTTCTGAGGCCAAAGGCTGATGAAAGCAGCAGCTAATTAGCATTGGCTCAGGTGGACTCTGGTCAGCGCTGCCCTTCCCCTTCTCAGGGCTTTTTGGCAAAACAGCGTTAAGTCAGAACCTGGAAGCAGAGTAAAGGAAATGTCCAAACTGAAGGGAGATAGGCTGGGAGGGAGTGTTCGAAAAAGCAGAATGATTTCCAGAGAGTCTGAGAGGGTGACACAGCGAAGTCACCTTTGGCTGGGATAGGTCCCTTTCCTTCCCCTGTGCCCTGCTGAATGCATTGGGCAGCACAGCTGCAATATTTATCGATTCTTTGGATCTTTACAAACTATTCTAACTGAATGTTTTGTGTGCAGAAAACAAAGAATGTCAGTGTTTGGTAGCCAAAAAAAAAAAATACAGTAGCTGCTAATGGAATGCACATCTGGAATTACACAGAGAGTTTTCTTAAGGCTGACACTGGCTGACAGCTCACAACCGCAGATACAGGAGCTCACCTCAGAGACAATCCTGTGATGCTCCTAAGCGTAGAACACTCAGTCTTCATCACTAAGAGTCTATTTGTTGGTATTCTGCAAGATGTAGATGCAGTGCAGCAAGTGAAAGTATCATGTTTCCATTTGGAAAACCTTCCAACAGAATCAGATGTGCTCAGAATGCTGAAAGGGAGAGCTTATTAAATCCTCTGCTTAATGTGTGTGTGGCTGCCTGCATGGGGGAGAATCACAGCTGGCACTCACTTCTTGGCATGCCCTCTTTGGAGATGTCCAGGAAAGTAGCTCTGATTTGATTCAGACACTTAGTGGCTTCCCTCTCTACCTTACCTCCAGAAAGGGTACTGCACAGAGTCAAATGCACTCCATGGTATTTTAATCTGTTCCTGTTCACCACACAGGCAGCCTTGAGCAGGCATATACTAGCCAGAGCTCAGCTTTCTCCTGGACCAGAGCTCAACTTCATCCTACACTTAAACTTCTACAATGTTTAAGCCTTCTCCCCATCGTTTACAGGATTTGGGCTGTTTTCCTTGCTGAGGAAATTGATGATGCCAAGCTTTATAACAGCAGCTGATAGCCTGCAGTCGTGCCCTTTGTTGTGCGAAGCACTCTGGGGTGTGCTGCCTACCTGGATGGGTGTTTGCAGAGCTGGCTGGGGAAGAGCAGCCCTGTGTTAACAAGCAGCCTTTCATAGCTTTGGACTGAGGCAAGCCAAGGGCACCCCCCTGCTCCTTTAGTCTTACCAGCAGATTGGTTTGTAGGGGTTTTCAGCAAGGCTGTCAGTCACGTCTCTCTCTGAAGCCTTACCTGGTTCAGCTAAAGGGAGCAGCCTCCTCTCCTGGGCCTGGTTGCCTCTCGTCTTCATCTGGCCAGCTCTAGGGACAGGGATGCATAAACCAGTCACAATGCAGCCCAGCCTGTGAAATGAGCCTGTAGCCTTGTCCTGCTTCCCTCAAACTTCTGCCTTCCTCTTGGAGCAGCAACGTGCTGGTGCCTGGCCCCATCCTGTCCCACAAGCCTGGACACAGAGGAGGAGCTGGGAGCTCACTCCCAAAGATACTTCAGGAACCCCTTCTCCCACCCTGCCTTCTAATCTCTCCAGCTCCAGCTCCCTTCCATACACTGCAGTGCTTTTTGGATCTTTCAGTCTACGAGTTTCTTACAGCGTAAAGGATACAAAGATCAGGGCAAAAATCACTGAGATTTGGCAGATGCAGCTTCATGAGAACATTAAGTCCCTGTGTCCCGAGGCCTGGCAGAGCTCCTCAGGCAAGTTGGCTTCTAGCAGATCTGGCAGGGCTTAAGCACAGCTGTGCCAGAGCAGCTCCTTTCCTATGTCTCTCCTTAGCAGCCAAGGTAGCAAGCAGAAGGTTTTAGTTGCCACTGAAAACCCAAACCATGGATTAAAATGCAGATGGGTGGCACAGGCGGCCTCACAGGAGAGTTTCCACAGATTAAACCCAGCAGATGCTGCTGCCATGCACTGCACCACCTCAGACACACTTCTCCTTTTGAAAGCAGGTACCCTTAGTACCAGCCCCAAGCTGATCTGTCTGCAGAAAGCAAAGCCAACATCCAGGCTACAGAAGTGGTGCCCTGAGCAGTGCACTGTGGCCTCACCTGGGTCTGTGTGAGGGTGAAGGCTGTGGTCTGCTCTGCTGCTCTTTAAGCTGGTCAGAAGTTATGGAAGTCTCTGCAGTGCTCCTGCAGCAGGTTTGGCTGCTGAAGCACTCCCAGGGCCAGTAATACCAAACAAGAAAGAATTTGTTTCCTGTAACATAAACCTGTGACAGTGTCCACAGGTGGGTCTGCTGCGGAGATGATTCTCCATGCTGAGGGAACTGAGGGCGCAAGTCTGGAATGGCCCAGTCCCTGTTGCTGTGGGTGGCAGAGGGCTGCCAGATGGAGAGGTTGGGGTTACCACAATCATCAGGCTTAGTATATCATGGGGTAGCTCTGTCCAGCACAGTGGGCCCGGGTTCTGTAGTAGTGGCACCTTGGCAAGGCTGCTGCAGACCAGTGCAGGCTGCTCCCCTGGATGGCAATAGCAGCAGAGAAAACCACAGACCCGTTTCTCCAGGCAGCTGCCCTGCACTCAGGGGAGCAGCCAGAGGTAGGGAGTGAGCACAGCATCTCCTCTGGTGGGGCTGGCACTGCAGGTCTGCCAGAGGTGGAGCTGTGTCTACTCTCACCTGATGCTGAGAAAAGCGTCTGTGGGTCCTGCTCAGCTGGAAACCATCAGCATACTTACAGCCCCATCAGAATGTTCTAGGGTCATCTGCTGTGTGTCAGCCTCAGCAATTAAAGCTGCCTCTGGGTTCCTTAAATTCATGCATCTAAACTGCGCCAACTTTTCTGTAGCAGCAGACAAAGCAAATCTGTATTTGGGCAGTGCAGACTGACCTCTTCCTTGGGCCAGGAGGTTGCCCTGTTGTCCACTCTTGGATCCTCTTCCTATCCCCGCCGTGCTTTGCTGAAAGCAGTGCTCCCTTCCAGAGAAGAACAGCCCTGGCTGTGGCTACCGGGAGGGTCTGGTGGCAGTGTCCCTCAGCCTCCCCATCTGCTCCCATCTGCCCAGGCAGAGCTGAGGAATGCTCGCAGCCCCTCTCTGCGCGGCCACTCCTGTTAGGAGTGAAAAATGGGCACTTTTGATTACTACTTAAACCCGATGTTGCTTTCTCTCCCCAGTAAGAGACAGCATCAATATCTCCACAGTCCAGTCTTTTACTCCATAATGCACTGAGCTGCTTGCAGAGTGCTTATTGGGTTGATTAATTTTTGTTTTCTACAGAGGTTTGCTGAGAGCGAGACTTTAATCACAGTGCAGTCATTTAAGAATAACTTATGGAATTATAACTGAATAATATTAATTCAGCAAGGGCTCCAACGACCCAATCCATCACTCCCATCCGGTGCTCCGGGATGCTTTTATCACCAAACTGTGCTCAATATGAATCTGGTTTCTGTGCCCACGTTGCAGGTGCTCGAGAGGTTGTTCCAGAAGGGCTTCAGCGTGGCAGCCTCGTGTGGCGGCGGGGTGGACTCGTCGCAGTTCAGCGAGTACGTGCTGTGCCGCGAGGACCGGCGGCCACAGCCCACCCCCACCATCAGGATAAAGCAGGAGCCCCTGGACTAGGCCCCAGCCCCAACTCCTTTGTGCCCCTGTTAGTGTTTGATAGCCCCCGATGTGGAACACTAAGGACTGCAAAACAGTGTTAGCAAAGACTCTGACTCGAGGCTGCCCATTAGCGGTACTCTGAAACTACCTGTCACAGCCAGCCCAGGCGCCCGCGCTGGCACCGCTGCCTGCTCTGCACCCAGACACTCCCGAGGCCTGCCGGGGAACTCCTCTGCACTGAACAGCTCTGCGGGTGGAAAAGGCAAAGCTGCACCAGCCTCTTGCCCCGACCTGGGCTGCTGCAGAAGGACCAGCTGAAGCGATCGTGACCGAGGAGCTGGAGCAAGAGACGCGGCAGCCCCTCCAGCAGCACCCCACTGCTGCGCTGCGTGGGAGCGAGGCCTCCAGGAGCAAGGTGGTACTCCAGAACTGCACTGGCTGCCCTGATTGCCACAGCCCCACCATATCCGACCTGCTTTACACCCACACTCTCCACTTCTGATTGTACTCACTCCTGCTAGCAAATGGCTTATTTTTATACAACAGCATTCCCACCTCTGTGGACAGACCCCAGAATCAGCAGGGGACACATTTCTAGTCACCTGGTGCTCAGAACAGAAAACCCACACAAAACACAAAAGCCCCCTCAAAAATGTGCCAAGGCTGCTGATGGCAGTGAAAGCAGGGACCTGGAAGCACAAACTGAAATGCCATCCACCATCACCCGAGGGTCACGAAGCTAACCTGGAGCTGCAGGTCTCTTAGAGCTGGTCTTGTTTGACTCAGAAGCTGTTCAGTTTTGCATCTTCAAAGCAGAGTGGTTCTACCAAGCAAGCTGTGCCACCCTTTGCCACTCATTTTCTGACCATGTTCCAAGCCCACGTTCTGGAGGGAACGTGAAGAGTTCTGGATGAGCTCAACTCCTCCTGGGGCTGGAATTTCTGCAAAGAAAAGTTCAAGCCCCCTCCCACCATTTCCCAATGAGAGCAGGCTGCCACTTGCTCAGAATGGTTTTTCTCTGATTTTGAACCCCTCTGTAGCGCCCCTCTTGCTGTGTTGTTTACCCTTCCTGAAGCCCGCTGGCTGCAGGAAGTTTCTGCTCCTTCCACTCGTTGGTACTGACTCTGCCTCGCAGGGCTTCCTCACTCAGGAGACAGCACCGTGCCCGCAGGTGCAAGGTGACCAATGGCATTCTGCTCGATCCTGCTTAGTGCTGTTGGCTTAGTTGGTCCTCCAGAACCGTCAGCCACGGTTTAGTTCCTCCCAAGTTAATTTATAGAACACCCCTGTAGATGCTGAACCTCACCAAAACTTTTTGTAGGTGGATAACTGCGGCCGCACAGAACAAGGGACAGAGTGCAGCGGTCACGGAGCCTTCAGTGCCAAACGATTGCAATCAGGCAAAACAAACAGAGACACCTTTCAGACTAACCTTTCCCCACAGCGCTGAGCTGTGCTGACTGTCCAAGGTGCAGCCCAGGCAGGGGTCTGAGTTTTGGAAAAGGGCTGGATACCTGTCCGCAGACAAACTGGACCTCTGCAGGGTCTCCCACCTTGTGACCCACCTCAGAACTCTCCCCTGGCAATCGCAGCCGACGCGGTTTTGGCAGAGCAGCTGAGCAGATCTGTCTACTTCAAAAGAGTTGTAAAGTTATTTTATTTTGTGGTTTTATACTTGTAGGACATTCTGAAGTTGCCAGGCCTTGCCGTGTTGGAGTACACGGCAGGACTCTCACTTTGTATGTAAGATATCTGTAGAATTGTATATGACACATTTAATATTGTAAAGAACCGAAGGTCTGACTGTCACCTCTGTGTGTATGCACATTTCTTGGACTTCCTGCCACAAACATTTCTGTCCAGCAGAGGCTCACCGCCAGGCCAGCAGGGTGGCACACTCACTGCATCTCCTCCCGGAGGTTCCATGGAGCCGAGAACTTCTGGGTGGTTCTCCTCCAGCCTTAGGGTCTGACCAGCTTGATGTAGCCATGTCTTACAAAAAGAAGAAAGCAAAGTGTTTAATTTATTCCTTTCACACATTGACTTCACTTCTAAGTCTCCTTGAACAATCCACTTAGCTTCTGGGGCCTGCCCTACAGCCAGGTGTGTCTTACCCTTTGGGGCAGCAGTGCTGGCACTGGCAGCAGCTGACCTGCCCTGGCCAGGGCAAGTGGGCAAACTCCTCACGTTTACATTTACACACAGGGCCCAGCTCTGCCACTTGCCCTCAGGCCAGGCCTCCCTGGAGGTCCCCGCAGGGTCCGCAGGGGCTGCCTGCCAGCGGGGCTGGGCACTGGGCATCTCCAGCGCCTGCCAAAGGCACCACCTGGCAGCTCTTGAAGGGGCTGCTTCTAGACCTGTGTAGAGCTTTGGAGGGATGTGTGGTTGGTTGGTTTGTTTCCCTGCAGTTTGGTGTTTCTTTCACTGCTCAGTAGAGCAGCTTCACACTTAGGACAGCTCTTGCTAATGTGGCATCGTAAAGAGTGCCAGGCTGTACCAGCCCAGTCATTGCGAGCTTGAGATGGAAAGTCTGAGGCACCACACCGTGACACTGACTGCAGAGCAGCACTGAGGCAAGGAGGATGTGGAAACCATCACCTGTGAGGGACAAACTGGCCTTAAAAACAGCTGAACGTTGTGCTAGGACACGGTCTTTGAATTAGTCACTTTGGGCCACTCATTTAAAGTTTATTACAGTTTCATTTATATATTTTTTACTTATTTCCCTATATTTTTAGGCAGCAATATCAGCAAAAACTGATTTGAATTTTTACTTCTGGCCTTAAACCATAGCAACATAACTTAATGAACAGCATTGTCCAGCATCACTGCAGCAGGTTTAAACATCAGAGAAACTCCAGGCAGGCTGCAGTGCAGAAGGTTTCTGTTCTGAGGGCTAAGGGTGGTTGCCTCATTGGAGGCAATGAAGTCTGCTTGGTGAGCACTCAGGCCTGCAGAACGTGAGGGCTCGGCTGGCATTTTGTGTCCAATGTTCACCCACTGTGCTGCTCCGAGGCCCGGAGGAGAGGGGCAGGGGAAACGCTCCGCTGTGCTTGTGGGACAGAGCAAGCAGCTGCCAAGCGCATCCATTCACCGTGTGAACAGTACCGGGGTTTGCTGACACTTGTCTGGGAGGTCTGTCAGGGGATAAGAATCGGCACCGCCAAACGTGGCAGCGTCTGGGCTCAGTATTTCTTTGTGGGTATTCTGTTCATACTTTAATGCAAAAAATGTCTCTGAATTCAAGGCCAGGTGAAGCTCCTGTGCGATAAAGGACTGCTGTGTGTCACGCTCCGTGTGTTACTTTAGTAAACTGGTTTATTTCTTTACAAAATAGGTACAAAGAAGGGAGTTATGTTTGCACACAAATGGGGGCATTTACCAGTATGTACAGAAATCATCAAAATAACGCAGTTCTAGTAAACACAAGGCCTTTAGAAACAATATGTACAAACCAGCGACACATCTGAAACGGAATTTTACACGTCCTGGCCTTAAATACCTTATGAATAATCTTTTGGCTAAATAGCAGCAGTATAAATTTTCTTCTGCTTTTCATAAACCTTAAAAAATAATTAAAACTTTTTTTTGTTTTTAAAACTATTGGACAAATAGTTCTATTTGTGCTTTCGCTGTGGTTTCCCATCCAAACAAACAAACAAACACTGCCTCCAAAAAGTGGCAAGCGTAACGTAGTAAAAACGCAACAGATAAATAAGGACATTTCTCCCTTCCATGGTTACTGCTAATACTGCTCTGTCTGGAGTGCAGCTTCTGCCCCCCCTGCCTGCTTCAGGCTCCTCTTTAACAGGCTCACGCAGCTTTGCTTGGCTTTGGTGCGGGCCCCTTGAATTCTATCTCAGCAAAGCATTTCAGAAGCCTTTGTCCCACCTGGAAGGGCTGAACCCTGCTCATCGTGCCCAAAGTCATGCACTCGGTCGTGAGCCTCTCGGCTCCAGTCGGCCAAGGCAGAGGCACGGCCAGGCCCTGCGGCACTGCTGGCAGCACTGCACTGCCAAGGCTCGTCCCTGTGCTCTGCCAGGGCTTGCCCCCGCGCTCCACGCTCTCTCAGAGTGGAGCTGCCCCCAAACCTGCCTTGCAGTGACTTTAAAATTCCATGTGGAATACTCTAAAATCTTTACTGAACACCACTCTGTTAAAACTACTGTGGTCAAACCATACTCTGCAATAAATAAGGTAACTTTAAGAAAATGAAGCCCAGCCTCGACTCACCTTACTTACCAGCTGCTACAAATGTGCAAAAGGTTGAAGAGCCTTCAAACTAACGTTGGAAGGTAGTCAAGGTAGCGCAGCTGGGACCCAAAGCCGCAGATTTCATACACTCGGGATTTGATTTCAGCCGGTGGCTGAGGAAAAAGAGCTGTGCAGGAAAAGCAAAAACCCTAAATCTATCAAATAGGTGAGAGCATGCAGCGGCTGCTCTCTCAGCTGTGCAAAACCCTGCAAGTCTAACTACTGAAAACAGCCCCAGGAACCACCCTGGGCAGCTGTGGGCACGGCTGGGCAGGCTACACAACGCAAACCCAGCCCCTGGAGTGAGCGGAGGTGCACACCATGGCGAGCTCCCAGCCCCTGCTGGGAGATGCTTTGGGTGAGGCACTGCAGCAGCCTTCCCCTTTGCCTAACTTCAGCACATCCCCTTCAGCCTTCTCTAAAGCAGCCAAATGGAGCCAGACTTGGATGCTGTTGGATCTGTAGGTTTAACATTTAAAACCTTTTGCACATTTTTTGTTGTGGGTTTTTTTACCTCCAACATAAAAGGAATTTATTGCGTGTGTCTGACAGTTTGACCAAACAAAAGTACTGAACGTTGACCTCTGAAAAAAATAGAAGGCACATTAAAATGAGAGCTTTCCAATGCAAGTTGAGCTTCTGTATGGAGAAAGAAGAAGGATTCTTGGCTTTATTTCAGCAGAGCTCTGTAGAGCAGCAGAGAGCGGCAGGTCTCTGGCTCCTGCTCCATGTAGAAGATGAAGTCCCTGAGGTTTACGCGCGTTATTTTCTGCCGCGCATACTGCCGCGATGAGGGAGTCCCCAGGCCAGCCTGGCTGCCACCAGACATGCTCAAGCCCTGCAAAGAAAACACAGCAGTCAGAAGTCCTGCACCAGCCAAGAGTTTCTCCTGCTCTCAGGTTACAGCTGCCAGCTGCTGTGCTCCTGCAGACATCCTAACTGGGCTGTTCTGAGGCCCGCTCTGAAAGGATCGCCATGGCCGTTTGGGTTGGATTGTTTTTTTTCCTATTCTTCTGGGTCTTGCAAAGTTAACCTCAGTGAAGAAACTCCAGTGGAAACTGGTGAGGCCAGAGCTGCTTCATTTGCACCTGGGGACAAATGGGTCTGACTAATTACCCTGCTCCAGTCCTGGCAGCTGCAGATGACTTGCCCAGCAGCCTGTAAAGGACAAAGCCATTAGCAAATAAAGTCACCTTTAGTCCATGGAATAACTCCCATCCTGGGTCTAGGCCTGGAGAAAGGCGAGTGGGGTCCCAGGATGCTGCTGCTCTAAAACCTCTGCAGTTGCAAGGACCACAGGGACCTGCATTCTCCCTGGGTTCACTGAAGAGAAAGGTTCGGTGTGGGGAGAGCCTGAACCTCTTGCTCAAGTCACAACCAGCCCCCAGCTGAGAGATGGAAAAATGCAAATCACAAATACTCAGACACTGCAGGCACAGACCAGGAGACCATTTCCTAAAGCTATTGTTTTTTAGTCTGTTTTTTGGTTGAAGTTGGTTCACAGGATCTGAGTTACTGAGCACCTCATCCTGCCTTTCCCTGGAGAGAGACAGTTGGCAGAGGGGGCCTGAGAACAACACAACGAAAGGTGTCATTAGACACTACAGACTGCCCGAGTTTAGAACCGACCCCTGGCACACAGACAGCTCCAACCCCTTTTTTAACCCCTTCTTCACTGCTTTCATCAATTCCCATTGATTGCTGCCACAGGACCTGTTCTAATGCAGCAAGCAGGCCTGCATCCCAAGAAGACTTTAAGAATTTAAGCCTCCAGAAGAGGTGTCTAAGATTTTGTAGTTTTGAAATCCCAAATGCACTGGCTGCTGCTCCTCACAACCTACCTTTCTTTCTCCAGGGAACAGTTATTCCAGGACCCTGGGTTGAGCCATTCAAAACTGAGCTAAGCAGCATTCTACTCCTGAAAGATTGTAGGGGAAGCCTCCAAGGGGCACCAGGAGTAGGACGAGCACTGCCTGCCCTGCTGCCCTCCTCTCTGAGCACCAGCAGCCAGGCTGCTGCAGAACTCCACCACTCCCTCACTGCTCCTGCACCCGCAGGCTCCCTGCAGAACCCCACCACTCCCTCACTGCTCCTGCAGCAGGGCAAATGCTGTTCTCTTGTAACCACAAAGGGCTCAGTGCAGTCCAGTGCAATGAGTGTGGCTGGGAGAAGCTCACAGCCTTTTCAGCACTGTGAGCACTTGATCTGAGGGATTCTGTTCTCCAGAATGGAGCAGTTTTGTTAATGGATGCATTGATTTTACCAGCTAGCCTCACTGCTGCAGCTGCAGGGGTTGCTCAGCCATGCTGAAGCCAGATGCATCCCCAGTGCATGATCCATTTCTTTCATGGTGCTCTGAATTCAGCCTTTACACCAAACCACCATATTCCTGTAAGAACTGGCACCATTTAAACCTGTCCCTTTTATCTTCCACAGGGCTGGAACCACACCCTACCTTAAGCATCCTCTCTCCTGCACTCAGAGCAGGCATGTGCTCTGCCAGGGCTGCTGCCTCCCTCTGTACATTAATGTTACCTCAAGCTGACTTTCAAATACATTGCTCCTCTCTCTGCTACCCACCTGGTGCATCTCTGCCCCTGCCTCGAGTACCATCCTAGCCACAGCTCCTGAGCAGTGACAAATACACCTGTGAGGAGTGTGGCCACTTAGGGGTAAGTTCTGTCCACAGCGTAGTGGACTAGGAGCATCCTGCACACACCAACTAGTAATAGAAAAGCTACCTGATTTTAAACATTTTTCTTCATATAAACCCATTTCTTGACTCAGCTGAGGCACATCCACAGCAAAGAAGCTGCTGCCTGTGTCTGCTGAGTCCCTGTCACTGCATTTCTGACTCAAGATGCTGCACTTTCACCTGGCAAGAGTGAAACATCATGCAACAGCACAAGATGACATCAAGCTCTGCACACTCACAGTGGCACTTGTGGGCCAAGAGGTTCTCTGATGGTGCTCTGAAACTGATTTGCAAGGTGGAAAACATCAGAATGGCTTTAGAAAGCAGAGAAGAACATCTGTATGCTGACAGTGCGTATCTGTCACAGCATCTCTAAGTTAAAGGCCACTTTGGTCCTGCACTCTAAAGATTATTCTGCAGCTGCTGTGTGAAGAGTGTAGACTACTCAATGCCACACTACACTCCTGAGAGGAATGGCAGCCTGGTTAAAATCAATTGCCAGGAGTAATGGGATGGCAGCAGTGCAGATTTTTCTGAAAAAGCACATTTTTTATCAGCATTTAGCCCAAACAAGCCCTGTGTTGTCTGTATCTATGGCAACTAGTGCGAGATACAAAGATAAAACCTCTAATGAGAGTGAATGGTTGCAAACTGTTTACATCCTTTATTTGCTGGCCTGCCACATCTAAGCTATCACCAAATTATGTCCACTCAGACAGACTCCTGCACCAGTTCTTATATCAGTGAACTTCTGTTTATAATTGAAGGCAAATTTCAGATGCTGCAGACCAGAAACCCATTTCACTGATTCATGACCTCCTCCTGCCTCTTCACTGGGAGATGCTTACCTGACTTACAGCAGCTTAGCCCCTTCCACCTTCTCCTCTCCTTTTCCCCACTGCCTCCTCTGCCTTGCTGCTACAGTTCCACTTTCCTGTAACACACCAAGCTGTCTGCTGCCTGCCCTGAACTTGGCAGCTGCAAATCCCACAGGACAGCAAGCAGAGAGCAAAACAAGGAATTTTGTGCTCCCCCTGCTCCCTGCAGGGCTACAGAGAGGTGGCCTACAATGGGGCTTTCCTCAGACCTCTCTCCCCACCAACTCCTGCTCCTAGCCAGGACTGGAGGAAAAATCCATTAATGGAAAATCTGGTGCAGGGATCTGCAGAACTGCTGTGGTGCTGGGCTGTGTTAAGCTGTGAGCCAGGAGGCACTGGAACAGCCAGAGTCTGCCTGCTTTCCTGGGCCTCTATGCACGGTCCTAACAGGAGCCGAAACAACTGTGTGGGGCTGGCAAGCTTCATTCCACTGCTGGAAGTCACCTAGCTTGAAATTATGGTTTAGGAAGACTCAGAGTAATTACTGGTTCAATAAGCACATTCTGGAGCAATTCTGCACTGATGTCAGGTGTGACAAGGCTTGGGCCAGTCTGCTGGTTGCAGACTCTCCTGTCAGCAGCCCGGCGCTGCTGGAAAGGCAGAGTAAGAATGGTTGAGAGCAAATGCTGACTGAAGCCCTGGTAGATGGCTGGGTAAAGGAAGAGCAGCCTGCCAAGGAAATGGGCTCCCAGAGTGACAGGGCAGAAAGAAAGTCTTGTGCTGAGGGAAGCTCAAGCAGCCTCTGACAGATGGGTCACTCTTCTCTAGCACTCCTCACCACAGGGTGCTCGCCACCTCTCACCCCTCCAGACACAGTCTGCCAGACTCTCCACCATCACAAACCCTCTGCCTCCCAAACCTTCATCTCTCAGTCTCAAACCCACACAACGGCTGGGTCCTCTCCCATCTTTACTGACCAGCTAGGCAAGCACTGTCCCACAGGTGGATGACCCACGGACTGCATGTGCTCAGCTGCCGCCCAGCTGCCACCCAGCAGCATTACTAAGCTCCTCAAGCCAACAGTTCACATGAAAGTTGCAAGAACATAAAATCCTTAGCTCCTTCCCACCTCTGTGCCCCTTCTGCTGTGCCCCAGCACCAGATTTCATCAGCATTTCCCTAAAGCTCCAAAGGCTACTGGGAAAGAGAACTGGCAGGGACAGCCACACCTCTTCTGGAATGCTTGTGGACGAACTCTGCTACGCTCAGCAAGCCAGAGTGTCTGTGCACATTGCCTTGCAATCACTACCGCAGCAGGTGAATGAAGAGCAGAGCCAGGAGCTCTCCAAGGGTGCTGCTGTTCCTTGCCACAGACAGAAGTGCTTCCACATGGAATGCAGACTTCTACCCTCCGCTTTCACCATCGTTATCCCTGCTGTTAGACAATGAAACGTCTGGGGTTTTGCTGTTCAGAAATCTGCACACCTTCAGCTCTGAGTGCCAGAACCATGGAAATACAGTGAGATATTCTTGTCAGGAAACAGATAAGGGCAAACAGAAGATTGCAGTTAATATTTTATCCACCCTTCCTTCACCAGACAACAATCCAGCCCTGACACCGCTCCTTTGAACACAGCCTTGAACTGCGGCGCTTGCTGCTCTGTGACCCAGACAGACGAGGCAGGAAGATAAAAGATCTGCTGGTTTTCTTCCCAGGCACATCCTTGTGGCAGGCCTGCACTTCAGGCCAAAGTCTGGCAGTGGGAATCATACAGTAACAATTCAAAGCCAAGCTTTCTATGGAGGGAGAAAAGACCAGGAATTGTCTCTCCAAGCTCCATGCACCGAAAGGGAGAGAGAAGAGAAGGTGTTGATTCGTCTGCTCTTAGGAATTGGAGGTCTTGGATCGTAAGAAATATTCCAGAGATGCTCTGCAGCGAGGCTGTTTACTTGTGCCAAGTGCTATTAGATCTTCGGCCAAGAGGCACTCTCTACATGAAAAACAGGTCTAAGATGATGTCTGATTGGCTGTCCCAGGTAACTGAGAGTTCAATTCAGCACCTACTGAGGTGGCAGTGAGTTCCCTGGTTCAAACGAGAGCGGAAGCATCCCTGAACCAGCATTATCCCAAAGCACACAACTGTCTGCCATCACCTCACTGACAATACCGAAGGAACTGCAATTCCAGCTACGAAAGCCACTCTGTGCACCTTCAAACACGCGAGTGGGGGCTTTGCAACGGCCTTTCAAAGGGTTCAGCACCCAAAGCTGTCACCCAGGTCCTGGGAGCAGCAGCAGCATCTGCATCAGAGAGCATTCTCTGCAGTGTCCTTTGGAAGCATCCCTGCCCTGCAGCCTCCACCCTGGCAGGCACGGGCTGGCTGCGCCCTGCTGGATGCAAAGGCAGCTTCTGTGCCCTGGGCACACAGGCACACACCTCGCCCTGCAGACAAACAGCACCCAGCCCGACTGGCACAGGTATCTACAGGCACTGCAAACAGCAGCACAGCTGCAAAGCTTCCATGCCAGCATGCAGTCATTTTTGTATTACGAGGAAGGTAAATCATCCCAAGCCATGGCTACAGTGAGCATTTCTCTTTAGGTATGATCCCTTGAGTTCCTCATTCCACAATGCTATTCCAGCCCAAAGGAAGGGGCTGCCACCACAAGAAGGATGCTTTCCAGGTGCCTGCTCGTTGCAGCTATGAGTCCAGCTGAAAACTTGCTTTGTATGACAGCATGGCACCAAAACCTTTCAGCTGAGAGAACTCAGCATCTGCTACCAATCTAAGCACTACTCCCTCCCTCTGAGCGTCCCCCTCCTCGGACTCCATGAGAGCAGGGGCAGAAGAGCTACACAGCATTTCAGGGAGAAAATGTGGGCGGAAGAGAAGCCTGTCCCAATGCAACAAATAATGCAGATGTAAGCCAGCCATGGGCTGTGACATCTACCTGCTCCAGGGAGGTGAGAGGTGTTCAACTGCCCAGTCCTCAGCAGGTCCTTCTCAGGAAGGAAACCCAACTGAACTAATTCTAGTTTCCTAATCAGTTTATCCAGGAAGACCTCTGTATAATCACTGCATGAATGGGAGAAAGCCAAACTCACATTTTTCCTGCAGCTCTGCCTTCTGCAAATGCCTTTAACCTTTCCAAGATCCCTCTGCATCCCTCTCTCTTCACTTGATAGGAGATAAACCAGGCTGCCTCATGTCCTCCCAACTTCTTGCAACACACTCACAGCCTGCTTGGTGCTGCAGGCTCCAGGTCTTCCCATTTGCTTTTGCTTGTGAACCTGCTCCTCACTGCAGCTACAGGTTTTGCCAACACCTTTATCCACGAACATCTACCTACCACAATTCTGCCTTACTTGGACTTGAAAGCAATGACAATTTTACCTGATTAAGAGCTCTGAGTTTGGGCTGTAATCTTGCTGTGCAATTACAAGTGGAACAGTCTATTTGTCCTGCTTCCATCATCCACGTCTATTTTTGTTCTGCCTGGAATATTGCCCCTCCCATGCTTTCCAACTGTTTAATCAAGTGCTGCTCCCTTTGAAATTCTAATCCTGCCAAAATGTTTTGTTATTTTCCAAGCATTGTGGTGTTTTTCCCTTCTCATCCTTTACGATTAGCATGGGTTGGTGTTTTTTTTCTGGGGGTTGTTCTTTTTATTTTCTGCAAGACTTGCCCATCTTACTCCAGTCCAGTCATGCTGTACATCTCTGTACTCTCAGTCAAGAGACAGCAAACCAACTCTGGGAGAAGTCCTACAGCACAGCTTGCAGGCTTCACGTTGTCCTGGAATCACGTCTGATTCCCATCTGCATTTTCTCTTGCGGTAATCCTTGATGCTAGCCCCAAACCATCTCAGTTTTACATAGTGGGTGGCCCTTTCTTTCCTAACCTGTCTGACTGTGACTCTTCATTTAACCAGAAAGTTTCAATAATTAAACTGTTGTCAACGCTTATCAATCTCTAGACACACAAAACTGCAACATTTAATTGTTTCAATATCTAATTAAAACACACCTAATTGCTAGCCAGTGAAGGTTGCTGGTTTGGTCTATCTCTTACTGAGGACATGCTGAGCAGATCAACTGGAGGGGACAGGGGAACTGCAGGAGACCAGGCTCACTCTTAGCTGATTTTGATGAAAGGAAGCCAGCACCAAGAACTGCATCATGACACCTCCTGTGCTGGCTCTACCTCACCTGTCTCAGGTATTGTGCAGCTGCTTCACATAGTGCCAGCCCTCTCCTGGGAGGGCTGGGAGACAGGGAGAAAGGTATCTAAATCTTAACTGCTGTGGCCAAAAAAATAAGAACCTAAACATAAAATAATAGTCTCAGCTCTTGAGAGCATGAATTGGTCTCCTTCATCTCCAGTGACTTTCAGTTCTGAAGCCTAATGATGATGGATCATAGGATACAGTGAAGGCCTGGTGCATTTCAGCCATCAGGGAGAGGTGGTGGAGCTCAGCAGGGAGAGGTCTCTGAAATGCTTAGCTGCTCATCTCTGGATTTTTTCCTAACATTTCTGTTTGTTACAGGCAGTCTCACTCCTGACTCTGTAAGTTAGAGAGTTTGTTCAGAAACCACTCAACAAATTAAATCAGATTGACAGAAAGAAGAATGGCTCCAGAAAGCAGCCAAGGTGGGTCTCCTTTCCTACAGACACCAGTAACATTCCACTCCACCCAACATGCTCTTTCATTTCCCTTCCAGGTTAGGAGGACAGTCCTTTGGACATCAGGGTCCCCGCAGGCTGCCATCATGCTGTACTCTTTCTCAAGTTCCTTTCTAAGCTCCTTATCCCTCTCTCCCACACCAGGACTCAGAGCAGATGCACCTCCTAACCTGCCTGCCTCCTCCACTCCTCTTTGCTCTTTGCCCTACAGTCTGCAACCTAACCTGCTGCCAAACTCCAAGCTGCTTCAGCATTCATACTCTCATTGTCTATTAAAATAAACAAAAAACGCAAAACCCCAAACCAACCCAAAACACCTCTGCCTCCTACCATCCTCTAACCTCTTCGTGTCAGTCCCGGGTTTTGCCTTCTCTCCGTTATCGAGGTGAGACAGCCAGGCCTCCGGCAAAGAGCAGATCCCTGTCATTTATAAACACCACCCTGACAGATGAAACTTTGCTGTGCCATTTTAGAATCCCTGCAATTCCCTTACCTCAGGAATTCCCAAATCCGCATCTTCCTCCGACCCATTTCACCACAAAGCGAACAAAGAAGCTTTTAAAGACACTTTCACTCGGCTTGGCCAACAACAGAGAATAAACCCTGAATTTTGAGCTATGCCCTTAAAAACTCCCTGAGTTGTTTCATGTACAGTTATCCCTTCCACACTCACAAATATCCCAGACACCTCTTTTTATAAAGAGAGATTAAATACATCATGAAAACTGTCAAGAAGATCCTTCTGTCACCTGTATCTTGCTGTAACAAAATGATTTCATAATCTATATCATAGAATAGAATCATAGAACCAGCCAGGTTGGAAGAGACCTCCAAGCTCATCCAGTCCAACCTAGCACCCAGCCCTAGCCAATCTGCTAGACCATGGCACTAAGTGCCTCATACAGGCTTTTCTGGAACACCTCCAGGGATGGCAACTTCACCATCTCCCTGGGCAGCCCATTCCAATGGCAATAGCTTAAAAAGACACTGCTGCAGCCTACAGAAGACTGTGGAGGAGATACAGCAATGTAAACCTCCATATTTTTCAGAGAAAGCTCTACTCTTAGCTAACTTATCTTTACTACTCTGAATAGGTCTGGATAGGGCCCAGACTACCTCCAGAAAGGAATCACTAATGAGTCAGCATCACGACTATCACTAGCTCTGTTATTAGGAAACCCCCACAAGATAGAGTTATCGACGATTGAAAATAACAGCAAAAGATCAAAGGCTGCATTGCAGACTGCTCCGACTCACAGCAGTCAGACATAACAGGAAACAAGCCCCAGACAGACACAAACTCTGCTCTCCCCACAAGGCACCCCATACCCACCCAACGGCCAGCATGGAGGAGCCCCCACAGCTGCCAATGACCAGTGCCCGAATGCACAACCTCTCCTATCTGATCCCTCCCAAAATAAACAGGAATACTGTACACAAAGGAGAGTTGCAACGACAGAAGAAAAGCCTTTCCCAAAGTCCTAGCCAGAAGCAGAGGCTGGTGGTGGTGGGAATTCTTTGGGCAATGGAGTGCAGTCTGCTGGGTGTCTCTGGAAGGAGCTGGCACAAGCAGTCATTGGCAACGTGAGAAGCAGAGCAGATGAGGGCAGGGGCACCCGAGCAGACAAGGCTGGCATGCACATGCTCACACAGGGGACCACTGCATTAATCAGGGAGGTGAGGGCAAGCACAAGTGGGACTGTGAGGATGGAATGCTGCTGCTGGCCTATTTTCACCACTGGCAAGGAGAGGCAGAGCTCTGGTAGGAGCAAGTGCATTTTGCTACAGCACTACGTGAGCATTAGGAAACGCGAGATGAATCTCGAGCCCAGAGGCTCTTTAGCACCACTCCAAATCACAACTCTCTGCCTTCATTTTTCTTCCTTGCTACCATTCCACTTCTCCTGGTACTTCTGACTTGATTAACCCTTTTTTCTCTTTCTTGTCTTTCATCTTCCTCTTTTCATGGCATCACATCGGATTGTTTACAAAGCATCTGGGTACCATCAGCAGCAGTTACAGTGCAGGAGTCAGAGTGGCTGAAGTACTCTTAACTAGACCAAGGAAACTCCATTTGTTTCCAAAGAGAACCTTATCGCTTCATTGGCACCTGAAAACCTGCTCCTGATTAAAGGTTACAGAAATCATACATCAAATGGGGTTTTAATGATGCCAATTCAAGTGCTGCAAATTTGTTTGCTCTTTAAAGGCTTTCCTCAGAACTTCCACTGCAAGGAGCCCAAAACAGCCCCCTGCAATACAAACTTCACCTCTTCGCTTCTGAGGAACCAAAAATGCTACACTTCCACTCTAGGCCTAATTTCTGGTATCCCTTTCTGGACCAGTGACTTCTGTTCTGCAGTTCAGCCAGTTATGGCTTTCACATTAACCTGGCCTGAACTGATGCAATCAATTTTGCAGGAGCTTATTTGGTCTTTCTGAAGCCCTCAGCTCTCCACACAGTACACAAAGTGCTACCTGAACATGTGCAGCAGTAACATATGGTACAGTAGGTTACGGTACACTTGGTATTTTACCATCTGCTGAACTCTAACCTTGATAATCCCATATCAGCTTCTCCCCCTGACACAGTTCTCAGATCTTGGCTTCTACTTACCCTTTGATGATGAACTTGCAGCTAAAAGCACACGGCTGGATTCTCTGCAGAAGCCATCACTGCTCCCCTGGGGATGCGGTTTGGTCAGGGTCTTAAACAATTAATTCCTTCCAAACTATAGACCTTTCCCCCCCCCCCCCCAGTTAATAATACAAACCAGGACACAGCACATTCTTTATCCCCTTGATAAAGCAGGCTGAGTCGATCTGGGGTTTTGCACAGGAACACCTTAGCATCCTGCTACCTTGCTTACCCACAAAAACTGACCAGCAGCATCACAGTGAAAAAGAAAAATGTTCATCTGATTGCAATAACTTGAAGCTCTCTGCAAAGTCTGGAAAACCAGACAGACACTGCAAACCAGGGGAGGGCACTTGGAACCTTTATCACAGTTGGGGCTGGGTTGGTTTCGTTGGATTTCAGTGCTGTTTTAAAGAGCTGCACACCGTGTCATCACCTTCCTCACACAGACGGCGTCTCAAAGTCTAAGCTTTAACTCTAGGGGCTACCAGAACAGCGCATCTGGTGGCCTCCTTTCAGATTTTAAGTCTGCCTTGTTTACAGAACCTCAATGAACAGCTAGACAGTAATTAAAATCCGTGAGAGACCCTGGCTTTGGTGTAATTTACACACAGCCATAACGAAACCACCCCATACATGCAGCCATACGGAAACAATAAGTATCTGTTTAATAAACACTAATGACAGCCACAAGCACACACCTCCAGTTTTTACTATAGGTAAGCAGAGCATTAGCACTTGGCAGTGCCACTTCTTAGGCACGATGGAACTGCAATAAAGCCTCAGAAATGGTTACCAGCAAAGACTGCACAGCATCTCGATTCAGCCCCAAAAATACTAAATCATAACAGCTCAGTACACTTCTTCAACTTATTATCAACTGCACCAGACTGTAATGCCTCCACAACGACAACTACATTCGTGAAAGAGCGGCTCTGTGAAACGACTTCGCTTTGACAATTACCATAATCCCTTCTCAGTGCAAGCATTCCTGTCTTCCTCCTGCTGGAATAGCCTGGCGCTTCCACAGACACTGCCTCCCTCCCCACTCCTGCTCGGGATCAGAACAAAAAGGGAATTCCCTTTCCTGAAAGTGTGAAGAAATCGGCTCACGAGGCATAATTTTGCCTTTTCACACGTGAGTAGTTTAAATATGTTATGCAGTGTTATCTCGAGGCACAAACATGAGGCTCGTAGGTCAGAGAAGTCAAACCCACGCACTCGTCTGCTACCTCAACCCTCTTTGCAAATACGCAAGTGACAGATATCCTGGAAGCTACCATTTCAGCCAAGAGTGCTGAACTGAGTGGCAATCAGGCTGCTGTTACCCAAAGAGCAGAGCGACTCCGCAGACATGCAGAGTCTCCCAATGCACACATCTGTAACTCCACACATGCTTTCCACCTCCAGAAACGCATCTGTATTAGACAGAGCTCTACTTGGGGGAAGAAAGAAGTGCTGCTTTTCTTTTGGACTTTATGCTAAACCAGCCTCCTCCTTTTCTGTACCGTGCCAGAGAAATAAAAGCTTTAATGGGCAACAACAGGAGTTTGCACTTCACTTTTCCTCTCCAAACACATGAGGACATTAGCTTCCTCCCCAATTCTCTTTTGCATTCAAATATTTCCACTTCTGCATAAAAATGACTTTTATTATGCAGTTTCGAAGACTTTCCTAGGTTGGCACCCCAGGAGCACAATCCTGATTCACAAAACAAAACCATCTAATTACTCCAGCTGCATAATTCATTGGCCCATAAATAAAGTTGGCCAAGCCATGATCTTATCTGGCATGCTCTAGGGAGCACGTGTGGGAACCTGGCTACGGCAGAAGCACTGGGTCAGGGCTGACAGCCACGGGCGGGCGGGCGGGCGGGCGCCTGCTTGGGCACAGTGGGCTGGAAGATGCCATCCTGCCACCTGGGACTGGAGCTCTTGCCAGCTGCTAGCCCCATCTCTGGCGGCTCAGTCTGCAGGTGAAGCATTTTAGGAGAGGTTCCCTTTGAGCCGTGACCCTCCACAACCCCATACACTGGGCCGAGCCACCCACACGTTGCCATTACCTGAGCCAACGCTTGGGCTGGCAACACCGAGATGTCCTAGAGGCCTGCTTCAACCACAACCGCAGCCCAGAGTGCCACTTGCAAGGCAGACCCTGCTCAGCAGGCAAAAAGGACAGTATTCTTTTGCGTCTGTTTTCCCTCCAACGCTGATGAAAAGCTACACACACGCACAGCACTGGCACCCAGCCCAGCAGGAACCTCTGAGACACTGTCTCTAGAGGAGGTCTGCAGGTACTTTTATTAGGGTTTGTTTGGATTAAGTCACCAGAGCTGCTCTCGAGTTCTGCCTAACCTCTGAACCCCAGCATCCTGTTGGGTTTCATGATCAAGTGTCTGCAACTGACTCAGTGACAAACAAAGGTGAGGCCTGGGCCACTCCTGGTGCCAGCCAAGGGTCTCACATGATTTTCAGATGGAAAGAAATGCTTATAGAAGAAGATGAATTGGCTTCTAAGGTGCAGCACTTCACTACGTACTAGAGACCAGGGTGGAAAACATTTGGGTGCTCCGCAGTGTTTACATGCCGCGTTCCAACCGAGGTGAGCGGGAGAGGCTCCTCCAGCCAGAGCGGAGGCTCTGCTCATCTCTCACTCGGCAATAGACTCCCTTTCTCACTAGAAATGTCATCTTGCAGCCCAGAAACCCTCTTGACAAATACATTTTTGAAGCAGATGTGTTTCTGCTAAACGTTTCTTCTGTGACAAGGATGTGCTTCGACAGAGAAAGTTCCGTTGCACTTTTTTTTCACCAGCTCTACTAACAAGGACAGAGACTTGCAGAAGAAGGCGGCAGACTTTCAGGGCCTGACTCTGGGAAGTTGCTCAGATACTGCCTTGCTGTTTGAGATTAGGTCTCCCTGGACAGAGCAATGATAATTGCTGGGCCTCTCAATTTGAGAGAGATGTTGAGGTGCTGGAAGGTGTCCAGAGAAGGGCAGCAAGGCTGGGGAGGGGCCTGGAGCACAGCCCTGTGAGGAGAGGCTGAGGGAGCTGGGGGTGTGCAGCCTGCAGAAGAGGAGGCTCAGGGCAGACCTCATTGCTGTCTGCAGCTCCCTGAAGAGAGGCTGTAGCCAGGTGGGGTTGGGCTCTGCTGCCAGGCACCCAGCAACAGAACAAGGGGACACAGACTCAAGCTGTGCCAGGGGAGGTCTAGGCTGGATGTTAGGAGGAAGTTGTTGGCAGAGAGAGTGATTGGCAGTGGAATGGGCTGCCCAGGGAGGTGCTGGAGTTGCCACTCCTGGAGGTGTTGAAGCCAAGTCTGGCTGGGGCACTTAGTGCCATGGTCTGGTTGATTGGCTAGGGCTGGGAGATAGGTTGGGCTGGGTGAGCCTGGAGGTCCCTCCTGGCTGTGGCATTCAGAGCAAGGCTCAGAAGGAGACCTAAGCCTGCCTCCATCCTCCTCAGCAGGTCTTCACAGCTGTATCTGAATGACTGCTTCGTGTACTTAAGTAGTAATTAACAACAGAAACGTTCAGGACAAACGAGTAAGGACAGGGCATTTGAAAAACAGTTAACAGATGTCCTTAACGTTGCTGCTGGCCTAATAACATCGCTGCAGTAATTTATTTGAAGGGGAGTTTATTTAGCTGCTGCAACCATAGAGGGTTATAATAATCATAAGCAGGTTGCATGGAGCCCAGCACATCCTGGATGTGTAACACAGCGTTAAAAATAACCCAGGAAACAGCGCGCCTTAAAGACAGCCTGTGTGCAACATCTTCTGCAGCCTGACGGGGAAGAGCTGCCCGGGAAGCAGCTGTCGGGCTTGAAATTTCACTTAAAAAATTAGAGAAACTAAGCTAGATCACAGATAATTCTGCCTGCGTTTTGGGACAGCAAACGCTCAGTCCCCACATCAAACCCCGGCATGCCTCAGTGAGCTATCGGCACAGCACCGCTGCCTTTTTTTTCCCTTTGAAAAATGAAAGAATTAAATTCAAAACAAACAACTTCAATTTAACACCAAACTACAGGATAACCAATCTTAAAAATGTCAAATTGTAATGGATCTTAATACCCATATAAAACACCAAAATAGTGGCATTGTTCCTGGGTAATGCACAGCAACCTTACAGAATTTCAGTGAAGGAGAAAGAAGGGAAAAACACCTTATTACTTCTAACTCCTGCGAGCCATTTTGGTCTCCAAAGGTTTTAGACTGCCCGGGGCCATGTGTCTGCAGTGTTTCGGGAAATGACTTGCCTTCGCACGAACACTGCTATGTTCTGCAGCACTGCTGCCCCCCAGCATCCCCGCTCCATTTCTAGTTAACTCTTCCTTACCTGCACCGGTTTGCTTCCCACCCCCACCCCACCCCAGCAACGCTTCTAAAAGGTTTTGCTTTAAGAACCCCACAAAAACACGAACCGAGACCCCCCGCTGTGCTTTTGCTTCCTGCTAACAGACAGGGCCGGAATTTACAAATAAAACCCATTTTTAACTAAAATATCCGTGGAAACAAACCGAGTTCAGCTAGCAATCGTGGTGCAGCTTTGATGTTGGGTGCTGCTCAAATGTTTGTCTGGTTTACCTCAGTTAACCGAGAACAGTTGGCAAACAAAAGAACCGTCCCTGTCCCCACAGCAAACAGTGGCACTACTCGAATCCTTCATCTACTACTGCATTTAGATTTTTAATGACGCTCCCAACACCGCATTCCAGGCTACGATTAAGTCCCTGGATGAGGCCTCGTAACTATTAAGTAATTTGTCTTAGCAGCAGTGGATTAAAAGGTGCAGGAAATAACCCATCTCGCAGAGAGGGCAAAAATGGGAAGGTAATCCCCGTATCATTTTGGGAAGTCCTCAGCAGAGGTGTGCTGTGTTTCCCTCTGCTTTCCGTGCAGAGCGAAGGCTATGCACTGCCAGCTATTTTGCTTGATAGCTCTTTTAAAAACCTCTAGAAAATTCTTAGCCAAGGTCACTGCTGATTGACTCAAAATATGACAGCCTATGAGGCTACTAAAATATTCTGTTCATCTCAGGGGTTGAGTAAGCAGCTCTAACTAAGAGGAAAATCAATACGATACTTGACGGTGAGGAAGAAAATGGAAACGAGTTTAGCAGCTAAGTGGTTAATGCAATTCCTAAGTGTTCAGCAATCATTGCAATTTAGTGCCATTTCGATTATTACACAATAAACAGACCATGTTGTCTGGAAGCAAATTTTTATGAGTATAGCTGAAGGGGTTGCAACTTATTTAGCTGCTGAAACTCTAAGGGAAAGAACATTTCTGAATGCTAACACTACAGATCAGAAATATACAGGTACACCAGAAAGGTTATTTTTAGGTCACTACTATGGTAACTAACCACACTGACCTTTAAAATTAGTATGCAGTTCAAGAAAAATGAAGTTCAGTAAAACGTTCTTTAAACAGCAGCATTTTAATAACCAATACTGCACATCCTCACAGCAGAATCATGTCACTTGGTACAGCTATTAATTTCACTTCTGAAGCGCAGCATCCTAGTACGGTGCGCGAGAATATCGTGATGCAGAACGGACTAGGAAAAACAATGTAAACAGCCAGAAAACTGATTAAACTATCATTAATTTATGTTTAAAGGATTAAACAATCCCCTGCTTATTTTTGCAGAACGAAATAACTCTGCTAGCTGAAGAAGGGCAGGGGCTTGTATCCTGTGAACTCAGGGAAGCATTCAGGTATTTTAAAAGTCCTCTGGTTTTTCTCTCATTGTGTTGAAATACAGAACTTAAAGTGACTTTCAAAAGAAAACCCCGTTCTGCAATTTGCAAATTCAAACAGATGAGATAGATAGCAGGAGATTAAGAGCACCTGGGGGGTGGCAGCAGCCCCTCAGTGAAGGAAGGAGCGCCTGGAACAAAAGTAGCATTTGAGTCTCAAGCAGCCACGTTTCCTCAGACAAGACTCCGCTCAGAACCAGGCATTCAATACACAACAGGTGATGTGTCAAGCCATGGGGTAAGGAATGGAGATCCAGGTTTGGCTAGTCATAACCGTGTGCTGGCTGCTCAGCCACACCACTACAGAGGATACCTCAACCAGGAGGATGCTGAAACTTGGGAAGCTCCAATTTCCCTCCTTAGGATCATCAACCACAGAACGCAACTGCTGCCATCTCATTAGGGTGTGTCTCAGCCTCGTCTGAGGCAGCTTACAAAGCTACAGCAAATGGCAGAGGGGTGGCAAATCCAGCCTCACAGAGACGGCTGTGTGTATGCAGAAACACACAAGCATTTTACTCTAGGTGCTTCCATCCTAGGCTTTGTCAAACTGTGGCTTTTCCAAGGAACAAAAAAATCACTTTAAGAAGGGACAGTGACATCTGCCTTTTCGCAGGACCCCACGTACCACTGCTCATCAAGGGACTTCCAAACACCCAGAGCACAATTCCTACCAAAAAAAGAGAAAGAACCTCTCCAGCTAGTGGGATTCTGAGTCACCAGCAGAGTTTTGCTGTGCTCCCTGAATTGTACCCAGACCTCTTTGTTAGTCACAGGCAGGCTGGCTGGATGCTGGTCAACTCACTAACCGAACCCACCTTTAAGCCCCATCGGAGAATGAGCTCTCTTCTGGTACACCCTGAACAAAGGCACAGCAAGAGACAGGCGCAATTAGCAATCTAAGGACAACAACAAAACAACCACCACTAAAAAAAAAACTAGGAGAATGGGAGGTAAGCTGCACTAACACCCTCGTTTTACACCCAGCCATCTCATCGGGCTGACTGGCCCACTTCTCAGGGCCACCCAGGAAGCTGCAGCTCACCATGAATGGATCCAAACCTGTGTCAAGGACTAAAAACATAGACTGGGAATCTCACCTCACACATGCTGGGCTGAGTGGCCGTGCAAACGTTTCCCAGCTTAAAAAAATCACCTGAGAAAGCAATGCACATCTGATCTGCCCAGATTTAGAACTAGGCACCTAGGGCAAGCTGACTTTGCTCCATCGCTGCTAATGGAGCTACGCTGGCAGCCACACTCCTCTTTTCCTAATTAATACTCACAATAGCTGCTTTTCTTGCTTTAAAGAAATTAAGTGGTTCATAACCACGCTGTGACATGGCAACCAGCTCTTGTTTCAAAATGTAAAGCCAAATCTTAAACTTCACTCTTCTGAAAATTTAAGACCTCATGGTTAAGCCTCCCCCACTAATTTTGCTGATAGTAAAGGATCACAACTGTCATTTCTTGAAAGCCAACACAGACTCTGAGCGTTCTTCTTGACATCTATTCAGCCAAAACTGCTTGTAGCTGTTGGCCACTGCAAGAGCTTATTTAAGAAATGGAAGGCTGCAAGCGAGCCAGCCAGATGGGAATGCTGAGCAGGAAGGGAACAAGCTAAAACAACAGGTAGACTGCTTGTATGGGGGAAACCCCCCCACCCCCCCACCCCCCCGATTAGTCAAGTACTAGTAAAGACTATCAGCAGGGACATTTACTTTGTTGCACCATCTCTTAGGATGTCCACAGTTGGGTTAAAGCAGGTCCAGGTTCTGACAGGCTCTTTTCAGTTCTGCTGCTTGACTGCTATTTACACAAGCCATCCCAAATCCCAATTAAAACAGCAAAAATGCTCATGTAAGTGTCACTTGGGAAGTAAGGTTCCACCAATATTACATCTTCCTGACTGGCACAGTAAGAGAAACGTGAAGCACAAGTAATTAGTCTGACACCAGGAAAAGCGAGGGTGATTAAATGCACAGGTTTAGCTTTAAAACACAGATTTCACTGCAATACCATAGCCACATACAAGTCTCCAGCCCTAAAAGGAGACTGCCAATGCAGAGAAGACAGTGGAGGAGGTTTCTGGTGCTGCAATTGTATGCTCTCTTCATCTCCTTAGTGAGCAAACGTATTTAAAAGACACTAAAATGACAGGCAGGTCTAAAGACAAAACCCAGGAGAATGGCAAACGAACAAACTTTTTCACTCTGCAGTTTTTATTTTATTATTAGATGCTATTCCTAACTTGTTAAAATTGATCAAATAGAAAGCTGTGAATAGAGAAAAAATTAAGCCAACGAGAAAAGTGTGACTTGGATTTAATATTTTATAATTGCCAAGGGACATACTGAGATCAATGAATTTTTGCCCGAGATGAACGTCAGAAAGAGATGTACTTCAGTCTTTTAGGGAACATTGGTCTATTTAATTCTTGTGTCTGATGCATGTGAAATATGCCTGTCTTGGCCTTCTTTCTCGCCTGCAGGCCAGGCTGGAGGCAGACATTACCACTTTTAATAGGCCGCCATCTGAGGAATGGCAAGGGATCCAATAACCCATCGACTCTAATGGATTTGCCTGTTTATTCACTTACACCTTTGCTGCAGCTCATTTTAGTTTTGCATGCTGAGTTGTTTCACTTCAGATTAAATGAATAGAAACAAAGGGGAGAAGCCTGTGCAGCTAATAAACCATGATTATTTCCCAAGCCCTTCGCACCAGGACCCTCCATATTCTCAGGTCCATCACTGGAGCACAGGCTTACTGCTGCGCTCTTCCACTTGTTGTCAAAATTAACAAAGCTTCTTTTACCTTTAGCGAGACCAAAAGCAGCTGATTACAAACTCTGGCTTATGATGTACTAATGATTTGCTGCAGCAGAAAGCAGCCAGCTTCCAATCATTAAGAGGGCCCTGAGCCTCTTCAAAGCCTAATCCAGGGAAAGTTAATGACTGTACAGTAGTCTCACCAGCCAAACCAGTACAGTTTGATCCAGCCCTTCCTGGGCACTTTGATGATCATCTACAACAACCTATGTGTCCCTGATAAACCAAATGGAGGCCCTCTAGGTACAGAGGGACTCTGAGCAAGACAAATTTTCACTCCAGCTGGATTCTTTAGGAACACCAGACATGACAGGCTACAACTGATGAGGGAACTGACTTCAGTGGTCGGGTTGCACCAGTATTTTGTTGCCCTACAGAAAACTTCTTCCAGTCCTTGGCCTCTTGCATCTCCTCTTCTGATGTTCATCAACATCTTTTTGCAGAGCCATCAGCTCAGGTGCTTGGCTTTGCTCAGAAGGGCTGAAAGAAGCCTACTCAGGGCCATCGCTGCAAGTCTCACCTTCAAAGCAGCCTTCGGGTGGTTACAAAGAGGCCTTTTCTCCGAGTTTGGCTGAATCTCACCATTCTCGGTGCTCCATCAGTTAAGAGAGGGAGCAGACCGGGGCCAGGTGTCACCTGCTGATGGCAAGTAATTCACTGAAGCTCTGTAGGAGCCTTTTTGTCCCCAGCCTGGGGGCATGCATCCCCTCCAGGCACACCACCCGCCTCTGACAATCACCTGCCCCGAGGAAATCACCCTCAGCTTTCTGGCAGCCAGTAATCAAATCCAGGCAGGAGCCATCTCTTCTAAAGGCATAAAAATAAGATGCCTTCTACCAGCAGAAAGAACACCCCCAGCTCAGTCCCCAAGGTAACTGAAATGCAGCACCTCCGGGGTCATCACATTAAAAACAGCTGCTGAACTGGGTCAGTCCCTGCAGACTCCTACTCCACTGGTGCAAAAAACTTATTTTCTCTAACAAAACTGCTTAAAAACCAGCAGCACTTGGTCATTTCTTCCCTCCTCGTGGCAGCAATCTAAATGCACGATGGCTACAGAAGGCAGCCGTCGTGCTGTAAGGTTTGCTGACCAAACTGTTACAAAAAACTAACGTTAAGAGCCCAGAACTTGAGAGCCAAATTGTGCCACAGCTGCCAGGGAGAGCAGAGGCTCCTGTGGAGATGGCAGCAAGACGACTGCAGTGAGAGGGGGGGATTGTGTAACCCTTCACTTAGAAAACCACATTCTGGTAGGCAGCTTTGCCCCTCTAAACAGTGTCTGTAGCACTGAATATTCATACAACAGTGTAAAAGCTCTCTTTGGAGAGCAATGGATCAGAACAAAACAGGGCCGGCACCGTTTAGAGGGGTGCACTGCAACAGCACTTAGGAATGCAGCAGGGAAGTGGAGCAGCTACAGCAAGCACTGTTTTTTTTTCCTCTAGCTGGTTATGTTTTCTCTTAAGGGGTCGTATCATGAATCTGCCTTCTGCTCCTTTTTGCCACAAAGCCTTCACCTCTCTCGGATATTCTAATAACGTGGTGTGACATGGAATCGACTCAGAGGGTTTAGCAGGGCTTTTGGGCTGGATTTGGGGCCGGTTCTTTTGTCCCTCGGTGGCTTACAAGACCCAGAAGTATGCATTTCAAAGGATGATCCACCCATTGTGCATCTTAGCTTTGCATTCATTTCACTGCTGGTAAATCTGTTTTCTCTCAGAACTGAAGCTGCAGTTGGGGAATCTTTTTTCTGCCACGGAGCTACCATCAGCATCCCCTTAAATATACAGCGACAATTAAAACAAGGCTCCTCAAACACCTGCAAACAGGTCTATGCACCGAAAGCACGAATCTGGTACTGAGACAAATATTTGGGGTAGTTACAAACTCAGCTTCCATTTTAGAATGGTAACTTAGGCCTGTTCTCTGAATGTCTCTAAACGCCCAAACTAATGGGACGTTCTACAAGCTCAAAGCCAAGTTAAAAGAATTGGTTTGCTTTAGGTAGATTGAAGTGAATCTGCAAAACAGGAGAAGTTGCATAGCAGCAGAATAATCTTTTTTCCCTAAATTGTGTTTGTAGACCTGGATACTAACTCCCAGACACACTGTGCAAAGAAAAATGGGAACAACAGGCTGAAGTTGGGATTGATTTACTTCATTAGCTGGGATTACAAGTTTAACTTACAAACCAGAGGTCAAAATTTCTCATTAACAAGGGGGCCATGAATCGCTGCAGGGCTTGGTTCAAGAGGAGACCACTCTTATTACTAACTACACATTTCAATCTGTCTTTGATGTTCTCCTTCTACCCTCCTCCCTTTTATTTTTTGGCAGAGGAGTTGATTTTAATTGTAGCTATACAACACAGCTCAGTTTGCCTGAAAGCCAGCCTCCACATCTGCAGCGAGTGCAGTTCTAGTGATATTGGGTGCAGTCCATAGCTCAGGGCTAATTTTAATGGCTCCCCTTTTCATACAAGGCTCAGATTGTTTTCCACGTGATTCCTGTTAATTTAGCTGCAGGAAAGGGCATCAGTTTTCCTTGCGAGTTTCTGATCCATACTTCTGAACTAGGTGAAACATATTAAAGAGAAGAAATGATCACAAAATGAGAGATTCCATTCTCTACCGATGCAGCAAGTAACCCCACTGTTTTAATGCCCAAACCAGGAACACAAATGCCATTTTTCCTAGCCTGCGTTTCGAAAAGCCTTTCATTTGTGAAAGGCTGCAAAGAGGCTCCTGAAAGCTCCATCGGTGCGAAGGGTTAAAAAAGGGAACGCCAGTGTTCCTCTGGATTGCACACTTTGGAAACCTGCAGATCCAAACTAAGATTTTGCAGCACGTTTCTCTAAACAAGCAGGAGTTGTCTGCACAATGGCAGCAGATGGTGTAGTACACCACCAAATAATAAAGTGTTTAATGCATATTTTCTATTCTTGGTGAACAGAAATAACTGTAAATAGCCAAAGCTACAGTTTTCCAACAGCTGAGGAGTGCTCCTTGCACAGGACCTGCTCCAGTCTTTAAAGGATAACATGCCACTGATGGTGGCCAAATAGCAGAAATTTTCACCCAGTACACAGAGTTGAAATCGTCACCGAATTTGCCTCAGCGATCACAGGCAGACTCCACACCTAAGCACTGCAAAATCTAAAACCCCTGAAAAACTGAGCACAGGCCATTCTTGCCAGTTAAAAAGGACACAGGTTTGGGCTTTAAACGGAAATGCAACAACACTGCTTCCTAATTTAAAGGTAGGAAAACAACTGCTAAGAGCAATGGCTACCAAAGCAACTGTTCGCAGCCAGGCAGCGCCTGGGCTTTGTTTACGTGCCCCTGGTTTGCCTACAAAGAGATAGCATCTCCAGCTTCATTCCTATTTATTACTGGTAATGAGACACAATTTTGCACATGGTAAATTCAGCCAGGTTTATGATGCAAAACCTCAAGGTGAAAAGGCAGGAACAATTAGGTAAGCAATTTCAGTTCGGGACCAACACAAATTTCTCTTGACTCCAATAGCCCCAAATCGCCTCTCTGTGCAGATCTGTTCTCTGCCTCCCGTTTTCTGCTGGGCCAACCCTGCACTTCAGCAGCAGCAGCAGCAGCACTGGAGGGTAGCATGCATTAAATCGCTCTCTTTTCCTTGTTTATATTAACACTTGCCGCTAATACTCTGTTTTCCAAGCTTTTCCAGTTGCCAGCCAGAGGTAGAGCATTAAAAGGCAGGCTTTTAATTCAGCCTGGGAGCAGAGCATTCAGTGCTCCTGATGGCCAAGTCAGTCCCCTTTTGTGCAAGTCGTCTACTACTAGTTTGTAACTAATCTGCCTGCTGGAGCTTCATAAAGGCCCTTTGTCTGCCTCTGGAACCAAGACGCGGGGAGACAGAAGGCGAGGCGGGCGCTGGGCTCCGGGTGGCAGCGCTGGTGGCAGCGCAGGTCACCTCTCAGGTCACCTCCCAGGTCACCTCCCTGCCCGTCCTGCCGCGCCCCTCGCCGCAGCCTGGGCGAGGGCTGCGCGACACGGGGTGCAGCGGCCGGCTTCCAGTTTCAACGGGGGGTTATCTTAACCACTAGACATCTTTAAAAGGTCATTATTGCAGTCTAATTTCAAACTGGCACCAAAATGAAGGGTTGTCTTTGTGTAGGATTAATTTAAAAACCTCAGGATTTGATGTCAGTGGGAAATAACCAGCGTGGGACTCATAATGCTGCCTTCTCCTGCTTCTGGCCAGCACCTAGGGCTAATTTCTTAGGAGATGAAAACTATGACAAGCCCTTCAGTTAAGCTGAAAGCAGGCAGCAGTCCAGTAACACCCACAGGCCTCAGAGGCATCCTGTGACCCCCTTAGAAAAGTCACATTCACTTTGCTCTTGAGAAAGGAAAAATAATGCTGGAGGCGTTTTGTTTTAAACCATGTGAAATAAGGAAATGTGAGGATGTGAAAATGAAGTGAAAAAAGTTAGAATTCATTTCCTCCCTTTGCAATGGCTCAGAAGCAAAACTGGTTCATTTTGAAAGTGTGTGTAAAAATCTGATACATTCACCAGTAGGCAGTGACTATAAAATGCTTAAGGTAAAATATGTAAATATGTAAAATAATCTCTTGAAAATCATCTCCTTTTGTGCTTGAAAGCATTTTGTAAAAGCATCTTTATTTCTTGGCAGCATTAATAGACAGAAAGAAAAGTTACTTCTTGTCATAACAAAAAATAACAACAAGATCGAAGGTAGGAGAAAAAATATTTTGAAACAGATCTGCAGAGGAGGGAGGGGGAAGAAAATGAATGCCTAAGTTCCTTGGATGACTTCTGCCCTTTCAGTATTAATCTGAATAATAATAAAGGAACATGTAAATTACAGCTTCAGCATTTGAAACGGGGTTATTCCAACCATCAGAGACTCAAGGCAAACCTCATCTGCCAAGTCCTCACTCTCATTTCACTCTAACACTGCCTCACCTTTTTTACTCTTACTATGGCTTTTAACCGGGACAGGCTCTTTATCTTCCAGCTAAGCAGATCCAACCTTACTTCCTTCTTCATACTGCAGAGGTCTACACAAATGTACCTTCGGCCTGTTTGTAACTCCCCCACAGCCTGCTCCTCGTCTCCAAAAGTATTCTCATGGATGGGAGGGTACACTTGGCACAGAATGCTCAAGTGAAGAGCACAGGAATACTTCAAGCTTCTGTTCTTTGTCCTAAATTCTTGAGTTGTATTTTCCTATTATCAACTACACAACCAAACCCAAGCAGTAGAGAATTCATTAACACCAACACAACTATCAGAAAGCGCTCCACAAGTGAGGTCTCAATTTTTGGTCAATGAACTTCCAGCATTAAAGTAACTGCCCAGATTTTTTTCCCCCCTCTTTATTTGAAGAACAAGGAGGTTATGACAGCCCAGGTAAGCAACACGTAAGGGAGAAGGTAGGAAGCAAAGGCAAAAGATGGGGACCTTGAGTCAGTGCAACACACACGAGCTGAATGATCCTTTTCAGCCTAAGGCCACTGCGAGCTGGCTGGCTGAGCATGGCAATGCAACCACACAAACACCTCCACTGGACAGGACACATCCATAAGCTGGCACTCTTTTGAGACACAGCAGAATCTGGGAGACATGGCAGGCATTCTTTAAACAAAGCACAACAGAGAGACACTTGGAAATGTCCAGGTTCCTTCAACAAAAAAATCTCCTTCAAATTAAAAACCTTTCAACTTCGACAGTGATAATTAATTTTACTCTTTATTTGCAGCAACAGATCTAGGCCCCACAAGCAGGCTGCCCTACTTACTCGTTTATTGAGAGACAGATCTATTTACTATGTTGTAGAAAACTTCTACCTACCACCCTAGAATCTCAACACAACACCAAGAGAGGGCTGAAAGGAAATCAGGCGAGGAATGACACATCCAAAGCCTTCCCCATTCTCTGCTCCATGGCTCTGTGCTTAAATGGATATAAACAGCAGGAATGGCAAAATGCTGCTCTGTTTTCTGTACGAAAGGGAACCCAAACACTCAGCTGGGTTTTCCTCCCTGTCATCCGCTGGAAGCTGTAATTTTTCAGTAAACTGAGGATGGGATGATACATCTTAACACACTTTTAATATGCAGATAAGCTATTCATCTTCGAAGGTATGATTCAGCAACAGTTTTAAGTCTGAAGTGCTTGCGTGAATTATTTAGATAAATTGCTATTTTTTTCCTGCCCAAGACAGCTATAGTTAATGGTTCAAAACATAAATTGCCTGTCCTGTCTGAGCTCACAGACGTTTGTACAAGTGTCACAATCATTCATGTGACACTTGTCTGCTTTATTATTCCACGCCAAAAAATAAGCAAATGTTTACAGGATTTGTTTCTCTGAAGCATACAGAGAACATGTAAGAAAGGGAAAGGCATGAACATGGGTGGGCAGGGCAGCTCAAGAACCAAGAGTGCTGCTCCCCAGCACCACTTTCACAACATCTGAGCTTCTGCTGCCCGTGTTCTTTCAGCTGCCATTAGATTCCGGTGAGGATGTTTATCATCAACTCGGCTACGGTCAAGGTGCATTTGCCTGTAAATTCAAACCTCCTGTCCCTTCCATCAGCCGTTCCCCTCCTCAGAGGCACAGAGGAGCTTCATGAATGCAGAACCTGAAACATCCTGACTGTATGGCCAGATGGCCTCCTCCTCAGTTCTGAGAGGAAGAGCGAGGAGTTACACAGGCTCTTTGATGGCAATCACAGCACAACCCAACAGCTTCTTGCCCAAATTCCTGCCTTTTAATTTCCCAGCTGCTCTTTGCTGAGACAGACACATATAACACTGCTAGCAAAGGAGAGGAAAGTTAATAATTGTTAAAGGGTGACATGAAGATAATTGTTCTATTTCTTCTGAATTGCCAACACTGATTTTGCTGTGAGGGGGGATTATGGAAAGCAATGGAACGCTAGAGAGAGGGAAGAACTGCTCCCAAAATAATCTAACAAATGCAAATACAGCTCACAGTATTAACAAAAGTGTCGAGCCTAAGACTATAGACAGATGTTAGCTTTGGATCCAGCTGTGCTGATCAAAGGCTTTATGCCCCCCAGCTGCTCCTCACTGCCCCCTGCTGAAGTTATTATCCTGCAGATCTGCCAGCAGAGCAGCTCGTCTGAGTGCTCCCTAATTCACTCCAGGCAGCATCGGGCCAGGGAACCCACAGCACCCATTTACATTGTTTAGAAGAGTGCAGCTGACGCCGGCTCAAGCGAGGATGCTTCCATGAGCCAGTCCTCCACCCGACCTGCACGGTGGCGACCTCCACAAGTCACACAGACGGCAACCAGTGTAGGTCCTTACACTGTGACTGCCTTTCTGAAGCTCTAGAAACAGTCATTGCTGAAATACCATCTCCATCACTAACAGGAATAAAAAGCATTTTTAGAAACATCACCTAAGCAAACAAAGCAAAGCCTGAAACTTCTTTGTTTTTCCAACAGAAACACCCGTGGATTTTTCCTACTGAACTACAGCTAGGGCTTGGAATAGCACTGCCACTTGAAAACAGCACCGACCATACACATCTCCCCTACCTTACACTGTGCACAGCACCACAAACATCTTTGTTCAAACAGTGCTTGTCAGAGGTCACTAAGCAAAAGCACAGGCCAAAGCTTTGCTTTGTTTGCTGATTCTTGATGTGGAGTGAAGAGATTAAGTCTGGCTCAACTTTCACACCAAAGCAAGCTTTTTGTTAATAAAGACACTGCTGAATATACAAAGCAGGTAACATTTCCAGCTGCAGAATCCTCAACTAGATACGATGGAGTCCCTTTCCAACCAGCAAAACACATTCCAAGACAGTATTTTCCCCTTTTAAACTTGCAGGAGAATTCTGGATCGGTCTTATCAAAAGGTGTCTACTGCCACACATCAAAATGGTTCTTTAGATACTAAATACTAATTGCAACCGCATTTTTAACTGGATTTTAGCCTGCTCTAGTAACTTCTCTCTTGAGGTGACAAACTGGCAGTACCTGAATTCATTACAGCTTGATTAATTATGCTGCATTCATACAAAGGGGAAAGAGCCTTCAGTCAGCCATAGTAACATTAAGCAGTACCTGTGCAGCCGTGTACCGGAACATCAATCCCAGAGCCAGGCACCTGTCAGTTGCTGGGTGAATTCTTAGTAATTACTTCTCCCTTATCCATTGTATAGGTCAGCTCAGCTGCAACTGGCAGAGTAACTAAAGGAAGGGGCTTGGAACACTGTGGCTGCAGTCGCCAGAAGATGCTGAGAAGTCCATCTGAGGGTCTCCACCTGCTGACCTCAACCCAACCCCACTACACAATAAATCTTCTTCTCCCTCAACTAAACACTGAATACAGCAGGAGTTTTAAGAATAAACAGGGAGGAGTGGAGCCAAATGTTAGAGACCTCCTTTCTCCCAGAGCTGATGACTTGCTGAATTATCTTCCAAGACTTGGGAGGTTATTTCCTGAAGTTGTCCAGAAACAGCAATCTCTGGCTACTACCTTTTTCTGTGACAGGCATAGCCACAAACACCCCCCTTCCTAGAAAGCAGGACTGGTTCTACTTCCTTTCTTCTTGTGATTGTTAACGTGCAAAGGCAAATTAATCCAAGACAAGCATCAGACATATGTGTCTAAAATACACACTGCATAATTAAACTGAGAATGAGAACAAATCAAAGCTACATAGGTTCAAATAATAGTTATTGTTCCTTTACATAAAGAAACAAGGAACTTGGCAAATATTTCTTAGGAGTTAAGGCCTGGCTTCACAAAAGTATGGGCTATGAATAGCAATGAACAAGATATGAGCACATGAGATAAAGTCAAGCATAGTAAGCCACAGAAAGAAGCAGAGCCAGAATGCCAGTGGAAGAATTCCCACCCTACTGGGCTGCAGAGCGTTCCCTGTACTATCATTTAATGCCAACACACAGCAGCACTTACACTGAAAGAGACACTTCAGAGATCCAGTTTCAAATGCAAAGTTGGGGATCTCTCTTTCTTTTCCTATGGATAATACTCAAAGCACATTTCTCTCTACAGACTCAGGTCTCTGGTGCTTACAGTCTGTAACATGCCTGTGTGCTCTGCTGCTAACGGCGATTTGAACAATCTGCTGTACCTACAGAATTGTATTATGGAGATCCTAGAGGGTATGACTAAAACTTGTTGGAATTAACTTCTAAGAAAACACATAAATG
Organism: Tricholaema leucomelas; assembly: GCA_013400475.1. Lineage (NCBI taxonomy): Eukaryota > Metazoa > Chordata > Aves > Piciformes > Lybiidae > Tricholaema lacrymosa > Tricholaema leucomelas. Next base: position 284,992 of record WAAF01000015.1, read on the forward strand.
GAGGTGATTGGTTAGGCTTGGGTACCAGTCAAGAACGGGAGGCGCTTCCCAGGTGTCTCTTATAGCCAGTTGCCTCTACTGACAAAACCAGAGGGCTGACTGTGGAAGTCAGGTGCTTCAGAGTGAAATAATAATAATAATGCATCCAAATTGTTGCCAGACCATCAGGCTTCTCTCCTTCAGCTGGAGCCACTAGTGTCCTGTCTGAGCAAAAACTGCAGGAAGATAGCTCAGACTGTCACACCTGGGCAGAAGGAGCTGGCTCTACCTGCAGAGAAAGCATAGGACAAAACAGCATCCCTCTTGTTCACAGAATCATGGAATTGTTTGGGTTGGAAACGACCTCTAAGATCATTGAGCCCAACCATTCTTCACCCAGGGCTGCCACTGCATTAGACTTCTGCACCCAGGTTGTCTCTTTTAACTAGAGAAAAAAAAAACCGCTGCAGCTAACATACATAAAAAGAATTTATACTCTTAAGAGTGCTGAGTGGGAAAAGTATAGCATCGGCTGGCAAAAGGTGGAGAAACCAAAGCACAACAGCCAGTCTTTAATAACCAGTACTGTTTAAGTACTTAAGGCAGCTCCTCCTGTAAACTCTCATCTTTATCCAGTTTCTGCAGCCAAAAATCTGATTTTTGTCACGGCTCAGAGATTTAAACCCAGAGAACAACAAGCAATTGGAAAACATTTTGGGAATCCATTAAAACAAGATGTCAAACTACATTAGTCTTTAAATTGCTAACACATCAGCACGGAAGGAGAACCAAAGAGAAAGAAATGGTCAGTGGCTTTCTTTTCAATTAGATGGTTGCTCCTTTGCAGTATTTCCCCTCAAAATGGAACCATGAAAAGAGTACCTTCAGGTGCCTGAACACAGAGACAAAAAGAAGTACTTGATATCTGTTCAGTTACCAGTAGCTTTGACATCAGTATTATAGCAAGGATAAAAAGCAACGTGTGCCAAAGATGGCAGATGCAGTCCCAAAGGAGCGTTTCCAGCTGCAGTGGCTATCTCCTCCAGACTCTCTGTGATTTGGCTGGCTCGACCAACCTGCTCTGGCCATTCAACCAGTTAAATACATTTCTGCAATGATTTCACCATTGCAGGCTGCCTATCTGCAAGTGCTCACTGTCAACACGAATCACTCTGCATGCTGCAGTTCCCCCATCAGCTGAGACAAAGTCTGACTTGCAGTGCTCTGCTACCATGACCTGCTTCTCAGGGATCCCTGCTCCAAACGTCAACACGGTACAGCACAGCCAGCCAGAAGTGTCCTATTATCAGATCTAGAGGAACAATTCACACTAAAGGGTAGACTTCAGAGTAGGTAGGTAAAGCATTTTCTGTGATATGCAATCTCTAGTTTGGTGTCAGTTCTGAACAACTTCTCCATGTTATGGTGTCTCTACGCAACTGGAGTGTAAGCCGCTTAAGGAGGATTAATCTGACACAGCTTGATTTGTCTCTTTTACGTGCTACTCATTCTAACCAGACATGAGTCAGGTAGCTTTGTCTTGAGAGGGAGAGAGCATACAGGGTAGAAAAAGCTATTGATGAGTTGCTTTTGGGTTGGTTTGGCCGTTCTGGAGGAACACTGTATCAGAAATTCAGTATGAATCACAATTACTCAGCAAAGAGCTACTTGGATATACCGAGTGAATGTTGGAGATAAAAACATGCTTCCGAGAGCCTAAAAAGAAGTGGTAGCATCTCTGTTAAGGTTTATGTGTTTACATGTTGAATTAAAAACCCCTCTCAATATGTAACTGAATGAAAGAACTCAGAAGTGAGAGATGATACAGCTTTCTTAAGCAGTTACTTAGAAATTGGAAGCCTTACATTAAACAAATCACTTCAGTAAGTATCTGATTTCGCAGGACCTGGGGTTTTCACCAAGAGAAACCCAGCTTTGCTGTCTCCCCCCCATGCACTTAGTGCAGTTTAATAACTTTACTACAGCAGGACGTAATTCTTACTTACTAAGGGCAGAAATAGAGAAAAGCATGTTAAAAAATAATTGGTCTTGTTCAGCACCAGAATAAATAGCTCAAACGGCGATATATAACCTCTTAGAAGTTGTCTGAAGTCCAGAAAATCTTGTATGTCAGTAGAGCTGAAGTAAAAAATGCATCTGACTACAGACCAACCAGGACTTACTGCTCAACATAGGCTGAACAGGCTGAATTATGGATTACATTACATTTTTTATATATGGCACTGTAGAAAAGAAACCCCAGTAGGTCAAACTGACTTATTAATCACTACAGCTCAAATAAATACTGTGAATAACATCCACTAATGGGCCACAAACTAGATCTAAAGTCACTTGGAACACTGGAGTCTCCAGGACTTAGCAAGAATGGCAGCTAAAAAGCACAAAGATGTTTAAGAAGTATTCTTCACTTCCATTAATGATGCCAAACTGAAACACACAACCTCCACAATCCCTGAATCTGAGGGCATAGAGACCAGAGTCCACCTAAGCAGCGCTGACTCTAGCCTGTAACTTCAAGACTTCACTCTGCCTGCTCTTCGTGAGGAGCTTTCCAAACAACGTGTTATTGCCGAAGTGATTTGGATGCTGATGAATGCTCTAACCTGAAAATGGAGATTTGGGATGGAATCAGATCCCCTGTTGTAGGGAAATCCACGGAACATGTCCCATCGGAGGGAAGCCATCCAGTGGATGAACATTCTGCAATACTAAAATGGAGCTGACTGAAGGCCAGGCTCAAACTACCTCTCAGAGTAAATTAAATGATTCTTCTCCTGGATTCCAAATCACGAAATGAGTCATGGATGTAAAGTAGTTCCAAAGATGGAATTTGTATTTACAATTTCTCCAAGCAGAGAAAACCTGCTTTTGATTTTAATGTCTTCTTCTGGAAGTCCTTCCATATGGGTTCTAAGTTGTTCAAGGTATACTCTAAAATTGAAATACTTACACTCCTGATTGTTTTTTTTTTCTAACAGCATTGGCACTTGTTACTACTTTGACTACCTGCATAGCTGAGAGCAGTGTTAGGAACAGTACAGCACCTGCAGTTCCTCATTAGAGAAGCTTTTCTGTCACTTCGTAAGACAAAAAGCTAAGTCACCAGCAGCACAAAATTTGTCCCATCTCACTGTAGCTACAGCTGAGGATAGGAACTTTTCGTAAAAGGATTTTCTGGCAACTTAAATTTTACCAAAAAGCAACAGACTTTTGGTGCTGTCCAAAAAAAAAAGAGACTGTAAGTTGAAGGTCAATTAAAGGAGAGAAGAGGAGAAAAATGTACTGAGCTGGCATTTTATATTATCCACAAAGAATTACTTATAGAGATGAGAAAATTAATTTGGGGTGTGGAAACAAGCACCAAGCATATGTTCCAGGCCCATCAGATTCAGCTCACCTTTCGTTTTGTGTTGATAGCTCTTAATGTTGTTTTTTTAAGGCTGTAATAATATAAAAATGAAAACAAATGAAAGGAAGCAAAAGAAAGCCAAACAAAACCTTCCTTAAGAGAGAAATGTAGGTGGCTTCTTTTATGGCCAGTGCTATGGCTGGGGATAAAACTGCCCTCTGCCAATGCCTCCCCTATAGACAAAGCAGTCTGTAGTGCTGCTGTCTTTTTGATCAAGAGGAGAAATCCCACGCCAGTGACTGTTTCCCCTGACAGACTGCTTGTCCTTTTTAATGTTACATGAGAGCACCAGCCTGAATTTCCCTCCCCTCAGAGCTAGTACCACTACCACTGATTAGAGATGCTGGTCTGCCTAGGGGTACTCCCTTCTTTGGCCAAGGCTGTTTAACCTGTTGTGCTCCTTTTATTCCCTACCTTCTCCTTTGGAGATAGAAACTTTGCTTTTTTAGGGATCTTACAGTCCAGGCTGGTTGTGCTACCACAGCTTCCTCTGAATTGTTCCATGACTGGTCCGTCACTCAGAGGCTCAGCTCTGGTTAGCTCCTGGCTTTGCGAGAGCCTGTCATGCCCCAGAAGATCGGAGAAAGAGCTCTTTTATCGATCATTACAGCATGGGCCAACACTACTGCCACGCTGCTCCAGCTATTTGTGATACCTTCTGCTTTCTCAAACACAGCTGCAGAAAATCTCATCGTTCTCTTCATTCACCTCCCCCTACAACATCACTGCTCTTTGTCCTTCTGCTTGCCGAGATCATTGCTATACCGAGTACTACAGCAGAGTAACCACAGCAGCGGCAAAACTAGCAGTGGAAATAGGTCTGCTGCACCACCTCCTTCAGACAGCTAACCCACAGGACCTCCACAGAGTCAGAGGGTGAGCCAGGGTTAGGCATTTGAAAGTGGTTTAGTGGCCTCTTAAATGACATTGGGTTTCCATACACAACCTTTATAACAGATTAACCTGGCTTTAGCTAGAGGTGTGGATTCACTCGCGCCTGCCAAAGTGCTGGCACAGAACGAACGCACCAGCTAGGGAAACAGCTCCGTGAAGCTAACTCCAGATTCTCCCAAAGCAGTACCAGGGAAGAAAGGTATAAAAATCGTAATTGAATTCAAATCAGTGCAACTTCACACAGAACAAAAAAGGCAGGGAAAAAGAACCCGGGTTGATTGATAAGTCACGGAGACGTTGGTGATAATTTTATCACCGTGGTCCCTCTAGACTGGAAAAAGATTCCTTAAGTTGTTCTCATTTTCAGCTTGTCTGCGTTTCTTTTGGACTGTCTCTCCCACTCTCTCTATTAAAAAAGCCCCACAACAGCAAGGAAACCATGCCAAGGTCGGGAGCTGGATTTGCAGCGCTGCGCTGTGCCCTTCCCTTCCCAGTGTGCCTCCCCTGCAGCAACTGGCTGCAAGCCTGTAACTTGAAGGCAAGCAGTAACTAAGTAACTAATAAATAAGGAGTACACCACTAAAGTAAACAGTACCCTAGCTATAATTAGCTAGCACAGACAAGCTGCTGGTGGTAGATGTCTCTCAGAGTTCCCCCAGGCCCTCTCCAGCCCAACTCCCCCACAGAATCCCTTTAACCAGCATGCTCCTGTTTGACTCCAGGCAAAACAAAAACAAAACCCCCTTTTTTCCTAGTCACTCACTAGAACAGAGCATGGAACAAAGGGAACACCAAGAGGAAGATCCCACTTTCAGATATTCTTACTATATTATTTCTTTGAAAGTAAAATACAGCCTGGAACACTGCAGAGGCATCAGGAAACTTCACAAAGCTGCATTTAGCACACACTGACAGGCCCAAAGACTTCCCTGGTCCGGTAACAAGAGGCTTCTCAAGAACATGCAATGTGCCAATTTCTGGAAAGAAATCCCTGTTTTCTTGCTCAAAAACCCAACCCTGAGCTAAAGCATTTCCTCGATCAGCCTCGGCTGCGGATTAGCAAGCGCAGGGTTCGTGCAGCAGGAACCCCGGGGAGATTGACAGAACACCACATACACGGGGATCCAACAAAAGCTTATTGCATGTAATTAATGTTCGACATCAGGCATGTTGCTAACTTCAAACAAACCAACCTCTGTGCTTAAAGTTAAGCATGTGCACATGTCGTTGCAGGTCTGGAGCTCAAATGCTTAACTTCTCCTGAATGTGGCCAAACAGGACCCATTTGACTATCTCCCTTCCAGAGGATGTGCAGCACACAGCTTGTGTTCACCTGAAAACAGTTTTTAACAAAGCTGAGGAGCTGCTTTCAGCCCAAAGGTTAATACTTGAGCTGCACCTCTGAATTTCATCATTGGTAAGTTCTGGACAAACTCTGGAGAAGGAGCCTTTGGTACCTGAAAGGGGCTGCAAGAAAGCCAGGAAGGGACTCTTTACAAAGGCTTGTAGTGATAGGACAAGAGGGAAGAGATTCAAGCTGGAAGAGGGGAGATCAAGACTGGAGATTGGGAAGGAATTCTTGACGCTGAGGGTGGGCAGACACTTGAACAGGCTGCCCAGGGAGGCTGTGGATGGCCCCTCCCTGGAGGTGTTTAAGGGGAGGTTGGATGAGGTGTCCCTGCCCATGGCAGGGGGGGTTGGAACTGGAGGATCTTTAAGGTCCCTTCTACCCCAAACTGTTCTGTGATTCTGTGTGAGAAAAGGTGAGCATTCCTTTCCAAAACAAACAAGTGTCTGCTCAAAATACTGTTACAGTACAGAATGGATCTGAGATCTAAAAATATCTCACATTCATTGACCAGCAAAGTTCATCACAACAACTCTGCCTGCACCACCAGCTGCTGGTACTGGTACTGCAGCATTTCATAACGCAGGAGCAGGAAGCTGACTCTGAAATGTGTGCATGCACACATATGCATCACGTGCACACATATGCATCATATGCATACATGACATACTCCCAAACTGATAAACTGCTCAGACTTACCACGCGATCTTGGGAGACTGGTATATGGCAAAAGGAAACCATGAAAGGCCTCTCTTCATTCCCCTCCTTACACAGCGAGCTTTCTTGCGACTGAAATGACTTACAGTGAAGGGATTAATGTTTTTCCTGCGCAGAATTATACAGTAAGTCCAGAATGAAATGTTTATCTTAAACAAAAATCATCAAGACTCTTTCATTTTCTCATTGCCAGAATGTTGTAAGGTAACATTCAGCTGCAGCATCATGCATAGTGGTGGCAAGATCCATTTAAGGAGCATCAGCAGAGATCCTGCAAGACTTCAAAAAGCTTGTCCAGGTAACTTCATATTTTCAAGAAGGAGAAGCTTCTCTGATTATTCCCAAGTGTTTTCTCTGTTTACATTATGAAATGTTAAAGGGAATACCAGACAGATTTAATTGCCCTGTAATAAAAGGCTCTCTGAAACAGTCCAGACTAAGGGAAGCGTAGTTTAGATGCCGTTGTCTGGTCCAAAAAAGGGCATCCTAATAAATTTCAAACTCTTCAGACTCTTTCAAGACCTTACCTTAAGCAAAGGCCTTCCTAACCAAAAGGAAAACAACAAAAATCCACAAAATGTATGATAGAAGGCAGAAGAAAATTCATCATTTGATTCTTCTAGAGGAGGATCAATTAAAAGGGAAACATTGGCCCTTAAGATATAGGTCTACAGCTTTCCATGTGCCTTGAGAAGTTACACCTCAGAAGTTTCCCGGTCAGCTTTTAAAACTTATTTTCACTGACATCTAAAATGTCACAGCACCTTGGGCCTTACCTTCTGCAGTCAGTGGCGAGACTCGAGTCAATTCTGACAAATCCTCAGCTAGACCCTTTCAGATTTACTTTCCCTTAGTCTTATCAGTTTTATTTCGCCAGAAGGAAGAAAAAATCTGGAATTATAAGTGTCAGAAAAAACAGAGGCTGCAGAATGTATTTTATGCTTCAGTATCTGAGAATCAGGAGAAGATGATTGAAAATACAGAAAAAACTCAACCCAAGCCCCAAACAAAACCCAAGCTCACATAGCCTCTGTCCTCACAAACCCTCAAGGTTTTTTGCCTTTTGCAAGAAAAAACATGTTCCTCCACCCTACCAACAAGAGGCCTGGATAGGGACTGACAAGCTACAAACTACTCAAGAGTCGTGCTGCCAAGCTCTTGGTTGTCGAAGAAGCCGCACAGGCAGTGCGCTAAAGCACCCCGAAATAAAAGGACTGCACTTAGTATCACCGCATTGAGAACATGATTCTTTTAAGGCAATCTTTTCCCCCACCTCTTGCCCTTTTTTTTTTTTTTTTTTTTTAAACAGAGGAGGACTTTCATTAAAAGCCAATGGAAGACTACTTCAGACTCCAGTACGGAACCTTTGGGAAGCAGAGCAGGAAATGCCCTAATGGTCAGCCCATTTCGCAGTCAGGTGGGACCAGCTGCCATTTCCATCTGCAAACCAAGTCAAACCCAAATTTGTCTTGGCCAATAAGGAAAAAATGATTAGTATCACTGAAGCTCTGTCAGAATATTTTGTGTTACACAGATCAAAGGCATACAGACAGTATGCAAACCTGTTCTACTAGTGAAGAAAGAATGTTTTTGCTGGCACACGGCCATTTTCTGTTTCCTTGCGTTGCCGCCTGGCTTTTTCCTCCTGTCAACTGAGATCCATGCAAAACCGTTCTGCGGCTTCCTGACTCACTGCCTCTATTCTGCTTCTTTGCGACAGGCGCAGCAATGGATATCTATACACTCACTCCAAATCAGGGTTATTAATCATCAGCGTTCCCCAGCATCCTTAATGTCTTTCTGCTTTTTACTGCCAAGTCTGTAAGCAGCATTAATGGTTACAAGCCCTGATTCACAAAATAAAATCAGAATTTAGGGGAAAAATCAAATGTGCCTGTCACTGGCTGAAGCAGACTCTGGAAAGTAATTTTTTCAACATGGAAATTCATCACTGGGGTAATTTAGTTTTAAATGGAAATCTCATTTAAGAAAGAGGAAAAATAAATGCCATTATTAATTAGGAGAGCAGCTACAGAGCCTTTCCAAAATGATACTGACACATTTTTTGGTGCATTACTTCAGTTTTTAATCTCACTTTTGGAAACAGAAAGTCAGAGAGGCTAGAGAAGCTGAAGCTAAACTTGAGATTTTCAAAGACTCATAAAGCAATATCATGCAAATCTACTAAAAAATAAAGACAGACTCCTCAACTGTCTTCTGTCTCCCTGAAAATGTAACTGATGGCTTGGGGATAGCTCAGGTGCAGCTGTAACTGTCAGCAGCAGCAGTGACATCCTCCACCAAAATAGGTCTGAGATAACCACCGCATTATATCATGTCAGTGATACGTGGAGCAAAGAGTGCTTGAAAAGGCAATGACACAACAAATCATAAAAATGTCTCCTGTTCTGCTCTCAGTCTACAGGTTTAAAAGCACAAAGAGCAAGCTTTAACTTCTTGGACCATAAACACTTGCAAAAGGTGTTCTGGTCTGCTGTATCTGTTTTACTATAACTCAAGCTTAACAAGACTAAAGGATCCTTAAATTCCAGTGTGTTCCAAACAGATCTTGATCACTTAAAACAAACAAGTAATTGATCGAGAGTCAACCGCAGGTCACTGTGCAGGCCAAGGTGAGACCTGAGCTGCAGAACAAATCATCCCAAGGATCCTTGAAAGTGGATGCCATAAAAGCGCCTTGGTTCCAAAAGGTGAGGGAATAGCCTGCAGATTTGCTCAGAGCGTGGCAATCCCACTGGCTGGTGTTTTTCCTCAAAATAAAAGGCTAGTCATCGGTTCTAATTCTTTCAGATCTGCCAGAAGCAGTTATGCCTCACAGTTATGTTGGCTGATTCATCAACTTCTGCATCTGCATGACACTCATTGAGTAGACGCTTTGGAGAGAACCCAATGCACAAGCCTGCTGCAGCAGAGACTCCTGCACGACTCACCAAGCATCTCTTGCTCTTTAAAAGGGCAAGAAAGGAAGGAAGCAAGGCCAGGCTTTCCAAGGGCACTTCTGCCCTGCTTGTTCATCATCTCCAGTCCTTTCCAAAGATAAAATGATCCTGGTTTCTTCTTCATGTTGTAGAAATATTAACAACGGGTGTGAGGAATACTTGCAGGGGTTGCTGAGATGTCCGTGGATAACCCAAGCAGGAACTGAGAACGGCAGCTGTGCTGCCTGCACATGTATTCATCACGGGCAGTCCGGGATAACCAAAAAGAGACTGCACTCAAAAGTACTTCTTTTGCACAGCACCCAAGTGCCTCCCAAATAATCACAGATTCCTCTTTTCGTTTCCACTTAGAAGTAAGCAATTTCTGGTAGTATAAAGATCTGATAGAGAGGAATACTAAGCAACTTTTCTATGCCTGCATTTCTGGTATAACACAGTTCCCTGCATTTCTGGTATAACACAGTTCCAAGTCTCCAACCAGAATCTTAACCATGTTTTATATGAACTTTTAACATGAAAACAGCCTTAAAATGCCTAATTATATAATCTGAAAGATGAATTTAATTACGAAAACGTGGTGCCTCGTACCCAAAATACATTTCACAACCACCTTAGTAATTAGCTTTTCTCTCCACAAAACACCACTGCTTTAACTCTGGTTGCTTTGGGACTTTCCAGGTCTTCAGGAATATTCTCTTTCTTGACTAACACAAGGGTTGGAATAGACTGGATGGGAAAAGACACAAAGCATCAGGGCTCTGGCCCAAGATGGGGTCCTGCAGATTTGGGAAGATGCTGCTTAGGGTAGCTCATTGAATATTTTTAAGCTGATGACTTCTCCACGACGTGAGGAGAGGGTTTTTTCTTACCCCTTAAATGACTGTCTTCACTAAGTGGTGATTCACTGAACTAGCCCTGAAGCTGCCTTTGGAAGCTCAGTATTCAAAAACCATCTGTGCCAGCAAGTACCAGGAGAGGGCTTGCGCTTGATATTTAAACAAATTATACCCTCAGATATTTCAAACACACACTCTGTATTTATGTATTTTGGGATAGTAGCCATAGGTCTTGATGAAAAGCCAAATTATTTAATTGTTATTATTCTTAAACACAGGAAAATACTTGCATTTAACCTCTACACTTTAATTCCACAGCAAAGAAAAAAAAAAAGAAGGGCTTTGAAATACACAAATTGCACCTCTGCACTACTCAAACGTTTAAGTTGTAGAGCTACTTGCCCAAGTCTTGTGAAGGTTGATGTTCTCCCTAAAGCTGAAACTTTTACCAGACACCAAAAGATCTATTTAATTAACCCCCCCTCCCAATTCTTAATCTTAATTTCCAAAAGAAAGCCGCTTGAAAACGTGAACAGATTCAAGCTCAAAGCAACCCAAAACGTATTTTTTTAACCTGACAGTAGAGGTGCCTAAGGGTATCAACTGAAGAGCTGAAAGGGTTGTCGTCGTCTCTGTCACCCACTGCCCTACCTCAGCATCCACTGCTGCGCACCACTGACAGCATCGGCGGTGGCAGCAGCAGCACCGCCGCCGCTGAATGCACAGTGTGGGGCAGGACTGTCAGACACCCAACTGGATAAGCAATAACATTTCAACACATTTCCCAATTTCATTGTCCAGTATCATTAAATAAATAAATAAATGCATAAAGTTCTGCAAATGCAGAGCAGCTGGATTCCACCAGAGCTATCTCTCTTCTCTTTACCCCTCTCTTCCACTCTTGATCTAAACCACATTATAATAACAAGCAGGCTGAATTGCTGATAAGCTGCTGGCTGCTACAGAGGAAGCTGTTTTGAGCAGATTATCTAAAGTATGGCAAGACAAGAAAGGTAAAAAAGAGAAAGAAGTAGGAAAGTGAGTGAAGAGCAGGTGATCTCAAGTCTGCTGTCTCTGCTTTGTTACAAATTCCTTTTCCAGTGCTCACTGGGCTCTAGGCCAAACTACTTCAGCAAGCTAAGCAGAAACTACTTGCTTTTTGTTGTTAGCTTAGTTTTCTGCCACTTTATCAAACGGAAATGGGTTAGCACAGGATGCAACAAGAGCCAAAGCCAGTGAGAGGGAAGGGGCAGGAACGCATTATCAGGGACTGGGATTAGCTCAGGCTGCTGTGCACCCGCAGTCTGAAACCAGCTAGACATTTGGTGGCTGTCCCCTGCTCACCCACTTTTCTACAAAATCTTGCTCTTTCTTTCCACTTTTCAGATAGGAGTTTTGTATACAGCTGCATGGAGAAACAAAGCAAAGATGTGAATTAACCTCACTCCCAAACGGCTCTTTTTCCATCTCCTGAAGTAATCAAAACCTCAGCTGTACTAGTACAGGGGAGGCAAATGATGGGCCTGGCCTTGATGACTTAAACCAAACCTGCTATCCAAAATAAAGGTCTCTTCAGCTATGGCTTGAAAATAAAGAGGTCCAACTGAGCCCTGGCAATGTGAGGCAGGGAACAAAGTGAAAGAAAACACTCAAATTAAAAGAAAAGCCCTCAAACAAAGTGCCAGTGGGAAAATATTTGCAGTTAGGAGCACCAGCTTTTCCACATGTACAAAAGCTGTGTAAGAGCTGTTTCTGTGGATACAACAAACAGCACTCGGGCACACAAACACTGAGCCTTGCCACCAGCTCCTCCTTCTCAGCAAAGCAACCATCTCTACTCCCTTAAGTGCCCTCCTGCTCAGATGTAAAGTATTGAAAGGTCCAGTTCCCAAGGAGAAAGCATGAGCTGGGATTTCTGTTCAGCTGAGAAGCTGGACTGAAATCCAGCACTTCTCATTGGTAAAATAAGAGCCAAGGCAAATTAAACACCAAACCAGTGAGCTCAGAATGGGGAGAAATGTACCACCTAGGGACAGGGTGAGCTGTAAATGATACCTCTTTGGATCAGCAGACCTGCAGTGTCCCATCTGCAACAAAAGCAGACATAAATGTCAAAAAAGATTAAAGAGGAAACCAACAACTTCAATGAATAAAAAAGGATGTTTTCCCAAAACTCCCAAGCAAACAGCAGGCTGAGCAAGCTCTGGCCAAGTCAGGTTTCACAGAGATTATCAGTAACAAGGTCTTAAGGAGCTTAGAAATTGCTTAGAGAAATCAGAGGGTCAGAGACCACAGTGGACGCCAGACATCTGCAGGTGGAATAGGGCTAAGGGAATACCTGTAAGACAGGACATTGTCTTGTTACAGTTTTCCTACATTGTTTATAATCTCCAGAAATCCAAAGAAGAGAAATCAAATTGCCTTAAGACAATGCAAACTTCCTTCAAAGTACTTTTTGAGAGTGAAACATTTTTGAGGAGCTGAGTTTATTTCTGCATAGTAGCCCTAATGAGTAATAGCAAGAGGGAGTTTCTACCAGCCAACTTTCATGACAGCTTCTACAGTTCTTTAGATCCTATCCCCAGAAATCCTCATATAACTCGGGCACAGCATTCAAGTCCTTGACATCAGCTTGCAGCCAGGCACCAATGCAAGTTGGCCAGGATGGTTAAAAGCTAAGAGAGAAATCCAAGCAGTTCAGTGTGAACTGGCAGAAGAGCCACACAAGCCACGACTCCAGGGAATCCATGTACCAACACGATTTCAAGGACAGTTTGTCAATTGAATAACACAGAAGCTCAGCAATATTTGGACTGGGGGAGAGACAAAAGGAAGCAAAGATCTCCAGGTGCATTTGGAATTTGCCACAGACCTTTGCCTTCCAAGCACTGTACAGGAGACTAAGAAGTTTCTAGAGTGAGAGGGAAGCTATTCACTGAAGTCCTTTGGGCATACTGCTCTGAAGGGTGTTTTGCTGAAGGGGACCACAGTTGGGCTCACCAAGTGTATGAGCTTGGAGAGAGATCTTTTTTTTCAAAAGAGGCAACAGAGAATAAAAATTAGATTAGGTGGAAATACTCCTTTAGTTCAGACAAGTGGGGAAGGTGCATTTGGAAAATCTGAAGGATTCCTCTCTTATTAGAAGGGTCAAATTATTTTTAAATTAGTCTTGTGTGAAAGCCACAGCTACTGCTGTCTGCTTCAGCTTCTATCAAAGCTTCTGCTGGCCTGTGGCTGCAGGGTTCACACAGCTGCATGTGGAGGAGAACAGAATTCTTTACCAGATGGACACTGAGGAGGAAGACAGGAAGGCAGCAGTGGAACAGGACAACAGAACACCCAGGAAGCTCCCTCAGCCTGAAAGCAATTTTAGCAGGCAATGGTGGTGCCCCCGACATAACTCAAGTCACACAAAGAAGACAGACTGCTGTTCCCAGCTCAGCCAAATCCTTAGCGCTAATCTTAGCACACGAAAAGAGGAAGCAAGTCAGATAAAGGCTATCCAAAATGGGATACAAAAAGGCCTTTGGAAACGCCTGGCATTTAGACAGTCAGATGTTTGAGCCAAAACTGTCAGTCAGTTACTCAAAATGTTTGCATTTTCCTCGGAACTGACACAGAATAGGGAAGAAGTCTTTGGACTCCTGTTGTGTAGGCACAGAGAGCAGGAACAAACCCACCAGCTTGTTCCTGCACAGACCAGCACTGCACCCTTACAGAGCTCTCCAGGGTAGTGAAGCCATGTCACCCTGCTCCTCCACCTTGGGTTATGCACCTCACACTTGGCTGATGCAGCATTCCCTCGTCTATTAGCTACTTCTTCATTTAAGGTAACAGGAGAATCATGATAGCAAACCCTCTTCTCTTTCTAGAGCACAGTATTCTTGGCCATATCCCGCACAGTTTAGCATGGTTACAGGCTCATCTTTGCAGCTGGGGGGGACAGTCAGCCATTCGGTAACAGCTTTTAGCACAAACCCACACCCACTGGTACACGCTCTCGGTCCAAACCGTAAGCAAGCCTAGCTGTATCTGCCCAGCTATTTCTCCATGCCCTACTCTTTTTCCTGTTTTCTTTTGGATTATGCAGAGTTAAAAACCAGCACAAACACAGTGAACAGTTTAAGGGAGAGATCTATATCTCACATTTAACTTAGTTTTACAATAGTGTTTAATTCTCTGTTGAAAGCTAACACTTCACTATACAAGGAATAGAAGAGGTCAGTTTAACTGTGGCAAGGTAAGCCTGGACTCACAGTCCTCCTGCTTTCAGAATTAGCATTACCTTCTCCGACTGACAGAGTTCACTGGAAACACCAGCAGGTCTTGGACTAACAGTGGCTTTTTACTCTGCCTACAGACATCTACCTCTCCTCCTATGGTGAGCAGTCCGGGTGAATCAAGCTTCCGTTTCTTGCGGGGACCGATGGCTGCCAACGCAGTCAGATTGGCATCCCTCTGCCTCATCTGTGCAAGTTCTTGTTGCTGCATCTATGGGAGAGAAAAAAACAACCAAACAACCTCCTTTAGTTTTCATTCAGTTTTAATTTCAAAAGTTATTCTCAGACTTGCAAGCATGAGATCAAAGTCACAGCAGCAATCTCTATCAGTACTTTGCTGGTCCTGGAAGTGCCATTTTAGCAGCCTGGCTGTAGAGTAACAATGAAGACACCAAAATTCTCTTCACTTTCCACAGATTTCTGCTTTCAGGTAACAAAACTGGTTTTAAAAACTCCATCCTTATGCCTTAGCCAGTACTATGGACTAGCTACACACCTCCAGTTTAATCCTGCTATGAAGAGTGTAAATACCAACTCAGATCCTCACACTGTATCTCAAACATTTTCTCTCATCTCAGACTTTCTTTGACTATTTCAAATATCCTTGATATTTGCTTCAAAAAAAGGATATCTAAATTAGCAACACCTCTATCAAAACGCTAGCAGACCTGAATGCTGACACACAAGTCCTGCATGCTGGATTTACAACTATTTTCTGGGATCAGGTTTGGGTAACAACACAGTGACCAGCATGAGGCTAAGAAAGCAACCTGCCAGGTCTGGCATGCTACAGAAGATGAAGTGAAAATTCTCTGGCCACCACATGGTGAAGTCATAAGAGAGATTATTCCTTACAACTGCATGCTTCTGTTAGAGCCTTAATGCTAAGAGCCATATCCCCACGAATAATACCACTCTGAATACTGCAGTCATCAACACCACATGAGAATAATTGATTAGCTAACGCAGCATATGATTTGAATGAGGTAACAGTATTCCCAACACTCACATCTCTTAGTAAATATTCTTGTTAATTTCAGAAATTTGAGCTTGCAAAACTTTCCACAAAGCTGGAGGAGGTGTATGGTTTCTGAACCCACTGAGTTAAGACTTGTTCCCACTTCAACGGCAGTGCAGATAAGGCTACCTGGAGAAATTCAGCAGTGGCAACACAAAGAGTATGTGACCCAGGCACAAAGAGCAGAGGCAAGTATCTCAGTCATGACTTACATGGGAGCTGCAGCTACGAGCAGAGCCTGAACTACCTTGGCCAGTAAAGGAAAGGAGGTTTAAGCAAAAGACCAGCCAATACAGTGTCTTCTCTGCGTTCAGAAAGTGAATGGATGCAGGAAAACACAGCCTGTTCAGCGCACTGTTCGGGTTCATCCATTTAGCAAAGCAGTGCATTTTCACATTCTTCAGAACATACATTTAGAGCTCTCAAACCCACTTCCCACATTTTTATGCTATCTATTTTGCAACTTCAGTGTCCATCATGACTTCAGCCTAACAGCAGCCACAAATAGGCAGCTCATTTATCTACAGGATAAAAGAATTCTCTGGATACCACGGAAGAAACGTGGAAAAGTATCTAAATAATAGTGCAAAGGTCTAGACATACTTCTCTTTGCCAACTCATATTAGGTTTTTAGCTCAAATATCTTTGGCTCTCTTCCAGATTAAATGCCAGTTAGTCAGAGCTGCCCGCTTACCCTTTCAAGGTAGATAGCAACAGTGGTGAGCTCTAATCATTTACAAAGGTCATGATCGGAAGCTAGCCCGTAAGCAGTCATTTAAAATTCAATTGATCCCTATTTGTAGTCAGGGAAAGAAAATGGACATTTCAGCTGTATTGTAATTATGAGGCTTCGAGGCAACTGTAAATAGATGTGCAAATCCAGATACTGGCAAATACCTTAGAGAAGAAATTATTACTACAGTATAACGTATAGCCAGGAAAGGTTGAAGATAAAACCGCATATAAAAAAAGATCAATCATCTTTTTGCTAATTTGCCATGCTTGCCAGCCTGTGAGGGTTATCACAATTATCAGAAGTCTGATGAATATTTAAGCGAGGGCCAAGTGGCTCAGAGTGCTCTCAGACGAAGGTGTAAAGTGGATGGCTTTACAGAATAAGAACTTTCGCACTGGAGGAAGTATTCGTTTCCTGGGAGGTCAGAAACGTAGCCTGGTAGGCAGCAGGCAAAGGTTATTAGATAAGCACTGCATCCAAAGCCGCCTCGTTCAGCCCAGCAGAGAGCTGGCACTGGGCTCTCTGTGCTGCCCGGACTGCAATCCAGTGCTTGCTGCGGGATGCAATACAAGCACAGAGTGCCTCTGCCAAGTTACTCCATGGAGTATTCTGCCGGGTTTGCCCACGCAAATGGCCAAGGAAAACGTGCCTTTGTCTGGAATTCCAGCCTTGGGACATCGCCTGCCTTCGCTTCCAGACCTGCACTCTGCCTGCTGCCACTCTACTAAGAAAGCGAGGAACAGCTTCAGGAGTCTGCAGAAGAGTCTGCACTTGCTCCTCAGGTTCTTTGTCTTTCCTTTTCTATTCAGTGAGAAGAGCTAAAGATAGCTCTCACTGTCACATACTCACTTCTGACAAATGTGTTAGCTTAGCACCCGCTAGCCAAAGGCACCAGATTTTCAGCTGCTGGTTTAGCACAGGACAGGGAACCTGGCTTGGCAGACAGAGCCACAGGAGCGCTGGGACAACACCAGCAAGACCCTTCCCTTCCCTTCCCTGTGGCTCTCGGCCCACCTCATCCAGCTTGTCTATCCAAGCTTTAAGCTGCCCAGATATGCATCCTCCTCTGCTACCTGCCTTACTCAGATCCTAGCCCCAGAGACACTAATCAGACCCTACTGCAATCCAAGTAAGGAACATGCTGCCAGGTGCAAAATTCTCCAGACAAACCAAGACAGAGGTTCTGATCCCGGCTGTGCAGCACACACCTTGGTATACTGCAACAGAAAAGAGAAATGCTTCCAGCCGTGATCCCAAGGCAGGCTTAGCATGCCCTTTACTTACCGAGAGCTCTGCCAGTGTGCATGACAACTGCAACTTCAAGAGATGCCTCGATGCAAAGTACAGCAGGAAAAGGAAGCACCAGAATTACTTTGTAAAAAGATTTTCTTATTGGTGATGGTGGCATAATACAAAAACTGCAGATAGGAGACTTCTTCACTGCTTGAATGAAGCTAACATGAGAGGTTCTAAAAGTTTATTTTCCTTACTTCATTATTTGCTAGGACACATTTAGGTACTTCGGAAAGCACTGCCACAAGCCGCATGCCACAAGGAAGACAGCCATGTGTCTTCAGTAGAGCCTAAAGTCTGGATTTAATAACTTCCAAAGAAGCAAGAATGTACTTTGTAAATAATTTTGCAGCAGAAACCAAACACTTCCTGTAAGCCTTTTTTGCACTAGAAGCCATGGTGAGCACAGTCACCGAGATAATAACCAACAAACAAACAAACGTATGCTCAGTCATTTTTGCGGCTTCCTCGATTTCTGCTTCCACCTGCAGCTGCGGCAGACAACAC
The DNA here is from genome assembly GCA_013400475.1 of Tricholaema leucomelas. Taxonomy (NCBI): domain Eukaryota; kingdom Metazoa; phylum Chordata; class Aves; order Piciformes; family Lybiidae; genus Tricholaema lacrymosa; species Tricholaema leucomelas. Next base: position 302,990 of record WAAF01000015.1, read on the forward strand.
AAGGTGAAGGCAGCCCCTGTTTCACAAAGGAACGTGGGTTCAAGACTTCTGTAACAGCTAAATCCTCCGTCCATTCCTCTAGTACTGCAATAACCAAAGAGAAGAGGGAAGATGAGTTTCCACTTTTCTACTGGACCAGGTAAACCAAGAGAAAATTGAAGGACATTATGGCTAGAGGTATAAATCCTGTGGATTTGTTTGAGGTATGAATGCAGTCTGGGAAGACAACTGCATACACTGGACACTTGGTATGAACACCTACAGATCTCAAACACCTTCTCCAGTCTAGAAAATCAACTGGCCTAGCAGTGGCTGCAGTCTGCACTGCCAACACTCTTCCTCTTCAGTGAGCACAATGCCTGCTAACGCCAGCCACAAGCACCCCAGCGAAGGTCTCCTGCCTACCGTGTCCCCAGGGGAAGGGAAGGTCAAACGTCAAAGCCGGCACTGCACTGCTGATCTGAGAGGCAGCAGGTGGCCACCACCATGAGCAAAAACCATCTTGAAATGAAGGCAGAATGTGCTCCAAATGGGGGTAAAACCTAAGTGAGCTGAAGCTAGCTTTGTTTAAAGCAGAGATGGAGATGAAACATGGACCTGAGCTGGAGCTGCTGGGGACTGTACTAAGGAATTTCCTTCAGTATGATCAGAAAGTAGGACAACTAAAACACTCTACAGTCTACACATCAAAGCCGAAAGGGACAAGAGGGAGTGGCATCTCATGAGAGAGAGAAAGGTCAGGGAGATGCCTCTCTGCCTGCAGGCAGAAATCAGGGACGTTTTCTGGCCCGGAAGGAAAATAACCTGATGACAAAGAGACAGAGATGGCTGTGAAGATAAAGAAGAAGGAAGAGCTTGAAGAAGCAATCAGCAACGTTTAAATACTGTCAATATGGGATTTGATAAGGGAATAGAAGCTGAGTTTCAGTTTCTATAGTCACACAGTCAACTCAGACCACAAAGAACTAGCCTTTTATCTACAATTCCCAGGGCAGGTCAGAAATGCCACCCAAGAAGAATAAAAGAGGACAGTGAAGAAGCTAACAGCACAACAAAAACTGGGGATGCCACAACCAGGCAGGAAGGCAGCCAGGAGCCAACACCAGTCAGCAAACTGGCAGCAGAATGCTCCATGGCAGAGATGACTGATGAAAACAGGAGCATCTAACCAATGTTTCAAGCATTGATTTCTGGCCAATAGGCATCAATGGAGAACCCTCCTAATTCTGTTGGCGATGGATGGTTTAATTCCTGATAACAGGGTCATATGCTGGGAAAAGCTTGTCCTAATTGATGGTTCTGCAACATATATCTATCAGTCTCAGACAGTGATTACACCCCCTGGAAAAACATCTTTTTTGCTGAGGAGAGCCTGAAATGTGGAACCATTACACATGTCCTGAGATATCCACAACAGAAGGTGCAATTAAAAAATGAAGGTCATTAAAAATGCTGGCAGTAACCTCCCCAAGTCCAGGACAACGATCAAGAAGGATGAGTCCATCAGTGAACCCCAGAGATAATGTCTGTAGAATGCCCATGCGATGCTCCCACCTCTCTTCTGCACTGCAGAAGTCTCTAAAGGTCAGCAGCACTGCTCCAGCAACAGCATGCTGGCTGATAGGAAACTGCCCCAAAGCAGGTGAAGTTTTCGTTCGATTTCAACCCACCTATTTCTGCAAATGCCCAACCTTCCTGGCCAACCTACAGTAATACCAGGTGTAAGAAACCCTTCAGATTCCTCTGAAGGACTTCTACAACGGTGCATTATTTGGTCCTTTCAATAACCTTTATCATTACATTGCTTCATTGCCCCAAATCTGTCGCTGGAGCTGCTGCTGCACTTTGCCTGCTTATTGGTTATACCACTCCTCAAAGAACTCATCTCCGGTAGCACCAGTTCCAGGCTGCTCTGCACTAAGCTAAAGACAACCCCTCTTTCAAGCCTTGCTATCTGCTAGGTCCCATAATGGTGGCTGGTAGATTTGCTCAGCTAAGCATGGATCATCTGAGCAAAGGCTTTGTGAGGCACAGCCAGCAGGCAGGGGAGCAGCCTCTGGGCTGGTCTCTTCTTCAGATACCAGGAGCTAAACGACTTCCCCCAGGATCTGCTCCTTTATTTTTCACAATTTCTTATTTCATTTCAGAGCAAGGCAGACAATTACAAAGGTTCTCAAACTCTTGAAAGGAAAAGAGACCTCCTCATCCAGTACAAAGGCGACTGGCAAGAACAACAGGTAAGAAGTCTGGGGGCTCACCCACAGGCTGCTGAGCTGGGGAGCAAGCAGCAGAGGAGTATTCTCTCTTTTGGGGCACTGGTTACAGTTTCTACCCAGGCCCTTGCTAATCTCAGTGGAGGTTTACTGTTCTAAGATTTCACAGCATCAGAGAACCGTGGATGTTGGAAGGGACCTCTGGAGATCATCTGCCTATGTGGCACTCCTCCAAACTTCAGACTAGCAGAAATTTGAAGTGCATTTCAAATACTCATCAGAAATTCTGGTAAGAGGCAGTAACAATGAGATTATTCCAAAAGAAAATGCCCAGATTTTGATACCAGTCCCCTGGGAGGTCTGCATCTTGAAAGTGCCATCTTCATGTGAGGAAACAAGGCAAATGCAGCAATCCTCTAAAGATCACTTGGCTGTAGTAAGTAATTCTAATCAAATAGTAAAGAGAAAATGGCACTGAAGTCAATTTCTGAAGTGTCATAAACAGATGGGGAATGGGTGGTGTAGAGACTGGTTGTGTACTTGCAATGCAGTATCCTTTTTTTTGCAGGCTGGGTTCTGGTTTGATCAAGCCTAAGGGACAGGACTAGAAGAATTTGGATTTATTCTGGAATGGTATTCAACTCCGGAACACACAACACAGCCAGCATGCTGCTCCTGTCCAAAGGGAGGTTTCGGGCAGAGCACTATCAGGAATAAAACCAGCCAGGTGCCCACCTTCTCCTCCTCGAAAACTGGTGGGGGGAACGGAAATAGAATCTCCACTGGGGATTGAAAACAAGCTCAAAATTGAAATTATCTACATCTTTTCTATTTCAGATTTAACCACAGCAAAACTGCTGCTGCTGCTGATCACTCCTGCAGATCAAGGGAGCAGCTTCCCATAGTGTGGGGACAAAATATTTCAAGCAATTCCTCGTAGCCTGACAAGTAGTAAATTAGGGAATCTTGTAAGTACAATGCGGTAGTCATCCCCTTCTATTGATCACATATAATTTACATCTCTCAAAGATGAGAATTCTTGCATTCTCACTCCACAAGGAAAATCTCAATGATTTATTCATTTCAAATAAAAAATAGAAGGTAGATGAGAAGAATTACTTCACAGGCTGGAGCTTTCTCAGGGCACTAGTGCTAGGCTCTTCTTTCGCACTGCCCGAAGGGCCTTTGTGTGCAAGTCCCTCTAATTAACAAGGTGAATCATGCAGCAGTTCCCTAATTAGTGAACATGACAAGCCAATGGAAACAAGCAGACAGACCTGGCGTGCAGATATGGTCAACAAAAGGCACAGCAACACACCACACACAAAAAAAAAGAAAGTATTTTTCATGTAAATAAAACAGAAGTAAGAGAAGCAGCATAAAAACCTTCCTTGGCTTTTCATGTTTTCTGCCTATTCCTCGTTTACTGCAGATACAAATAACCCCACCAGAAACCAAGGTTTCCAACTGCAAGTCACACCACCTCTCCAGAATCAAAGAGCAGCTCTCTTACATGAACAAGCATCTGCTTAAGGGGCACTATTTGTTTTCCCTCTTGTTTTTCTGCTCTAAAGAACCGCGCTTCATTAAGCGTCAGACTTTAAGAATCCCTGAATTAATTCTAATCAAAATGATTTTTGCTTTAAGTACTTTTATTTTTCCAATCAATGGATGAAAGAAGTGCAATAGTTGCCCCATTACTGCTGCATGAGATAAATGCCTGCATTCCCCATACGAGGTGATTTCTGACTCTAGTGTAAGGATAAACAGCACAAGTGAGCGGTCCAAGAACTGGGCCTGCTTTAAAAAGGAAATGAGAGGTCCTTACGATCAGCTTTGCAAGTACAGGATTTGTCCCCTTTCACCCCTCAGTCTGCCTCTGCTAAAAATACTTTCCCCATCTCCAAAACAACACATGGGGGTTTAACTCATTTTCAAAGTCCTGCAGACTGAAGCTCTGATTTTAAGATCTTAACGATCTTTCCACGCATTAGAAGTCTAAAATGTGTGTCACCACCAGCAGAACAGAAAAATTCCACTCTCTACTCCCTGATCCTTAGCACATGATGGTAAGTGAGGAACACAGCAGATTATCCCCTCATTACGGGTTGCTCTTCCTCATCTTGAAAACAAGTCTTTCTGATTTTCCTCTTCTAATTAGGCAACATTTGCCTTCTCTCTAAAACTGATGTTCAAAATACTGATGCCTAAAAGCCCCTCACCTTTCTGACCAGCCCAGCGTTAAAAAGATGGGATGAAACCACTAGCCCCTAAGTACTGAGGGATCTGCATGCCTTTGAAGGGTCTTTGGGGCTACAAACGTGAGGAAGATTTAATGATGTTCTCCTACAGAACAGAGTAAGTGCAGTTAAATTCAGTGGAAAAATTCACACTAAATACTCCGAGAGATCATGAGCAGAAAGCTAAAATCACTTCGTGCTATTTGCTGTGCTCATTCTTTCCCCCTCCAGCAGATGTGAACTTCCCCTAACTTCTCTTAGATCCTTCTCAACATCACCACTCGTAGGCTGGTGCAAAACAGCTCTCAGCAGTGCCCGGGAAGGATCTTCTTTTAACATCAAGGCACAACAGATAATCTGCTCACAACTGAACTCTGATCTGCCATATGCACAGAGGAAGTGCTCAGCAAACAACCTGTCACAAACGCTTATTGTCCCAGTAACCAACTCACCACAGCACTGTGCTCTGCAAGACAGACTCTAGCACACCATTCCCTGGCACAGACAGCTGGAATGAAATGGGAAACTACTGCAAAGAGAAAGCTGAGCCAGGCCAAAGCCCCACATTCCTTTTTGCATCTTAAATAACGAAACCAAAGTGAGGAGATTGGAGAAATGTCCCAAATTAGTGCAAAATCACAACGCTTGGAGCTGTGTTTCAAACAAATAGTATAGGAAGAAAGGTTATTTAATAGATGCATTACAAAAGTCTTTTGTGTTCAAGTAAAAATGCAGCTGATAACAAATTATGGTCACAGGAGATGTTCTGATATCAGATTCTATCTAACAGCAGATATCATATCTTTGATACCATATTCTATCTAATAATATCAGCTATTAAATCTCTGGTATCAGATTCTATCCAACATCAGCTATCACATCTCTGATATCAGACTGTACCTAATAGCAGAGGGAGGAATTCTCTTTGTTCTCAATACTGTGCTGCTGTCAGTTGAGTGACAATGGTGTGACCGCGAGGAATTCCCAGTATTTCAAATGTGGATGGCACACATTTAAGAAGTGGTAGGAGCAAAAAGGTACTAAGCAGCAAACTGATGGATGATCTTGTGCCATGGAGTTCTCAGCACTCTTGGATGCTGAGTGCCTGCCAATTCCTGTTCACTCAGGAATTAATGCCCCAGTTACAATTACCTGATGATATTTAGGAGACATACAGCTAGCATTGTTCTTTCTTTTGCATAGCTGAGCACATCACAAAACTCATCATGTACTGAAATGCTCCCAGAAGCATCAGCTGACAAATCCTCATCAAGAGGAGTGTGGCCAGCGGGGCTAGAGATGGGATTCTGACCCTTCTGCTGAGATTCCACCCTGAATACTGCGGCCAGTTCTGGTGTCCACAGCATAAGGAGGACACAGAGCTGCTGGAGTAGGTCCAGGGAAGGCCACAAAGATGACCCAATGGCTGCAGCATCACTGCTATGAGGACAGGCTGAGGGAGCTGGTGGTGTTCAGACTGGAGAAGGCTTCAGGGAGACCTTAGAGCTGCCCCTCAGTGCCTGAAGGGATCCTACATGAAGTCTGCAGAGGGACTTCTGAGAGTGTCTAGAGACAGCACAAGGGGGAATGGTTTGAAGCTAAGGCAAAGCAGGGTTAGACTGGAGCTGAGGAAGAAGTTCCTCCATGTGAGGATGGCGAGACTTTGGGACAGGCTGCCTAGGGAGGCTGTGGCTGCCTCCCCTCTGGAAGCGTCTAAGGCCAGGTTGGATGAGGCCTCGAGCGACTAAGTTGAGAGGTGTCCTTGCCCTTGACAGGAGGTTGGAGCAGATGAGCTCTAAGGTCTCTCCATCTTAAGCCATTCTACAAGTCTACTCTTAACATTACAGTGCCCAAGACATTTAAGCATCATGATTGCTCTAGAGCCAAGCCATGACAAAGATACAGAGCAGAATGCTAGCACCTAGGACTGAAACCAGGACTGCATGCAGCACACACAGAAGCTTAGCTCAACTTTTGTCTCCCCATGAATTTCTGAGATTAAAACTTGACAACTGGTATCAGGAAACTGTGCCAGTCTCTCCTGACCTCAAGTTAGCTCCCTCCTCTGAGAAGTGACAGCTATACTATACTCCTATGCTATAATGACTTCTGCACCTAAAATAAGCTGCAAATTTCCAGCCTGAGATTAAATTAGAGATGTTTACAGGATTAGCTAGCATGGCTGTATGTTCTTCAGATGCTTTCCAGGCAAGCTGGAGATCTGTATCACTCTATCTTGTGGTCACAACATCATCAGCAAGGTAAAATAGATGTAATTTCTATTTTTAGGGGGGGAAACTCATCCCATAGTTGTTTTCTGATACGCCCTAGGTGACCCTGGATTCCCTGAACATATTGCTTAAGAAGGAAAACCAAGCAACTGCTGCAGCCAGACCATTATGGAAACAGACAATTTTGTCCAACACTGAATTTACGCTTCCTCGGGAAAGGAGGCTGGAAGTGTTTTGCTTAGTTAAACAGTGGCAAATAAAATGAGGTAATAATGTATAGCCCATAACTTCCTTTAACTATTACCTGTCACAGTAAGACGCAACAGACATCTCTCCACAATCTACAGGTCTCCTCTATGGGGAACCCTATCACACTCCTCCAGAGGTGGTAGATGGCCACAAGAACCACAAAGTGCTGGGCTGCCTTACAGCTAAATGCTTCTTAGGAAACACAGACTTTGAAGACGGACAAAAGGATCCTATTTCTCATAAAAACATCTTCTTTTCTCACCACTCTCACTTCTGTCATGTTTCTAGGAAAGGGAACAGTCTCTCTCCTGTACCCAATTAACACCTGACTTCAGGTTTTACGTTCACTTCAATTTTATGTTGTGTATTTGAGAGCTTCCCACACCTGACATATTTGCAAGACACAAGCATGTCTTACAGGGTATTTTTTTAAATTATTCTTACTTTTTCAGAGGGAAATGGATAGACTTTCATGCACTTAGCATGTGAATATGGCCATACAGAACGAAACCTCATTTCACAACCTGATAGGATGTCACAAAACAAGGTGAAGAGAAAACTTCAGAAATGGCCGTGGTGTTGCTTCTGTCTCAGGAATATAAACATCTGTGCTCACTATCAATAGATTGCCTAGCTGCAGAGGGAAGTGACACACAAGTGAAAGAAGCCTGCTCCATACTCCAGCTTGCTTGTTTAGCTTTTCCCATGGCTGTGCAGAGTCAGTAAAGCCCTGAGCTGCAGTTGCATCACACTGGGTCTCAGCTGGCCCCAGTACTGCAGATCTGGAGATAGCACCTTTAGGGAAGCTGCAACACCTCCATGCAGACTCTGCAGAAGCACACGGCATCCCCTTCCAGAGAACCCCAGCCACATCTGCCTGACCATTTCCATGGAAAACTGGGAGTTAAGTGCCAATTCAGCACCAATTTTCACAGCTAGATGAAAACAAACGTCTTACAAATCATTACTCAGCTGCCTAATAGCATTCAAAATAGAGTAACAGCTTCCAAGTGTTTACATGTTGGAGCTAATCACATCTACCCGTAGTAAACATACTGGAGAGAAAGCAAGGATCCTGTTTACCTTGTGACTGCCAACAACGCAGAGTACTCATTTTAAAACCACTCTTTAGTACTAAAAGGGACACACTTTTTCAGGCTCTGCTGAGCACTACCTCATTATTCAGCTAAGGTGATGTAACTCCTGGGAGGCTCAGAGGCTGACTCAAAGACGCTACCTCATGACAAGTAAACTAAAGCTAGGAAAGAGAGGCTACCACCCCTTTCACACCTGCTCCAAGTCGCTGCCTACCTCCCCACCTGGCTTGCAGTTCAGGAGAAGAGCATACAGAGACCTTAGCCACAGGCAGAAATGCTCAGTACAGCTAAGGCAAAATGGACACTTTTTACCCTACTGCAAACTCCATGAAGCCTTCGTTAAAGCTCTGCCCCAACAAACTACCTGCAAATGACAGTCAAGGCAAGGTCCACACTACTCGTACAGTACGGAAACTGTCACATCCCAGCCCAGTCAGTCAGATGGTGATGAACCTTGCAGGGCAACCGTAGACTGCTTTTACAAAGCAGGTTTACAGAGCCAGAGTATTTCTTTCCATCTGATTTCACAACCTACTAAAAAAATATGGTAGAGTTGTGGCAATTAATCTGCTGTACCTTACAGATTACTGGGAGATAGACTAAAGTACTGCATGTAGATAGTGCAGCTCTCACAGATGTGCCAGCAAGGAGGTCTGAAATCACTTCTAAACATTTTATCCGATTACTTTAGCTTTAACTCTGCCCCACGAACTCTTCCGCCTCCCCCTAACAGGCCAGGAACAGCCCCCGGGTGCCCTGAAAGGCAGGGGTCCACAGAAGGTGCATTTCAAAGGCGGCTCTGCCCTGGTGAGCGGCCACACCGTGCAAATACCCGGCGAGAGGCGCGGACCAGGGGCAGATCTTTGTCTGCGGGTCTGGCACAAAGAAGAGGCCGAAGCTGCGTGGGCGGCAGGCGTGCAGCTGATCGCTGCCGGCCAGCTGCCCGCTGCCGGTGCAACGCGCAGCGCCCAGACCGAGCGGGCAGAGGAACAGAGGATTCGGTAGGTGCGCCCCGCTGCCCGCGGCCTCTGTCATGTGAGGCGGAGCGCCCGCAGGAGCTGGGGGCAGATGAAAGCTGGCAGCTGTGCGCTGCCCGCGGCGCTCCCAGGCTGCCGAGCAGGGCTCGCAAACATGTTAGCTCAGCGGCACAATGAAAGCCGCCCTCAGCTGCGCCGGCCAGCCGGGAGCCTCCGCGCAGGCAGCGCGGGGGGGAACCCTGCCCCGCGGGCTGGAGCCCGAGTGCACCTTGACCTCTCCTTGCGAGCTGCTGTACGGCGGAGCAGGCTGGGCCGCGGCACCCAAACGGCCTAACAGTCCCTGGGTTTGCTCTGCGGGCAGCCTCCGCCGCTCCCCGCACACGGGCACGGCTGGCAAACGCCGCCCTCTGCTCGCCGAACAGCGACCGCGGCTGGCCTCGGAGCGGCTGCTGGGCCAGAGCAGGGCAAGGCCATCTGCTGCGCTGCTCAGGCAACACGCATCAGGGACCGTTCCACACCCATGGCTTGCTCCAGGTGAAAACAGCTTCCTTATGCTTTTCTCTTATGTTGGTTTTCTTCTCTTCCCCCCCGCCCCCCTTTTTTTTAATTTCCTTTTTATCTTTTCTATTTGTCCTTCCACTTTTCCTTCCCTCTTTTTTCCCCCTTTGTCCTTCTGTCCTATATTATTTCCTGGTTTTCATCTATCTTTTTACTTAGTCTTTAGCGTTCCTCTTTTCTTTTTTTTTCTTCCCTTTTTTCCCCCACAATTGCTCTTTTCCTTCCTTTCCCCCCTCCACCTTTGCTTCAAGAAGGGGCCAGGCTCTTTTCAGTGGTGTCCTGTGCAGGACAAGGGCCAATGGACAAACTGGAACCAGGAGCTTCCACCTCAACATGCAAAAAACTTCTTTTGTGTGAGGGTGCTGGAGCCCTGGCGCAGGCTGCCCAGAGAGGTTGTGGAGTCCCCCATCACCCACCTGGACGTGTTCCTCTGAGACCTGCCCTAGGTGACCCTGCTCTGGGCAGGTGAGTTGGACTGGATGATCTGCAGAAGCCCCTTCTGAACCCTAGCATTCTGTGATACCAACGATCCTTCTCACACAATACATTAAAATTTGTATGCAACTCCACTGAGGGAGCAAACAAAGTTCTAAGATTTTGGTTTCTAGACAGCAAAGTCTAAAGGAACATGCTAAGAGTGGCTTATATTACAAAGATGCTCCAAGTGTAAGAGCTGTGTCTTAAGAAAGGTGGTGTGTTCAGCTCCTGCATCAGCAAAACAGCATTTAGTTGCTCTTGGAATGCTGGAAGCACCAAACCCAAGCACTGATGATCTCTAAACCAGAGCTAGGCGGTGTCTGCACACTAAAATCCTGCATCACTTTCCAACTGCATCAACATGGTTTTGTAGGATGAAATTAGGATGTTGGGCAGGATTGGATTTCATTTAGATTTCTGCTAGACTAATGAGGTAATCCTGGGTCAAGCTTGGGTTAGAAGACCAAAAAAAACCCAACCACCTAGCCCCTGACTCAACTCTAATTAATATACATTTTACCTAAGCAAGACTGAAACAATTTGCCTCAGTTGGAAAATATCATGGCCATTCCTTTGATCTCCTGGCATTTCTCTGCCAATTACCCAGTTTTCTGCCAGGGTAACACCACACTGCAGTCCAACAACTGACATCACTTCTGCCCAAAGCACAGGAAAAGAGGTTGGAAGTGTCACAGTCTTCGGCATTACAGAGAAATGTCCAAAATGTCCTGCTGCATAGCAAGGCCACGAGGACATGGCAGGGTAATGCCTGATCCTTGGAAAGAAAGGCAGCTTGCTGGCCAAAGGCACTGCCTTTACATTTGAAGTGACAGCAAGTTTTGAAGAGTTCCACACTGAGACTCAGATGCAACACATTCATTGCTGGTTACAGATCTTTGGTTTGTTCAGCAGCAGTATTTGCATATGCAGATATAATACCATTCCTCTCCTGGCCCTCCCAGGAGCTCAGAATCCACAATTTTTACCTGTCACTATGATACCTCTATACATCAGAAGTAGCATCTCAAAAGGGAAAAAACCCAAACAGCTAACACAGTAAGATTTCCATGGAAGTACTCTGACTGGAAGCAGACAGGAAAGCATCTCTGTGAGCTGCAAGTTTAACATCAACATTAGAAATGGCTGCAGCACCTCTAGGAAAGTCTTGCACTACATAGCAGCACAGAATGGTTTAGGTTGGAAGTGATCTCAAAGATCATCCAGTTCAGTTCATGGCAGTGCTGCATGAGCTTAGCAGTACCAGAAGAGTCTTTCTGAATCATTTTTCTGGGTTCCAATAACAGCCCAGTGGCAAAGGGAGAGTGTAAATAAAATGACTCTTACCTGTCCTTCTAGATGTGTTGACAAAAATGCTGCAGCACAGCTCCAGCATTGGTAACCTGATGCTGACAACCATTTATGAAACAACTCAGTTCTGAAGGATCATTACTGCTTAAACATTGCACTTCAGCTATCATATTCCTAGCTCTTCCTTCTTTCCACCTGCTGACCCTCAGATGGGTTAGAGGGCTAAGTGGAAATTTAATTTAAACTTATTTCTGTCCAAGTGTTCCATTTCTCAGTGGAATGTTTTCTAAGAAACCTTTTTAAGAGAAGGTTGTTGTTTTGGAATCAATACTTTTATGTCAGGCATGATAAAATAGAAACCTCCCTCACTCACACTTCTCATCAGGATAGAAGCTGCACTACCAGTACAATCCTTCAGGACTTGGAGTGTGCTAAGGTGACTTACCAAGCAAACTGAAATCCTTTCCATTTGCTTTTCCTTTTCATTAATGCCTTATGAAAACAGCTCCCCTGCTTAAACATTTTAGAAGAAACCACTCCTCCTAAGTTGATAAATTAGAGTAAAACCTTCATCTTCTAATTGTGCAATACATGATGCTAGAGTTTCAGTAATGCTAAGACAAGTCACCTTTTCCGTGGGATTTAAAATGTCTAAGGCAGCAGCTGAAGCCACCCAAGATGCACATCATCTGGTGTCTGTATTTCACTATTCATTTTAAGGAACAGAGGGATTTGCACAATGATTTGAGTTGGAAGTGACCTTAAAGCTCATCCACTTCCAACCTGGCCATGGGTAGGGACACCTCCCACTAGCCCAGGTTGCTCAATGCTCCATCCAACCTGGCCTTGAACACCTCCAGGGAGGGGGCAGTCACAGCCTCCCTGGGCAGACACTGCTCCAGTGTCTCCCCACCCTCACCATAAAGACTTTCTTCCTAATCTCCAGTCTGAATTTCCCCTCCTCAAGCTTCAATCCTACAGCTCCTTATCAAATCCTACGGCTTCTTACATAACTCTGTCTGCTAACAGTCACTTTTGTGCATGCGGCTCAGAAGGGCTACAGAAGATACTGCACACAGTCCCCAAGCAGAGTGGCTACCACAATGCTGCAGTGGATACAGCACCTCCTGGGAGCATGGGGAAAACCTGCCCGTGCTCTGCTAATGCAAGCACTGGGTACTCCCAAAGCTGCTAGCTAGTGCCACAGTCACAAAAGTAACCTGCTAAAACACATATCACTGTTTCAGGACTTAAGGCAGCCTTGGAAGGATGAGCTGTCTGTACTGACAGAGGTAAGCCAAAGGTTGGCCTCTGTCTTCCCTTGAACTTGGGACAGCTTCTGAGCATCAACAGGTCTGAGATTTCACTGGTTTGGTTAACAAGGGCATCTGAGAATAGACTCAGCTGAATATTATCTGAACTGATCTAGGTCCTGGACACATGCCCAGACATTTACGGTGTCTACTTTAAGGTTGCTTTATTATGCAATACTCTTGGTTGGTGATGACACACAGAGTTTAACCAAGTTAATCTTTCAGGATCAAACTCATCTATTTGACTTTTAAATTACTAAGTTTTTAGCCAACTGACACTGAATATATAGAAACATATCCAGGCCCAAAAGGACATTCAAGGTCTTGCCTTCTCTGCCTTCCTTTAGAACTATTCCCTGACTGAACTAACACGGTGTTGGCCTGTGTGTGAAACCTGACTGGTAGGGCTCTGCAAGAGGGCCATCTGCAGATGAGCCTGCCTTCTGCTTCGCTAAGTATCTGAACGCGACCGAGACCGATTTAGGTTTGGTTTAAAGAACATGCAGAGCAGTTTGAAGTCTGGCTGATCAATGGAGCTACAGAACCAAACATAACCTCCCCCTTACCAAATTCAGTTCTCAGTGTGTCCATAGGACACGTTTTCTTGAAGGCACCATCGAGCAAGAGGGGCACTTCTTAACGGTATGGAGTCTCCTGATGTTTTGAAAAGTTGTTTGTTAAGTATTTCAAAGACTTTCTTGAAGACTTCTTTTCACTTTCCCCCTCTGACTTTTATATTCACTAAGTATCTTGGGCTTTATTCCCTTTAACAGACTTCATACCTTGGTTATGTTTGGCTTAGATATTCACCCATTTCTGGCTGGCAGGGAAGCAGGGTGCAGTGCTGATCACACTGGTTTGAAGAGGATGGTTACACACCGGAATTGAACACTGGTTCCATTCCAGCGCGTGGTGCTGGCTTCCTGATCGGCAGAAGGAATGCAGCAGTGGAACTGCTCAGATGCAGGCACACTGCAAAGTCTGGAATTTTCTCCATTTCCAGAATGCAATGACATTTTCAGCTGCTTTGTGACAGGAAAAACCGAACTGTCTTACAGCCATGTCGTAAAAGAAGGAGCACAAGCTGAACATGCTTTGGCCTCTCTCTGCTTTTGGTAACACTACCAAGCAGCCACTACTGACCAGAAGAATGTCTTCGAGCAATATTCAAGACACAGAAATCAAGGAAAAGCAGCTTCAACTGCAACTTATTATCAAAGCTGACAGTATTGCATTCATCAGCTCACACACAACCTGGAAGAACCCAGTTCTCTCTGGCTTCTGGGCCAGTCACACACGTAAGAGCAGCCCAGCCAGCAGTCAGCTTTTAGTGGTTTTTTACATCTTTGTAAGGCTTGATTCAAACCTTTTAATTTTAAATAACAAATGTATGCCAATAACACTCTATCTAATAATCAGCTTTTTATACTATGCAACTGGGTATTTTGTTCAGTGCCAACTCAATTTGAGACATTAGCACTTATTCAGTATCCGAGGCAGAAAAATATAGGAACTAATGTTAAATCCAAGTCTTGCCAGAACCACTTCCCCCCCCTCCCCTATGCAAAAGTTAATGCAAAATAACAGGTTTTTTATTAAATGTGGTTGACTATTTTAGGTGCAAGTCTCTAAACTAGTTGAAGAAAGAGCTTTAGAACCCTAATTACTAAAAAGAGAGACAAGCTCCAATTTCTTACAGTGTCAAATACGTAGACCGAAATTCAAGTTCCAAGGCAGGAAGGGTGCCAGCACATCCTAACCTTCATCAGCAGGCTGGGAACAAAGGCAGGGCTAAGGCACAAAACCAGAGGGTGCAGCACCCAACAGAAAGCCTCCCTTGCACCCTGCACTCATTCCAGCACCTCCTCATCCTGTCCAGCAACACCGCTGCTTTACAACCGCACACCAGTTAGACACCAGCATTTTAAAGGAGGTTGCCACCACCGCATTTGCTGCTAGCACTCTTCTCATTCCCGAGAACACATTTCCTGCCCTTTCTTTCACTCCCATGTCAGCATAGCTCTCCCTCTAGTGGGTGAGAAACAGCTTCTATGGACAGCTTGAGCTTCCAAAGGCAGGGAAGAGCTCCTGCAGACAGCCCACAGGCAACAGCGCTGGCAGGAGTGCCAGCCTTCCACGGCAGCTAGAGAGAGCAGCAGCAGTAGCCCGCCTCCTAGAAAGCATGTTTTCACTAGCCCTCCTGTTTACTTCCTCCCCTTCCCAGTGGCCAAAGCAGAACGCAAATCCTGTGGCAGCCAGACACACTTTCCTCTCTAGCTTGCTTTGGCTGCCAGCAGCAGGGCAGTTTCAGCTCTCAGCTCTACAGCAAGTGTTGCCTGCCACCCCTTCTTTTCAGCAAGCCGATTCTTCCTTTGCACACATCAGCTAGATACCAAACTCCAGCGGTAGTAAAATCCTGTGTCTTCCCCTGCCATGGAACCTGATGATTTCGTTTGAATACTTGCTTGACAATCCCAGCTCTGGAAACACTAAACCAAGGCCTAATGTTTAGAAGAACTCATTTAAACAAATCTTACTACATAATGAAAAAGAGCCAAATCAACCCCAGCCCTCTGCTTGGATGTTTTGGGCTGTTCTGCACAGCTCAGTGAGCTGCAGTGCCTGCCACAGGGACACAAACCAGGCAGCACAGCTCCATACACCAGAATTTGTCCTGTGCATCTTTCTGCGTAGATTACCTTCCAGTACTCAGTTACTACTTTTCTAATGCATACATCCAAAACAGTTGGCTAAAAAAGCCCAACCCGCTACAGCATCAGTTTGCTGCAAATGATGTTACTGAATTTTCAAACCAGGAATGACTTTGAGCTGATAGATGTTTTAGTTTAATTGATTTAAGTTACAACTCCATCCTAAGCCACCAGATGCCTTAAGCAAAGGACTGCTACACTCATTTACAGCAAATGAAGGTACTGAGTAGCTCCCAAATTGTTAGTCTTGGAATATCATATCCAAACTTCCTCTGGAGTTCCTGGGCAGTTTTTTAGGTTATTGCAACTTCCCATGCTGAGTAACCAGTCTGCTGAGCCACGCTGGGGAGGGCATGCCTGGCAACGACACTGCTTTAAAGACTCACCAGAACAAAACTGTTAAGCAGCAGGTTTCTAAGAGAGTGGCATTTTACACAAACACAAAGGCATAGATTTCCCACCAAAATCTAGTGCTGCTACCATCAACAACCCAACAAAAGCTACAGCTACCTAAAATGGAAATGAAAATGTAATGTATGGAAATATTCTCTTACAAAATCTCCTTAGGCTTCACATGTATTAATGTATTAGTTTGCAAACATCAAGATCAAAGGCAAAGCAACAAATACATCCTAAAAAGTTTTTAGTCAGATTTTTATTAACGATATACAAGTAGCAAGGCATAAAAAATTAATATGTTCAAGCCTTGAAATGTCAAGTGTAATGATCTCTAGCTCTGCTTACCTCCTTTGCTTTTTGTTTCAGTCTGGCTTGCTCTGGGTCTTCTTGCCTTGAGCGACTCTAGATGTTTAAAAGAAATGGGGGAAAGCGGTTAGCAGCTGGCTGAAGAACCCCTCGTCTCTCGCAATAACTTACAGAACAGCACCAGCAGGGGCACAGGGTACAAGGTGCCAAGGACGGGATGCTTAAATTTGTAGCAGTGTGATTTCAAACCCACAGGCATCACCCAAAAGACTCTTAAATATTCAGCTGCAACTAAGATCTACCCTAGATTTGAATGGTAACACTCCCCCCCCACACACACTACGGTTCGGTCAATGCCAAAGTTTGTATCCAGCTTCAGATTTCAGTTGTTTAATACCAACAGACATGAGCGTGAGGAAGTGCCTCCCTTTCCATTATCTCAGCTTTGCCATTCAAACTCCTGCCAGTCACTGGTTTTTAAGCTGTTTGCAACCAAGATTTCATTCAGCTGTTGGTAGAAAATGTGGAGTTGCTCTCCCAAACAGTTAATCTTCCTAATGAAGATGTTAGTATCCACAGAGCTCACTTGGAGCACAGCACAGAAATAAACACAATTTAAACTCATTCATGCACTACTAATAATATTAATGTTGTGATTTTTGAAACTGCAGAAATATTGCCAAATGGCAGCTTTTGGCTTTCCCTTCAGAACCAGGAACAAAAGCCCTAAAACCCCATTCAGAAAAACTGTTTAATTGCAATAATAACCCATAACAGTACACTTCTGCAGCTACAGACTGGTTTACAGCCATATGTTAAAATGATTAAATTCTTATTTATGCTCACTAAGCACGTTCCAATGGATGGAACTCAGAACCTGAGAGGTAGATAATACATGCAGTCTACTTCTGCATGATCGGTCAGTATTCAGAAGAACCTGAATAAAACCTTGTGAGAAGCTCCAATAAAACCTGAGATGTCCGTGGAAAACTCTTGTTCCTGATACCTGAAAGGTGTAATTGTTTTATTTTGGTGCTTCTTTGACATTTCAAGTGATATGATTCACACAACTCCAAAGGAAGAAGAACATCTATGCCCTCTCCTAGCTGTGCTTCTCTGCTGAAGGCAGACCTGAAACCTGAAAGAATGAGCTTGCAAACTTCCACATGCTCAGAACTGTTTTCCCCATTCTTTGGCTTTTTTTTATAAGCCAGTCTGTTCAGAAGCTAAAAATCTGTGAAGACAAGCAAAGGGAGAGAGGTTTTAAGGCTAAGGGGCCACACGCTATTTTTGATATACCCAGAGAGAGCCTTTACTGGAACTTGGTACACAGGGCTCCAGCAGCATTGAATCCTCCACTCCCTTTCCTGGGTTTGTTTTGGTTTTTAAACTGAGCTTTTTTTTTTTTTCCAGATAATAGAGCACACATTAAAAAACAGTGATGAGCAAGCATGGCCAACTTAACAATGAGACTTCTAGAAGATGTGATAGGACAAGAGAGAATGGGTTGACGTTTGGGGAGGACAACTTTAGACTGAAGATTAGGAAGAAATTCTTGCCAGTGAGGGGAGGTTGTGAATGGAGGTGTTCAAGGCCAGGCTGGATGAGGCCTTGAGTAACCTGTGCTGGTGGGAGGTGTCCCTACCCATGGCAGGGGAGTGGAACTTGAGGATCTTTAAGGTCCCTTCCAACCTAACCCATTCTATGAATCTATCAGTTTACATACTTGACACCACCAACTAGTGCTGTTGTACCTGCTAGCTCAGCAGGCAGTTTGCCAGCATAGCATCTGCAGTAACGAGAAACTAAAATCTCTAGATAGCTAATGACCAGATTTGACTCTCAGGTTGTAGTTGTGCCAACCAAGAAAGAATCTCCAACTTATGCCGAGATTCCTTCTAACTGGCCAGACAAGAGTGTAGATAGCCTGATCCAGTGAACGTGTTAAGAACAAAAAGGCATTTAAGAAAGTGTGTGGATCTGCAGAGCTGGGGGACTCTCTTCAGCAGAGCAACTGCTAAGAACTTGATGATATTTGTAGCTATTAGGCTAAAACAAACAAAAGCCCAGAGCCCATTCAGTGAGTTGAGAAGTCTAGGAGATGGATTTAGGTAGCCATTTATGAACCAAGATGAATTAGGTCCTTGCTCTGTCACTATGTTCAATTACTGTGTGCCTCAGTTTCTCCAGTATGAGGACAGGAAAATATTTAGCCCTTTTTTGGGTTTTCATGACAAATTTATAAAGGTACAATGAACTTCTTTTGCATTCTGAGTCTTGCAACGAAGGCAGCGCAGAATCACAACGTGTTGTTATCCCACTGTATGAAGCTGAACCGTCTGCCAAATGCAAAGCACAAGTTAAAAGCACTTCAGCTTAAGGAGAATGCAAAGTGTCCTAGGAGAATCAAGCTGAGACTTCTAACACTGCAACCAAGCTTATACAAGAAAGTGATAGAATCCTGGAAAACACTCCAGATCTATGCTGTGTTTGGAGGCACTGTAATGAAAATTAAAGCAGCAGAGGCAAAGTAACTTTGCAATTTTCTGGACTCCCCAAGTGAAGCAAACACTCTGCAAGTGCTACAGATGAAAAAGTAACACAGCCAGACCTTGGGCTTTTTCTTTTTCTAAAAAAAGAAGCTGCCTGACTAAAAGTAGATCTGGAGGTAAAAATAATCTGAAAAAGCAGACCCCAAGAGCAGGCCAAAAAAGCAGATATTTACCTGTGTACACCTCCAACTCATTCACAATAAGCAAGAATGACTGCAGAGGGGCAAACAGGCACTCAGCTCCTGCCTGCTAACACAAAGCAGCATCTTTTCAGTAAGGAGGATTTAAAATACGTGGTGATGTTGGCTATAAAACCCCAGACTGAAGGTGAAGGCAGAATGATTCATTTAGAATAACAGACCAGCTGTAGTTATTCCTTGGCTCTACACCAAATGGCCTTTGCAAAGATCTCGATCTAGCTCTTCTTTCAGACCAGGAGGATTCCCAGCTTACACTGCCTGTGCCACTCCTGCTGCAGGGAACACTAAAAAATAATAAGGAATTGAACTGTGGTTTTCTGTTACTTTTTGTGCTCAAGCAGCTTTTAACTGATTTCCTTTTTTAACAGATTAAGAGTAGTTCACTTTCCTGCTGCCTACCATCTCAGTTTACAAACCAGGAAGCTTCAGAAAGAAAGCCATCGGCGTGCGGGGGGTAAAACGCGACAAAGCACAAACACGGAGCAGTTTGTTAGTTCTTCACTTGATGATCCAACATAAATGATAAAAGGTTCCTTCGCTGCCAATGCAATGCAGACTAAAGCAAACAGAAGCAAATGAAAATGTCAAGCCTAACAGAGGTGCCTAGATAAGCTTTAAAAATGTCACAGCCTTCTCTTTACACTCCACTCCACACGTGAGGATCTTTTCTCCCTCTGAAGTGCTAGAACAATTCTGCTGCTGCTCAGCCTTTGCCGCTGTCTCTATGTCACTATTTTTCTTCACCAATTATCTTACTATTTTACATTTAACTTTTGTCAAGCTTCTAGCTAATCATTGCTAGGCTTTTTTAATTCCACTTTACCTTTTTTCAGCAATGTCATCTCCTATTTTTGTTTTTTTCTTCCCCTACCCTTGCCCTTCCCCTCTGAATACTTCAGGTCTGCCAATAAAGCACGCTGGGTTTACGTAAGGTATTTTCATGTTGATGAATAAACACCTTCAGAAGTAGGCAGCTTCCCATAGTCACTTTAGAGAAACCTAGAGCTGATCCTAACCAGATAATATATTTTCAAACACATGAAATGCTGTCTCTTACTGAGAACTTCTTCAGCAAACCAGGTTGGTAGCATTTCTCCCAAACACAAGCTGCTTTTATTAGCCCAGACAGCCTGATATTTTAATTGTTAAGAAAGAAAGTGCTTTGTGTTAAAAACTTGCTATCTTATTTATCTGAACACTGCAGAGATCACAATGGCTCTATGGAAATAGGAGACTTTCAAAGTACGAAAAGCAGCATATGTTAAATGTCTGTATGCAAAACACATTAAAAATAGGAGGTTTCATTTACACGTTACCAAACTCCCTAATGTTCCAAACCTCAGGTTTGCCCCTTGCTTGTGTCAAGGAAGAATGCCACCAAGACAGACATCAAATACGTGTTGCAGCACAACTTAGGGAAGAGGATTTGGCCTGCTGTTTGAAAGCAATAGAATTTTTAAAGTAATAAAGCTATCTCTACCTGATAAAATGTTATGCAACACCTCTGTTTGAAAAGGGAAGCTACTCTGTCTATGCAGAGGAGCAGACTAAGGGCCCTTCCAATGGACTCAATCACTGTTCAGGACTCTGCTCTAATGTACCATGCACATTTTGTCCCACTGACAATTTTGAAGCTAAACTTGCATTAGAAAATGTCTCACAGGGACTCTCCTCCTAAACCCATCTCCTGCATTTAGCAACATCTGATCCCAGTGCAGGCACTTAGAGCTCCTGCTCCCTCTTCCCAGTCCATACACCAGGAGCCTTTAATGCTTCAAATCCATCTTTTTTCATTACATAAAAGCAAAAAGTCACAACTGCAGGTGCTGTACTATTGAGAGCCACTGCTGTGCCAACAGTTTCAATTTTAAACCTATTTTTCCCCATTGATGACATTAGAACTTCACCCCACGGCTGTACCAGCTTATAACTTTCACTTTTAATTAAAGAAATTAAATTGGCAACATGAAACACTTTGCTTTCACATTAGCTTTGTTAATAAAAAGTGAAGTTAAAAGCAGCATAGCTGAGGGTAAAACCCTATCCACAGCCACGACCACAGTGAGGTGGAATGCAAGAGGACAGGCCTGGGAAAAGATTTATTTTAAAATCATTCACATTGAAGGAACAAATTCCTAAAAAAATCCAGGAAATTATCTCGACACAATAATTCTCTCTATGCTCTCCTCAGAAGTGAGTAACAAGTTCCTGCCCAGAGAGCCTTCATCTCAGGGAGAGCTGCAGCACATCCACTGTGCTCTCAGAAGAGAGGGAAGGGACTAAATTGGTGTGACGGCTGAGCTCCTCTCTGCCTCACAGAGGCAGCCCCTTCCAGTCATCACAGACGTGTGTGCAGAGAAATCTGCATTGCCAAATTCCAATGATCTCTCTCCAATAGAAAGAAGCCCTTCAGCCCACAGTCCTATAAAAATCACTCTCCTCCATCAATATCAATTAACTCTGCAAACAACCCCGACCATCATTTCCCATTTCCTTCAGCAATTATTCTTCTCACAGAACAGATCTTTCTCCTGGGATAGCGGCATTCGAGACACCCACATTCACAGGTTGCCTCGGGTTGGAAGGGACCCTCAAAGGACATCTTGGCCACCTGACAGGCTCATGCAGCTAATACAGAACACTTAGAATAGTCAGACTAATAGAATGTATTGGAAATTAATTACTTTGCTAATAAAATAAGCAAGTGTTTAGCCAGTTTAAGCATATGAATGACCATGGTAGTTTTAACATGATCCACCTGATTACAGATTGTCATAAAGGTATCATTCATGGATTTGCTGAAAACAAGGCCAAGCCCAAGCTGTACCTCTTTGCTGCAGAAAGCATCACTTTCTCCAAAAACCAAGTCAGAGATAAACAGACCAAACCAAAACCCCAGCTACAAAATCCTCTTCTCCCTGCTGCCAGCCCTTTTTCCACAATTAGCCCAGAACCTGATTCAGTTGATGCTCACAGCCTGCCTTTTCCAGCTTTTGGAAGTGGTATAAAAGCAGCAAGAACGCATCTTCTACTGTAGTTGGGGATTTCTGTTTGTATTTCCCCCCTCCCTTTTTGTTGTTGTTCTTTTGGTTTCGTTTGGTTTGGGTGGCTGTGGGTTTTTTTTAGGAAGTCCACACAACAGCACCATGTCAAATGTAAAGGTGAATTCCTCAAGTGATTTTAGTCTGGCTTTTGACCTTTCTGCAGTCTTAAGACTCTCCTCAGCTCTTCTTGCTCTTTCCTGTACCAGTCACTGAAGACAGATTCAGAAGTTCCCTGCTCCTGCACACATGTGGAAACAACAGCCAGTGGGTTCTTACTGGCAAAACAAACAAGGGTGAAGAGTTGACTTTTCTTTTAAAGAGCCTGCACTCCACAGATGTGTTTCTACACAAACTGCTCCTTCTCGGTGCCATTTTCACTTCACTCTGATTCACCTTTTAGGGAGATAAACCCCAAAGTAATGACAGACAAGGCAGCCACAGCTTCTCAATTTGGCACATCTGGATGTTTGAAACAGGAGTTGTTCCAGCTGCTGGAGCTGGCTAGATCTCCAGGTTTCCAGGACCAATGTGTCTTTAAACACTTCTGTTCTAACAGGACTTCCTAGGAAGTGGATTAGAACAATGCTTCAGGCTATATGTTCTAGATAGTATTGCATACATTAAGCATACTGAGCAGCCTGGGCTGCTTGCAGATGCCCCTGCTCACTGCAGAGAGGTTAGACAAGAGGACCTTTGAAAGGTTGCACAAACCATTCTGTGATTGTGGAATATGATGCAGAGCTTGAGAGGTGCGGGAGGTTGTGCTAGCTCCTGCAACAGCCCAATCTTATTTTCAGTGCTGGGGTTTTTAATGGAAAGGAAATTCTGAGTTGCGTTGCTGTTTTATTTCACCTAGCTGTTTGGAACACGCCAGCCCCTCTCTGCCTGATTCCCAAGAACTCATCCACTTCAGAGCTGCATCTTGCAAACCCAAGAGCATTCCAGCCAGGCTGCTCTGGAGGTAGCATGACTTCAGGAACTAAAGCTGTGAGATCACAACTGCATCTTCTTCTTGCACAAAAAAAAGAGCCTGTGTGGAATGGATTGCACAGAGTTCAAGAACTGTTGGAAGACTATCAATTAGTAAGTAGGTTAAAAAAATACCTTGGCAGCCTTTAGCAAGATTTCCCTCTCCTGTTCGTCTTTCCTCTGCTTTTCTAAGCGCTCCAACTGCTCAAAAAACTTGAGCTGTGACCGAACGTCCGTAGCTTGTTCATACCACTCATCGTCCTGCAAGAGAAGAGCGTTTCACTCAAACAGGCAGTGCCATCAGACCCCACATTTAAAGAAGACTGTGGGTGTTACATATCCAAATGTTCTGTAGTGATAAATATTTTTTAAAATAATGATTAAACTTTTTTCCCTCTTTTTAAGCTGCAGAGAATAGAGGCAGCCTATGGTTAATGGTGCAGCTAGAATCTATTTGACTTATATCTAAGTAAATTTAAAAAAGAAAGAGGATTGATTTATCATCACCAGAGACATCACAGAGTTAAAAAAAAAAACAAACCAAACCCAGACTTAGTGACTAAAAACCCCTGAGATGCTTTATTATTGAGCAATCCTAAACATAACATATAAGCCTGGCTCTATTTGTACCCATCCTGAACCAGGACCAGAGAGATCAAGATGCAGCATTACAAAAGCATGAAAGCTAAACACTCAGCTGGAGAGAAGCCTCTAATTCTAATTAAACTCGAAGGACTCTACGACAACTAAAGGCAGGCAAGCTTTCCTAGTAGCCAGCAAACAATAAGAATTTATGGCACAAGCTGCATGGGGAACACTCAGAATGTCAGAAGTCATCCATATTACTTGCATCTCATTTATCTGCTTAATATTTTCCTTTTACTATGAATTCAAAGCAAACCATTCATCAAGGAGACTGTTGTGAAAATGCTATGGTTAAATAGAAAACAACATTCAGTTTTTGTCTAAGAAGCCATTAAGATATTTTAAATGCAACTTTGGCTTAATGTAGCTTAAACAAAGTGTTTTCTTCTCAGACACCATCCTAGGGAGAAGGAAGGAGGGACCTGACACTGCTGAAGTGGAAAGAAAGGAGATTCTGCTTCTAGTCCAATGTAACAGAGTATGTCCCTCAACTGCAAGGCAAGATTTGGGTGGGTAACACAGAGGCATGGTAGCCTGGAGTTTTCCAGCAGTTTTGCTATCACAGTCATGGTGATTGCAGTCACAGACCCCAAAGATCTGTTCTTACAAATGCCATGTCCAGCAGTGACTCAGAAACATCTGGGCAAAGATACAGTCCAAAGCTGTTTGACTATGCTTGCACTCAAGGTCAAAGCCAAATAAAACCCCCAAAAGCCCAAATGGGAGCTCCTCAATGTAATTATCAACTAAAGAAACTTAAATGCATCTCAGGCAATACACAATGATGGTCATCTTGATTGTGTCATCTTGATTTCACACCAGCTGAACCACCAGTAGGGGCTTTTATCAAAACCAGTATTTCACAGTTATCAATAAAGATGCTTGTTTTCATTACAAACTGGTTTTCAGGTTATTTCTTTTCAACCAGTGGGGAAATTTAATGTAAATTATTTCACTTTTCTTCAAGAGCACACTTGCTAACAACGGAATCATTCCATCTTGGTACGTTCTTTTTCAAGAGAATACTGCTGCTTAATTACAGTGAAAGATTCACTTTACTTGATGGTTTAAGACAAATTGGTAGCTTTTGTAAAATATGAGTATTTCTCGCAGCCAAAGACACACAAAGTAACCATGGAGTTCCATTTTTTGAAGCAATTTGGATCCAGTCAGTGGATATCTTGGTCAAAAAAAGGGAGACATGCAGAATCAGCAGTCTTGGTTGCAGTCCATGAGCAGAAAGAGTCTAACACCTACCTCACGTTAGACATTTTAGCACAGCAGAATGAAAATACAGAGGCAGCAGACTGCTCTGGCAAGCACTGCTTCCATCCCTCCACCCTCTGTTTGCTGAGACAGACAAACCTGCAGCTAAACCATCCTTGGCACATTGAGTAAGCACAAACCCCTATCGTGTGCTAAGGAAAGTTGGTGTCACACTGCAGCATTCTGTGACATCTTGTACCTTCCCCTGCACTCCGATTCTGCAGCATACTGCACCTTCCCCTGCACACTCACTCTGATTCTGCAGCATACTGCACCTTCTTCTGCATACTTACTTTATAGGATTCCATTCGGTGCTGGGTTATCACTGTTACTTTTTCTATCACTGTTCTTAATCTGTTCTGTGTTGCATGGGAAATAAAAGTAACCACTTCAGCTGGCACATCAGTAACTCCTAGTTTTTTAGCTAAAGCAAAACAGAAAACAAAACAGAATTAGCTTACACCACGCAGTCACGAGTTCACGTTCCTGACGAGAAAAACCCATGACAGTGTCTTTATGAAGCTTTGGTGACACATTCACGATCTCCTGAAAAGAGGTGTGACTGCACTTTAAACTTTGACAGAGAAATCAGAGCTCTTTGGTTTGTTTGGTTTGGGTTTGTTTTTTTTTAATTAATCACAAAGATTTAAGAACTTTACTGAAGTATTAAAGCATAAAGTAGGAGACAACTGGAGTTCTCAGTTGTCCTACAGGAGAAAATGCAATTTGTTTATTTCCAAAAGGATTACTGCAGATTAATTTCAGTGTCAGTGGGATGAGGCTGCAGCCCAAGACATAGTGCCTGCATGCTTTAGCCTGTGCTGCTGGCGTGCTACTGATAGACAAACATCTAGTACTTTAACGTGAAGGAAGTCACATTAACAACAACTGTTTAAAAAACACCAAGCCTTGCAAACAGTTATTTGTGTTGATTTTAGAGGACAGCAAAGTGTCGTGTATCAACACAGTAAAAATACTTCTAAGCTACAGAAACAAGAATAGGAGTAACACTCAAAATTTCTCAATTCAACAAAACAATTACTACTATTGGATAGAAATGATTATTTATATTGATCTGAGCCATACTCCAGAAAGTCTCAGTGAGACGATTTGGGGATAGAAAACTCCACGTCTGCACACACAGAGCCGTATCTGTTATATATTAACCAGCACATGGATTATTAGGTTTGATACACCACAAACCAGTAAATATTATCATTACACTGAGTTGATTTCCATATCCTAGAATCAAGCAGGTTGGAAGAGACCTCCAAGCTCATCCAGTCCAACCTTTCACCCAGCCCTATCCAATCAAACAGACCATGGCACTAAGTGCCTCATCCAGGCTTTGCTTGAACACCTCCAGGGACCGCAACTCCACCACCTCCCTGGGCAGCCCCTTCCAATGCCAATCACTCTGTCTACAACTTCCTCCTAACATCCAGCCTAGACCTCCTGTGGCACAACTTGAGACTGTGTCCCCTTGTTTTGTTGCTGCTTGCCTGGGAGAAGAGACCAAGCCCACCTGGCTACAGCCTCCCTTCAGGTAGTTGCAGACAGCAATGAGGGATTGTTAGGTTTGATACACCGCAACAGAGTAAATATTCTGATTACACCGACTTGGTTTCCACTGAATGAAAACAAGGCTTTAAAAATGATCGTGGTGCACTAAGAGGTATGCAAAACACTACAGAGAATCTGTTCGGCAGTAGTTTGAGAGGCGTTTCGGACCAGCTCACGACAAAAGTCATCTCCGGCTGCGGGAGGGTCCCAAGCAAACACAAACCTGAGAGGCTTAAGGAGGAGCATTTGTTTTGCGGAGCCTTCCTAGCTTTCCTCGGCCGACTTCGAGAGCAAGAAACCATCAGATGTCTAAAAAATGAAGGCGCACAAGTGAGCAGTGGTCTCACGGGGCTGTACGCTCCTGTTAGCGGGGTGATGTGATCTGAGGCGAGCTGGCAGCGCGCAGCAGCACCCAGGGCTTCTGTCAGCGCCGCGCCCGGGCCGCTCAATCACGGCGCGGACGGCGCCGCCGGCAGGGGGCACTGCGCGGGCTGGGGCGCGCCGAGGCGACAGCGCCCACAGGGGTCCGAATGGCGAAGGGACAGAACCCAGAGGGCTCCGGAGGGTAAGGCGACAGAGTCCCGAGGGGTCCGGAGAGTGAAGCGACAGAGCCCCGAGGGGTCCGGATGGCTCTCGTGTAACAGGTGAGCTCCTTGCATCTGCCCATCTCTTTGCTCCATTGGAGCTGTTTGACAAAAATCAACGTTTGCCGCTTTCCCAGTGCCCCGATAAGGGCTTGCACTGACACAGGCTCAGCAGGTTAAAATAATTAAAAGGTTTAATGTATTACAGTGACAGATACAACAGATCTGGGATTGCCGGTGATAAATGCACTAATTGCAAGTGATTGAGCTGAGGTTAATAAATCCTGGGTAACATCTGAGGCAGTCCCAGACACAAATCTCTGCAGCGGCTCTGACACGCGTTAACTGCAGCAGCACAAGTTCCTGCACACCGCTCCCCAGGGCAGCATCCTGGGCTGGGGTGCAGGACAAGGAGCACAGCCCAGCAACTGTCCCCATCTCTGCTAAATCCACAACTGCTGTAACTCAGAGAGATGTTCCTCTCAGGGGTTGTGTAGCCTAGCCCCAGGTGTTGCTACCTTCTAGGTGACATTTAGCATGACTTGGGTGGAGAGCTGAGTCGCAGCCCTCCCTGCATAGCATGCGCTCTCTTTGGCTCAGTAGCATATCCAGGGGTGGCAGCTTAATATTAAAATTGTAGTTAATTAGGCAAAGGCCTTAGTTGGGCACTCCAGTTTTCAAAATCTCTTTTGAAGTTGGGTGTTTGCATTACTCCAGCTTTGCTTTATTGGTTTTAGCCAAAGCAGGATCATCTTCACAAGACTCACTCCTTCAGCCGTAACCTCAGCAGTTGTCTCACCACAGCAAAGTGGCAGGAGCCACAACGCAGAAAGGCTCCTGAGTGTGATGTGCTGGAGCCCAGAGCTCAAAGCTCTCCAGGTTTTGAGCACTCACAGTTAGAGCTACCTGGACTGGTGCTCAGCCGTACCAGACACCATTTCCCGCAGCTCCCCCATGCTCTCTACTTTCCCTACTTCTTGATCTGCAGTATCTGTTTCGGTGTCTCTTTCATGATATCACTGCAGTGTACCATTCCCACACTTCCCAGCTCAATTATCCATGTCATGTATTTCTGATATTACATTTTTTTAATGATTCTTTGAAGTAGTTATCTATCTCTTTAACTTAAGTCATCACTGACTCCATCCTGTACATGTTAGCTTGAGGATTTTAGCAGGATGTAGATATGCTTTTTAACTCATTTTTGCTTTATGACTTAAGAAAAATTCAATCTTCCTCGGTGGCCAACTTGTCCTCTGTAACAGAGATGGAATTCTGAAAGTTGAACGTACAATGGAATGCACACACAGGCAAGAAGATCCCAGTGCTGCAACTGCTACTCCTGCAAATGATGTCCTTGAGGTTCAGGAGGGCTGCTCATAGTGGTAGCAGCTATTTGTGCAGGTCAGACTTGCAGCATCAAGACCTATTTGAACACGTACCATTTTATTATGCAAACACACACAAGCACAGCTATCAATCAGAATCCTGCAGTCTGAAAGAGAAGATGCAAGAAGGGAAATTTCATTAACTAGCTCCCAGAGAAGAGGTCTGAGATAGAAATCTGTTGGGTAGCCTAGGCAAAGGTACATGAGAATAACTGTTGAAATAATAACTCTGGATTTCAGCTACCCAACTTCCCTGAGCACACAGAATCCTTCCAGAATGAAGAGGTTATCACCATCAGTATTTCACAATACAAGATTTTTGTAATTTTAAGGACTTTTGTCCTAGGTAAATTCAACCATTCTATGGCTTGTTTTGCCTACTCAGCTCTTTGGAAATCAATTCAGAATCCAAGGACCATTGTATGAGATGCCTGATTCCTACAGATTCTCATCCTACAGCCTTCTTTGTCAACCTCTGCAACATCTCAGAAACTTGCTACTCATGAAATCCCTCAAGACAATATTCTCAAGTGCAGAGAACTACCTGGAGGCCAGCTACACTCACAGGCCCTCAGGAGTCAGTTCTTGGTGACCTGGCTGGGGAGGCAGAGAGCACCGTCATCAAGTTTGCAGGTGGCACCATACTAAGTGGTACAAAGGGAAGAGCTGCTAAGCAGAAGGACCCGATGAGCAGGCCAACGGGAACCTCATGAGATTCAAGGAGGACAAAATACTGCATCTGGGAGGGACTAATTCTCTGTAGAGATACAGGCTGGACCCAGGGCAGCAGCACTGATGAAAGTGCCTGAGTCTGGTAGGGAGTACGCTACTAACCAGGCTTAAGTAGTATGTCCTGGCAACAGCAAAGACTAACTGCACAGTGGGTTCTACCAAGAGAAGAGTGGTAACCCAGCAGCAACCACCACACCAAGGGAAGCAATCACTCCTTTTCATTCAGCCCACTGTAGAACACTGCAGTCAGCTTTGGGCTGCGTGGTGCAAGGAAGACTTGTAAAAACCTGAGTCCAGGGGAAGGTCACCAAGATGGTTATGGGGTTGGAACACATGACTGTACTGGAGAAGACGAGGGTTTGTTCTTCTGGAGGAGGCTTAGGGGGAGAGGTTACCGAGAAGATGGACCCAAATTCTTTATTGGGGATGCCTGGAAGAATGAGAAATCAATTCATAAACAGGAAGTGCAGACTCGGGATACAGGGAAGGATTCTGCATTGTGGATGTAATTAATGGAACACTCTGCACCAAAGCATACACTCCCCTACCCTCCAGACTCTCAGGACTCAGTCAGACACACCCTAAGCCACCTTCTCGTAGTTTAACATCGACCCGTCTTTGAGCTAGAGGTTGGACTGAATGACCATTCACATTCTTTTCCAGCCTCAGCAATTCTATGACCTCTGCACAGCTCCAACTTCCTCTCATACTTCTAACCACTGTACAATGCTCTTAGTTGTCCCACACATCTAGGATCACTCTCTGGTACAGCTCCACGTCCACATTTGTGCAGCTTGCCAGCTGGGCACAGTCAGCTCACCCTAAGGACAGCCTGGCCAGTCTGTACAATAGGGCTGATTAGCAGCCAGCCAGAAGGGCAAAGAAGAGGAAGCAGCAGTTGGTATCCCCCTCAACTTGAGCACATGGAGGGGCTGCCTAGGTGCGGGTCTTTGGGTAGATCCAGAAGTTATCTGAAGGGAGGGAGCGGGAAGGCAAATAGACTGTTCAGTCACTTAAGGCTATCTGTCTTTGGGAAACAGGCCAAGGAAGAAAGCATAGAAACCAGGAATTTCCCCCAAATAAATTAGTACAAAGAAACCAGACTACAAAAAGATGAGTTTGTAAGAAGGCAGCTTGTCACATGCAACATTCCCTGCGTGTGGAGGCACAGCCACATCTTCCCTGCTCTGAATTACATTCGTAGAAGTCCTGCTAGCAGAGGATGTTGGAAACAAGATGCATTCCAAGGCTGTAAAGTACATGAAGATTTGGCACACTGCTTCCCCACTTGGGTTGTACCTGGGGCAAGGCTGGGAACATCATCGCTGTGCTTCTGAAGCAGCCACCTCATCTCCACTTGGACAGGCTGGCCGTGGCCTGACCGGTCACACCACTTTGCTACTCTGCTGGCCCAAGGAAACTTCTGATGCCACAGTTTGGGGTTGGTCATTTCTGGCTTCCTGCTACTCTGAAAACCACCAAGTGGAAGCTGAATCTACGCAAAGGGCTGAAAACTCTGATTTTTCATCTTTCTATATTAAAGTCTTGACAATTCTTTTCTTCACTGCTACATCTTTTCCCAAGTTTCATCCAGTCTCCTTTATAAAAAGCATACTGGAATTCTGTCTGCCATCAAAGGAAAATAATGCAGAGCTCTGAATAGGAAATTCCTGAGATATTCTTCTTGCCTGCATAATTACTTTCCCCAGTTTTCATACAGAAAGTCTTGTCTGCCTTTGCATGTCTCCCTAGACCGATGATGATGTGGGAAAAGAAATGGAATGGGCAGCTTAAAGAAATGTGTACACACACTGGTGTGCAATGCCAAACATCGCTTAACTGTGTCACAACACACAAACAGTCTTGCTAGATTATTCCTCTTTCTAACCAAGGACAGTGGCTTCAGCCACAGGTATTTTTATTTTGATCCCACATTCTGGATTCTGCCCTTAATTGAATCATCTGATCACTGCAGTAATGTCATAATATATGTTTACTTATGTACAGACATGCAGAACTGGAAGAGATAATTAAGATTAAACAACAACAAAAAAAGAAACCCCAACTTATTTCTATCACCTGGCTGCTATTTCTCTTTTGTAAAACAGCAAAGCACTCAACTTCCTTCTAACTTGTAGGCCACCATCTTAATGTGCTTTACATTCAGTAACCTGGCCATCTTGTAGCTTTGTGACCAAAATTCTGCATCTAAAGCAGTGAGGAACCACGCAAAAAAAACATCAAGAAATGTGTCACATGAGGGAAAGAAAGTAGCTTGTTTTTAAATAATACATTTGTGATACCAAGGATATGCTTCAAACCTTTAAAATTACTTTAGCAGTAGAATTCTGAACTCTTCCTGGAGCTATGATAAAAAACATTATCAAGGACAGCAACAGAAACGGAGCCAGAGCAAGGCAGTGCTCCGAGCAAGAACTGCAACCAACCTTTCCACCTGGACTTGACTTTCTCTATTTTGAAGACATAACTAAGGTCACATTCTCCATTCAAGTGCTCTTGCCAAAACTGTGTACAAGACCATCTCAAACTCACAACGGAGCGCATGAATGCTTCCATTCTTTGGGGCAGGAACCAGTTTCAGTATACCCTCAGAGGCATCAGACACTGCTAAAGCAGTCACTTCGGTCCCACTCTCCTGTATGAAAACCGTGGGGGATCACAAATGAATAACCTCAAAGTGAACAGCCTCCTAACCTGCCAAGCACAACACAACAAAGCCTGCCCACATATTAACTCTTAATTACATATGCAGAAGCTTTCCTAGCAAGCCATGGCCCTACGAGCATTTCACAAATCTGTCAGAATAAGGCAGCAAGCAAAGGAGGCCTGTTGGAGCATTTTTGTTACAAATAAACTCTCTTCTATTTAAAAGTCTGGGATATTGCAATGGAGTTTCCATCAAGTCAGAACTTGTATATAAGTGCCAAAAACCTCGGGGGAAAAACCGTTCAGCAATATTATTCTGCTATTGCCATGTGTGTCACTAGCACAGGATTGGTTTTTTTTTGCAAACATAAAAGCACCTAAACCTTGTCATTGAAAACTTTTAGGTCCCAAGAAGTGGAAATTCTGAGGAGTGCTAGCATCTGCTTAGCTACCCGAAAGGTACTGGCTTTGCTGCACTTGAAAACTTTAATTATATTTTATTGATCAAACAAACTGAACTAAATCCTAAGAAGAGCACTGCCCTATTTGAGAAGCAGAGGAAAATACCATCTTTGCAGATAGGCTTTCAAAGAATCAAAAAGTTCCTTTAATAATTTATACTTTAAGAGGACTGACAGGATTGAGATCAAAGACCAAAAAATTATTTGTAAAACATTAGGTCTGACTGTGATTATTGACGTGATAAATTATTGAGTGTCTGTATAAAATCTCTTAAAACAGAAGAACCTTGAAGAGCTGCTTTTAAACAGTTAACAGCCTGTGTTTAGGGATGGAGTTTGCCTTGTCCTTCAACAGAACTTTGGGACAGCAGCATAATTAGTCCCTGCTTGCTCTAGTCACAGGTCAGGCACAACTGCAGAAAGCACTCTCTGCTATTGGCTTGAATATGGGAGCAGCCTCTTAAAACCTCCAATTCTGAGCATGAAAGGTTGGCCCAAAACACAGCTTCAGACCAGGCCTCTCCTGCTGCTACAGCTGGCTTACAAGACGGGAACAAACCACACAAGTCCATCCCCTCTGGGACATGACTCGCTTAAACTTTTCCTTAACCTGGCTGCACAGCATCAGGTCTAGAACAGTGCCACAAGGATGCACCTGGTCACACTTCCCAACCTAACTCATCCCCACAGCACAGCCAGGTACTAGGCTGTGTCTTGGGTTGCAGCTACTGAGCTAGGCTCAAGCCCTCTTCCCCTTCTATCCCAAAGGAACCACAGTTTCACACAGAATCAAAGAACTGTTGAGGTTGGAGGTCTCCCTGGAGCCTTCTCTTTTCCAGGCTGAGCAACCCCAGTTCTCTGCCTGTTCTCAACAGAGGTGCTCCAGCTCTCTGATCATTTTTGTGGCCCTTCACGGGACCTGCTCCCTCTTGTGCTGAGGACTCCAGAGCTGGACAGAGTATTCCAGGTGAGGAGCTTAGGACCATCCTAAGTGAGAGGATCTTAGCTTTCTATTAGGTCAGGAGACATGGGTTTTTTTTCCCCATTAATTTGTCAAGCAATGTTTTGAGCCTGCAACATCCTAAAAGAGTTCTAGAGCTTATCTACTCACCTACAAGAAAAAAATCCTTTTTGCTTCTTTTGAACTTGTACCTTCCAATCTAATGTAATACCCTTAAAAGGGAAAAACAGAAAAAAAGCTCCATTCTAGGGCTCATATTGGTATGTTTATATTTACACAACAGAGCTCCCTGAAATAGCTCTATCCATGCAAAAAAATCTGTGCCTAACACAGGCCAGAACACCTGATCCCATTTTCTTTGCTGATGCAAAGCTCTTCTGCAAGTCAGCGGGATTTGGGCAAGACAAAAATATTCACCAAGTAGAAAAAGGATCCTACTTAGGTGGTTAGAGGGTTTCTAATGAAAGTCATGCAGGATGTCAAAAACCCCCAGCCCTTCACTCCTCTAGGAGCTCCTAAGCAGGTGGGTGAGTCTGGGAACCCACAGACCATCACACTTGGTAAAAAGAACTGGAGAAGAGGTCTGACTTACAATACACAGAACTAGCCGAGCCAGTGTCCAAAATCCTGTCTTTAAGGCAGGTAATTAAACAGCTGAGAAGTGGCTCTGAGTGACACCATTGTTACCCATGTGCTCTCTAGAGCTAAGCCAGTAACCAGCCAGCATCACATACGGGTGTGTGGAGGCCTGAGAAGCAGAAGGAGCAGCCTCAAACCACGGCAGCATGAACACAGAAGGAGTGCATCTAGGAGAAGACAGTACTTGGTATTCTGATGGTAAGGAAGCCTCACACTTTGATCAGAGCACAGAAAGAATGTGAGCCCTGAAGGAGCTATACTGAGAGAATCACAGAACTGCTTGGGTTGGAAAAGACCTCTAAGGTCATTGAGCCCAGCCCTCAATCCAGCACCACCATGGCCACTGAACCACATCCCCAAGTGCCATGGACACTCATTTCTTGAACACCTCCAGGGGTGGGGACTCCACCACCCTGGGCAGCCTGTTCTAATTCCCGACCACTCTCACAGAAAAGAAATTTTTCCTCATCTCCAACCTAACCCTCCCCTGTTGCAATTCCAGGCCATTGCCTCTCCTATCACCTGACACTATGAGAAGAGACCACCTTTTCCCTGTTTTTTTCCCCCTCCCTGTAACTAAATTCCCCATTACTTTATTTTTTCAGAAGAAATCAAACCCTCAATGTGCTAAGGAAATGTTATCCTTAATTTTGATGTCTAATTCCTTCTCTTTTAATAATTCAGGATTTCTTTTGTGCAATTCCATGTGTATGTCCTAAAAGAACAAAGGATGCTGAAGTTATTACTGAGGCCTTGAGCAGCTGAGTCTAGCTGAGAGGCATCTGTGCCCGTGGCAGGGAAGCTGAAGTAGATGATCTCTAAGGTCCTTTCCAACCTAAGCTATTCTGTGATTCTACAATTACAAGGGAAGCACTGAAGCTCAAAGAATTGTGGAGAACTGCATCCAGAACCTACCCTGTGACCCCAGTAAGCTGTGCTGCAGTGACTTAACAGCGTCAGGAAAAGGCGAAAGGCAGGGCTCAGCAAGTCCGATGAGCTTACAGTTACACCATGGGTTTATTTTACCTTCATACAAACAATAATGAGCATGTCCAAGGACATTCAGGAACACCAAAGACTGACTGCAGAGAACTGGAAAATGCATGTTGTGTTTGGTTACTCACTAGAGTCAAAGGCAGTGTCAGAGGAAGCAGATGAGCAAGAACCAGTATGGCAATGACACCAACATGAGCCCTTGAGGAAGCAATAGAAAAGCTGTTAGTTGGGGATTTATCCCTCATCTGTTTCCATGCAGGCTAGAAGAACATCCTCCTTGGGCTAAGGGCAAGATCAGACAATACAAAACCACTACAGGACCTCACACTTGAAAACAAGAATTATAAGCTTGTGACAGCAGTGATGAGCCAGAGTTGGGGAAGAACTGGTGTAAGAGTGTCAGAGATGGCAAATACCCACGTATTTGCCACAGATATTTGCCATACCACAGATGGCAGCATCCCATAGCAGTCCTCGCAGTGACAGAGCACGCTCTCAGTCACATCCACACAAGGATTAAAAGGAACACCAAGTGTAAGACCTGGGCTGTATGCTTCTGTACTTTGAAAACAACCTCTGTGAAGACAGCAGACATTTTGGCAGTGTAAGTTTTTTCCTGGAGAAACCATTTCCAAGACACTCTAAAAGCCCTGCTGGTGATGTGTCCCAACTAGGTTGATGCCAAGCAGATGAGGCCTCATCTTAAGGAGGTGGCATAGACACATCAGCTGGAAAGGGTATGCACAAAGGACACAGGAAATGGAAAGAATCCCAGAAGGGTGGACCCAAGACCATAACCTGAATTTCAAAATGTCAGCACCTTCATCTGTCTACATCCAGGAAAAGTTACCAAGATCAGGACATTGTACAACAGTCACCAGTAGACATGAGCATTTGATCTTGTCAGAAGAGCTGCAGTTTATGGTAATCAGCATTAAAGTTTCACTTCTACATGGCTGTGGAAGAAGAGGTGGTGGAGCCTCACCTGGCACAGCATCCAGTCTTGCAGCTACCTCATGAAAACAAATCCCAACAGAGTATCTCCGTCCCAGTTCAACACTTTGCAGCATTTGCCTGTGAGTGAGGATGTGGCTGCTCTGGTTACACCACAGACTAACACTCTCAACATCACAGGCACTGAGAGCAAAGTCTCAGATTGCCAAGGGCTTACAGCGGAGTCTGGACTCTGTGTGCAACAGACTCAGCTGTGTGAAGGAGGCTAACAGATGCAACGCAAACTCATGGCACCAAGACAGACTACCAAGACAGACTCAAGTGGAATTGATGAGGCTTTTCAATCATTTGAAGAAATTAAACCATGACAACCTTGGTATGAGCAGCAGGATTGCCAAATAAACAACTGAAAAAGCATTTCAATGGAGTTTAGAAAATATTACCTTTTACTTTTTCCCCCTTAAACGATCCTTGAAGGTGCTGCTCACCGATCAATGACTTCCTCCTCCACAAAGCTGTTCCAACATGTGTTGAGAGTTTGGGACATTAGTACCACCTCTAGAGCATGGAGTTTGCCTACAGGGATAATGTAAGTCAGCTTTATTGCAATATTGAATGGTTCTCTAAGGTTTTCTTTTTATTGTTCTTATTTTACATACAGTATTTATGACCAGAAATCTCTTTTGAGATGGACTTTGTAAGTCCATCTGGTGGAGAATGCGTCTCCACAGGAAGATGATCTGAACGTTTCTCTCCTTTGCAGAGACCCAAAGAATTTTAGCCACTCAATTCCCAGAGACAAACTTCGACTGAGGCTGGGCACTGTGTTTCAGGAGGCCCTGAAGGCCAGGCCTGCCTATGAGAAACAGTGAGATCATTTGAAAGCAAGCTCTTCCCCTACTTTCATGAAACAGAAGCGAGGTGTTCTGGTGAAAACAAAACCTGAATTCTCCAGACATTTCTGGGAGCAAATAGTATGGGCATGCTCTCAGCTCCAATGGAGTAAATCCCTGCAAAACGATGCCTGGAGAAACAGCTCCATTTTCTTCACAGATAGTCACTTTGAATGCATCTCCAGCTCATTTGGAGAAGTTACTGCTTGAGGAAGCAACATCAGGTCTAGCCCTCAGAGGTGACACAGCTACCAAGGGAGCTCGGATCCCGTGGTGCTGCAGAGCCAGTAAGACTAATAAAAAGAAAACCTTAGAAATACACAAAAAATATTGAACAGAAGCTGCCCTACCTTTCACAGAAAGGCAGACTCCACGCTCTCAGGCGGTACTGAAGTTACCATTCCAACACATGTTGGGACATCTTGTAAAAGAGTAAGTCTAACCATGGACCTATTAAAGAAAGAACAACAGGAGGGTTTAACATTCTGCTGGAAAACTCACTGCTTATGTTTATTTGGCAACACTGCTGCTAATACTAGACAGGAAAGTATTCCCTCCTTTTGGAGGAGGAAGTAAGGAGTGTGAGTAACAGGTAATTGCCTAGCAGTGCTCTAACATTGATTACGGTGCAATGGAAGACCAGATGCTCTACTGGACACGTACCACAGACTTCACACTCAGCATAAGAAACTGAATTATCACAGCTACAGACCTAAGACGACTGGGAGCTCTGCAAGCCATCTGAGCTACATCAACCTCTGAGCAAATTGCTTGGTTGATACCGATGAAGAAAGCCCCAAATCTGCACAAAGGTACAGAACTACTCCACATGTCAGAACGCGGACACATCTCTGCACCCGCCACACCTCTGCAAGGGACTTTGCGAAGTTTATAGGACCTAGAGCAAGTCAACACAGGTGACACACACAGGGAGCTGCAATCTGGATCACACAAAACCTAGTGTGCTCCTTTGTCCTGAGAAAAAGCAACGCAGAAAGCACCGCTCTGGCTACAGCTCGAGTTGGACTGAGCACATCATTAGAACAATGCACAACTTCCAGATGCTAAAGAGCAAGGACACGTTAGAATCATCTCCAAACACCATCAACAGTTCTGTCCACAGGTACTTAGAGAGGTCATCTTGACAGAGAGGTGCTGATGCAAAAACTGCTTTTAGGAGAAATACTTCAGTTTGAAGACAAACCAAGCCAGGGATAAAGAGTGAAAAGTCAACAGTGAAAAATAACTATCAACAGTAAGCACAGGGTAAACAAAATCCTGCATTCATAGGCAATCTGATAGCTCAGGATTTCACAACCCTCAACTGTAATCTAAGCAACTATAAAAACCCTCTAAAGTAAACCAACCAGAGAAGCAAGCAGACTTTTATGTTAGAAATGCTCTGGATATGAAAGAGCAATCATCAATAGCACAGTTTCATCTCATTCAGTCATGAATATAACTGTTGACAAACAAACAGATGAAACAGGATGACTCTCTTATTAAACGAGTAACAAATGCTTTAGAGGCTCTGAAATCTACTGGCCTGCTGCCACAAAGGATATTCCAATCAGTTTGCAGAAGGTTTAGCAATACAAAATGCCCTCTAGAGCACTCAAATTATTTATTTAAAGTATAGACTCATGCACACGACTGGGCTGCCACCGCGATGCGGCACAGTAGACTGAGCATGCTCCAGAATACAGAAGCAGAGAAGCTGCTTCCTTGTGTTTTCACATGCACTTTCAGAGCAGGCACACGACCCAAGTGCGATTCCACAAAGACAGAATCAAAGCATAACCATGATCAGTCTTTCATCAGACAGAATGAAAAACTGTCTGACATGTGCAACAGCAAAAGGGTGAACCTGTACATGATGTTGAGATTGACCCTACAGTTGTTACGTTGACAGAGACAGTGGCTTCATTCTACCAAGCCAAGCTTCTCTGAAGCTGTTTTCAGGCAGACTTTAGACCTTTTAACTATTGGACTAGGAGAATTTTGATTCATCAACACACTTTCAAGTTTCATAGCAACTGACCTACACCACTAGGTGTGTTCTAGCCTACAAATTCATGTAGGATCATAGGATGGTAGGGGTTGGAAAGGACCTCTGGAGATCATTTTATCCAACCCAACTGCTAACACAGGTTTCACCTAGATCAGGTTCATAGAATGGTCTGGGTTGGAAGGGACTTCCAAAGGTCATTTAGTCCAAAACCCTCTGCAGTAAGCAGAGACATCTTCAACTACAGCAAGTTGCCCAGAGCCCTGCTGAGCCTGACCTTAATATCTCCAGGGATGGGGCCTCAACCACTTCCCTGGGCAACCTCTTCCAGGTTGCACAGGGACACATCCAGGAACGTTTCAAAAGTCTCCAGAGAAGCAAACTCCAGAACCTCTCTGNTTATCCAACCCAACTGCTAACACAGGTTTCACCTAGATCAGGTTCATAGAATGGTCTGGGTTGGAAGGGACTTCCAAAGGTCATTTAGTCCAAAACCCTCTGCAGTAAGCAGAGACATCTTCAACTACAGCAAGTTGCCCAGAGCCCTGCTGAGCCTGACCTTAATATCTCCAGGGATGGGGCCTCAACCACTTCCCTGGGCAACCTCTTCCAGGTTGCACAGGGACACATCCAGGAACGTTTCAAAAGTCTCCAGAGAAGCAAACTCCAGAACCTCTCTGGGCAGCTTGCTCCACCACTCCAACACCCTTAAAGAAGTTTCTCCTTAAGTAAAACCTCCTGTGTTCTAGTTTGTACCTACTGGCCCTTGTCATATCACTGGGCACCAACGAAAAAAAACAGTCCCATGTTCATGACCTCCACCCTTTAGCTATTTATATGCATAAGATTCCTTCTCAGTCTGCCCTTTTCCAGGCTAAGAGTCTCAGGTCTTTCAGCTTCTTCTCCTAAGAAGCTCCAGGCCTCTCACCATCTTTGTGGCACTCCACTGGGCTCTCTCCAGTAGCTCTCTGTCCCTCTTGAACTGGGGAGCCCAGAACTAGAAACAACCCTTCAGATACAGCCTCACCAGGGCAGAATAGAGGCACACTAGATAATAGGGTATTCCATAAAATCATGTCAAAGCAGTCCCACGTTTCCTAGGATGTCCCTACTGCAATTATTCAGCCTGCTCTGTAGCAATGAAAACTGAAGTGGGAAAGCTGAGTGAAGAACACTGAAAGTGAAAAGAATCAAGTCAAAGCACGCAGTATGCCACACTAACCATTCATTATTATTGCATCAAGACAATTGGTTGATGGTCAAGAGTCTCCACCAAAAAAAGGGTGACATTTTAGGGACAGCCAGGTCAAAGTAAAATGGCAATACTTGGTGTTGAAGAGATCTGTCAGACTTGAAACAAAAGCTGCAGCTGTGGCTGCAGATTCTCAGCTTGTGAGAATATTCTGCTCTGTTGACCACAAAACATACGTCCAGTGAAGGTTCCAGAGCCTGCCAGCTCTAAGTCACAGACTTGTCAGGAAATCACACAACACATCTGTTCCCTTTCTCCATGCATTTCATGATCAGCTTACATAAAGAGTGTCACCTTTTATCCTGGCCTTCACAAGTATCAAATATAAACCACAGTGCAGTCTAATTCTTATCTGCTCAGAGTACTCAGTCAAGAGCTGCTCTGGTCACTGGACCCTTACAGACTAGAGCCAACTGTCACTCCTGAAAATCTGCTAAGTCTTATTGCTTTGTGCATTGAAGTGGGGATGTTCAGAACGTCAAAAACTGGCTTTTAAAACCTAACTAGAGCCTGCTTGCCCACCAAGAAATGGCTATGAACGACTAAAAGTGAGACAAATTCAGGTTATTTTTCTTGTTTCTTTCCCACAAAAGCATGGGAAGAAGCCAGAATCTTTCAGCATTATTTGCTTGAGAGAGTTTCCTCAGCTTCCC
Source organism: Tricholaema leucomelas (assembly GCA_013400475.1). Taxonomy (NCBI): domain Eukaryota; kingdom Metazoa; phylum Chordata; class Aves; order Piciformes; family Lybiidae; genus Tricholaema lacrymosa; species Tricholaema leucomelas. The sequence continues at coordinate 343,496 of WAAF01000015.1, forward strand.
TTGCCCTTTAAAGGAACAGTGCCCGTTTCACTAACAAGGACCTAAGAGGGCTGAAGAGTTTGCATGCACATCAGTGGCAGCAGCACCCATGAAGCACATCAGCCTCTGCTCTCAGCTCCCCAGGAAGGGAAGCAAAAGCCTTACAGCTCTGTGCGTGTTTCATTGTGCTGTGCTGTTGTGTATAAAGATCAGGGTTTAAAGTTTTATGATCCTGAACGGAGCATCAAAAGAAATTTATCATCTGCTAAGAAATACTCACTCTTGATTCCTCATCAAAGAAAACCCAAAAGGAGTTCCAGCCCTGTCTTCCTACACGAACAAATGGCAATGACTGCCAGCCAGAGATGGCCAGAGATAGCAGCTTGGGTGAGGAGAAGGGTGGGAAAGGCATGAATGCCTCTGCGCATGTGTTACCTTTCAGTGACTTCTTCCATTGAAGAGGGTCAACAACAACATGAGTCATTTAGATTTAAAATCAACTTTGGATGCTAGCACTGCCAAGTTACAGTAGAGATAAGGATGTACGATATTATAAGGAACCTCTTTCACTGTAACTTTGAGGCATTTGGCTGGTGGTTACTGCCAAAAACTGAATAGCATCTGCTCTCACTTTAGCAGTTTATATTCTGCCTGGTGAATGGAAGCACAATCTCTGAAACAGCCTTTGGGGAACACTACTGAGCTGCTTGACAGAGCTCTTACTCAGAAAAGAGAGAAAGAGATTAATATTACAGAAAACTTGAAAGATGTAGCTTCTGAAAAAGCAGAGAAGAGCAGTTTCCTAATACTGTACATACCATAAATCTCTCTTTTACTAAAACATTAAAAGTGTGCCCTAAAACTCAACTGCTCATTAAATATGAATAGCTTTAAAGGTGGAAAACAAGCTGTTTAATTCACGGGCAGGTAGCTGTAAGAAGAAACAATGCACTTTGTCTTATTTGTCAACAGGCAGAGCAAAAGCAGCAGAATGAAGACTCTCATAGCACACTTTCTTTTTCCTGATGTATTTGAGAAGGTCACAGCCCCCTTTTCCTGCTCCTGGTGTGTCTAGGCACAGCACCATATGGTCAGAGTGAATCTGTCCTGAACTTACAGCGTTGGTATTCTAAGTGCCCAGTAGCTCCAATCCCTGAAGTCGTGTGTGGTCCTATGCAGGCAAATCTGCCCACACAGAGTGAAAACCGAGCTTCTAAACTTCAAAATCAGCTGAAGGAATTCTCTCCTCAGAGCCATAGATCCCAGATAGTAGCCAGCAGTGAACCCCAGAGCCACTTTCAAAACTATAAAAGGCTTCATGTAAAGCCAAAATAAAGCTCTAGAAGTGGCTGCAGGAGATCCCTAGGAGTGGCCACTCTTCTGGATTCATTGCTTTTGAGAAGTAAATCCCTGCAGCTGCTTTGAAAAGCTTTGAAAGTTTCATTTCAATTATCAAAGCAAATAAAGCTTCAAAACCAGCCGTAGGGATTTGTTCCTCAGAGAAGCAAAGCCCAAAAGGCAGTGATGAATTGTGTGCTGGCTTCTGTGGCTCCTCAAGTATGTACAGATTCCTGTAAGTCCTGCACTTGTAATTACGGCTCCATGTTGTGCAGCAATTGTCACACCCAGTTCATGGAGGCTTAGATGGCAAACTCATTGCTGATTTCCCGTTCCTTTTAACAGTTTGATGTCCATTCCCTTTTTGTTTTCTGACACCTGTACAAAGGGTTACGTGAGTGCCCCTCAGAGCAGATTCTCAGCTCTCACTGAAACCTGCGGGCTTCCTGTCCCAGGTGGTGGTCAGCTGCCTTGCACAGGCTCACCCAGGCCACATCACATCATGCCATCAGCGTGTCATGGCCACACCATAACTACAGCATACAAAAGCATTCATTTCTCTGCAAGAGCACTTAAAAGGGCACTAATTAAAACACAGGAGTGCAGTTTGACAGCAAGTCAATGAAGAACTCTGCCTGCAATTGCAATGGAGAGAGGCTTCCATTAACCGAATGAACATAAACACGAGTGACACTACAACACTGAAACACCTACCTGGACTGCTTTGTAACAGGGTTTGGGTCCTAGCTTTGAAATTACCACAACTAGAGCCCTAAAAATGTTACAAATTTAACACAAGCATGGTCCTAAAAGAAATGCAAGATTTACATTGAGCTCAATACCTGAGGACACTGTGGCTCTATACGCATCACAAATTGATGCTGAGAAAGATCCATTTAGGTACTGGAACACACGCAGGCCACTAATGAAGTATGCCACAGAAAATACATTGAGCATGACCTTAAAACCTCACTGATTCTGATTGGCTGGTTTTGCTACTGAAGTTTTCACCTTCTGTTTTGAACTGGCAGAATAAATAAATACTTTTTTTTTTTCCCAGGCTAAATACACCTTTCTGAAAAACTGCTCTGCAAAACTCACTGTCAACTTAGAGACATGCAGATGTTAGGAGCCGAATAACTGGTTTGTAAAAGACAGCTTCACATCCTGTTAAATGTTATTCACAGGTGTCCTCTGTGACCTGTACTACTTACTTTACCTCTCTGTTTCAGTCTTCTCATGTGTAAAACATGAAGGAGGGCTGTGAGAAATAATTAATGTTTGCAAAGGGCTTTGAGATCCTTGACTATAAAAAACATGGGGAAAGCATGAAGTATCAAAAGTAGCAGGAGAATTTTTCATCCGACTTGTGAGAGCCAAGTTACTTTTCTCACAGAAACCTTGAAAGTTTACTGATACAAGATTCTGTACTCAAATGCTGAAACCCACAACCCGCGAGGCTCGGCAGGCTCTGCTCCTCCCAAAGCAAAGGACACGTTTCTCACCCGTTTCAAGTATGCGTTTGTGCAGAGGTATAGCAGCAAGAAAGGGTTCATCTTTACAGGACTGAATCTGGGTTCCAACCAAGTCAGAGTTGGTAGCCATAATTCGGGCACTTTCTTCATTGAGATTAACGCCAGCCATAGAGGCAACATCATTGATGTCATCATCATCTCTAGGAGGAAAAACAAACCAAGTCAAAGCAGCTCTGCACGTGAGATACTCACTCGGTGCATTATCTGCTTCTCCGACAGCAATCGGCATGCCGCGTGCTTACTGGCTGGGCCAACTGGGGGCACAACCATGAGGGTCTCCATTTCCATAGGATATACTCTAGATGCAGTAACCAATCACTAAAGAAGTCTCTGATCACACCAGGAGAACTTTAGAAGCAGGACACTTTGTCTGTAACCAAGTGTGACAGAGGTGTCTTGTCTCCATCCCAGAGCCAGTGAGCTCAGTGAAACCAGGACAGTCGGGAACCACCGGAGAGAGGAACATTTGACTGTTCTCTTTTTGCTGAAAACCAGAAGCAAAATGACAAAATAAAACCCCCAACCAACCAACCAGACACTAAAAGCAAGCCATGAACCTGGAACCTGCCCTGTTTCACAAGGCCCTGTCAAAACAGGCACCAAAGCATTTCCAGCAATAGCCATGAAAGATTCTTGGCCACGATGACTGCTTAGGGTTCCAGTGGTGGTTTGAGTACAGCCTGGTGTTTCCCCTGGCAACACCGAGAACACCAGCAGGGCCTGTCAGCTGCTTTTAAAGAAATGAGCTGTGTTTGAGAAGATGAGAGCAGCACCTCCCAGGTCACTCCTTGCCCTCCAACACTCTTCCCAACAGTCTGAGGGAGAACCAACAGATTAGAGCTTCCCCACCTGCATCCCCTGAGCATCTTTTACCTCCTCTCTCCCTTTTTGAGGCATGACTCATAACTCCTAACTCCATGACTCTGTGACTCATAACTGTGGAAGCAGTCATCTGGGTTTAGCACATTCTGGTTAGGAGCTGTCCCTGACACAAACGCTGGACTTCAGCACGTTCTAGGAGCGATTACACAACCTCTGAGAAGATAAATAGGGAAAAGATCCACAGACAGCCCAAGCCAGGCTCCTACTACTACAGAAACCAAACAAATAAGAGCTGAAGGGAAAAGACTTTTTACAAATCATGCAGGTGTTGTCCTGTGCCCCTTAGAATACCTCCTGCCCCTTGTTACAAAGGTAATGCCTACAGCAAAACACAAAAGGTACAAGGATGGTCTGAAAAGGGGAGAATCTCTAGAAATCCATGATCTAGGTCCTCCCTCTCCTCCCATGCACTCCTTGGCGTCTGCACTGGGGCAGCCAGTTTTGGTGGAAGACTTCTGTAGGCTGTTAGATGCTGGCTTTGTTTCCTTTTGCAGAAAGAGGTCAAGAAGGGATTTTTGTTTGTATAGAGCTGGAGAAACCTGATGAACACTTGAGGCAGAAAATGGGAAATTCTACACTAATTGTCAGAAAAATGCTGCACAGATGAACTTCTATTGTTGTCCACGAGTACTTAGCACTTGATTTCTTCTCTCAGAATGAAATCCCAGAGGACAATGTCACAAAATTGACAGTTTTCATGCTGAGTCTAAAGGACTTCCACTGTTGCACTTCATGTGGTGTGTATGGGATGCTCATAGGAGGGTCACAAAAGCAGCCATGAAGAAGCTGAGCAACTCGAGTGGCCAGACCCGTGACCACTTGATAAATACACCAACACCATCTGAAACTCAGACAGTTAATGTGGGCACAAACCAGGATCCCAATGAAATTAGCAAAATCAATGCAGTGGCCCCTAAGGACCATCGCTGGGACTCCTGGACAAAATACTGCCCTTTCATCTCACACTGGCAGTCTGCTCCCTCTGGAGACATTGCTATCTGTCTTGAATGTTACATGGGAGACAGAGAGGAAACATTTTAATCAGAGCTGGGACTGCAAGCTTTTCAGTCAAACAGGAGAACCTCCACCGGTGCATTCTCCCCTCCACCAGCACATTCTCCTCGGCTTGGAGGAAGCTCTCACTTCTTCTGGACACAGAAACACCCCTCTACAGATGAAGAGAACTGTCACTCTTGCCAAGCCATTTCCTCTAAAAGCCAACTTTTAAGGCCAGATGAGCAAGTTCTCAGAAGTGATTGTGCGGACAAAGATGCCATCCAGTGGTTGCACGGATTGATGGTTACTGCCTGTCCCTTTCCAGCCCAGCAGACTATTTAACACTGTCATGTCTCCTGGCTGTGCCTACACTAACTGTACTGCTGCAGTCTTATTTTGGAGCGGTATGGGACGAGTCCACCATTGCAGCACACACTGTAAGAAAGCAGCTTGGGTTCTCAGACTCTTGACAAACACAGGCATTCAAGCAGTTTAAAGAGTCCAATTATTTCTCTTATATTCATAGGTTCACAGAACGGGTTGGGTTGAAAGGGACCTGAAAGCTCATCCAGTTCCATCCCTCTGCCACAGGCAGGGACATCTCCCACTAGCCCAGGGTGCTCAAGGTCTCTTCCAGCCTAAACCTTTCAGTGACTCTACTATCTAGCTCACGGCTACCCTACAGCAAACATCCCACACCAAGGAAACAGCTCTGCCTACTTCATGCCTCATGTTACAGTCAATGCCACTGAGCCTTACCGAGCAGAGCGAGGAAGTGGCAGGAGAACAAAACAGTGTCAACTTGTCTCTGTCCTGGGAATCCTGCAAGGCTGGACACAGCTCTGATCTGAACCAGAGCAGGTTTGGTTAGAAGGTGGACTAAATGAGCTCCCAAGGTCCCTCCCAACTGCAGTGACTCTGACTTGCTGTTAGGGGACCATTTATTTCCATTAGTTCTTTATTTGGACCACAACCTGAACCATGGGGAGTAACTATTTTGAGAGCCTGCTGCTTTCACTGTCGCCAGGGGTAGGTGACACTAGTAGGAGTGCTGAGGTTACCCAGCCAGACGATGATGATGCACAGAGCAGTCCAGTCACAGCCCTTAGCACAGGCTCCTAGCAGATTTCAGGGGCCTTCTACAACAAAGGCCTCTCTAGCTGGGCTACTATGGTACAAGGCTAAGCCTGGATCTCTGCTGTTAATAACTCCCCAAAACACAATTCCTGTTTCCATCCTCTGATATTAAGATAGTTGGCAAGTTAACTAAATGGAGCTGTCTGGAGTCCTCGCTGAAAAAATTAGCAACAATAAAGGTTAAAAGCAAAAAAGATGGCACAAAATTGCATAAATGTGACAACTTTGCACTGCAGAAGCCTTGAGTTGAAGACACTGCATGATGGAACTGCTGCTGTAACAGCCAGGGAGCTCCTGCAGCTCATTAAGGAATGCTGGCACTAAAGGCCAGGCTGGAATTTCCAAACTTCCCAATTCCTACATCTTTTATGTAATTCCTTCCTGCATCTCCCACAGTCCAGAAGAAACTGAAGACAACCCAGCTCAGACTTCCATCTCCAGTGACCACCAGGAGCGAGAGAAGCTGAAGTTATTTTAAAGCAAGCAGAACATAAAATAATGAAACAAATATGCAATAATAAAACACTGAGGGCAAAATAAATTTATACATAACACAACTATTTTTCAAAATTCTTGCTTTGCTTTAGATGCCAGTTTGCCTTCTGGCTAGAAACACATTCTTCACACACGCTGGGAATGTTGAGGAAAACTAGTCAGCATTCAGAGGATTAATACAGATTTCCAGCTCTCTGCCTCCAGGCTTAATAGTCAGACATCTATTTGTCCTCGGGAGAGGTTAGGGGTTGAAATGCAAATATGCAAACAACCGAATGCTTTGTTAAGGTATCAAGAAAAAGCTTGATCTCTGCTGCTCTTTAATAAATACTGGTGATTTTATGGACTTATTTAAATGCGGCTTTGCGTCTTACTATTTTGAAGGAGAGAACAATGCAAGGAAACAAACACATTCATTCTGACTAAAATTTGTTCTCTAGAGGAAAAATGACATACACCCTTGACAGCTTATTTACCAAACTCACTAAAGATTTATTGATTTATCAATCAGTGCCTTGAGCATTTGCTTCTCCCCAAGGGAAAATTAACAATTCCAGCTAACCTAATATATTCTATGTATAAACTAAGTGAATGCAAGAATCAATCCTGGCACAGTTTACAACATCCAGTGATAAAAAAAACCAACCCCACGCTGTCCCTTTTGGTGTATGCAAAATTGAAAGCTATACTAACGAAGAATAAATGCTCGTGTTGCTTACAAACATAAAAAATACTTATTAAGACAGTACAATTGAACCCAACAGACATTTTAAATCATTTAAATACTCAGTGGGAGGCAAAAGCATTGGAAAATAAAAAATTGAATGATTTTGCTTCTAGATTAATACTAAGTACTACTGCTATTAGTCGCAATACTGACATGCCTCAAAGCAGAGAGATTTCAAAGAGCTACAAATTCTCTTTTACTTCACCTGCAAAAGCGTAGGCCTGAAAATTAATTACTGGTTTGACGATGTCAGAGCAACATAACAGCTCCAGAAGGTGAAAATTAAAACCAAGGAGTGTTTTCCCATTTAACAAAGAAAAAACCCCGAATGTTTAAACACAAAGAAAATGGACTTTCTTCAGTGGAGAGAGACAAAACGATGGTAGCAAAAGCAAAAGGCGGGGAACACAAGGTTAGCTTTTCACTCCGAAGAGCGAAAATACCTAAACCGTACATTAAACAGAAGTTTGAAGTATGAAAGAGCTGCCATAGCAGCTCAGTGTTATTAAATGCAACCTGAAAACTACAGGGAGCCCCAGTCTCTGCCACCTCAGTAAGCACACGCAGGAAACCAAGACAATCACACACAGACACAAACCCAACCCCCAAGCACACTGCCAAACCCACACAATTTCCTGTGCTGCTGGGGGCACAGCCGCAGTTTGGCTGCAGCAGCCCATGGACAGGATGCCGCAGCCCATGGACAGGATGCCCCATCCCAGGCAGCATCTCGGCAAGCCACGTTCCATAGGAACATCGGGATCCGAGGCAGAAACCAAACCATCTATGTCTTAAAGACTTTAGCATTCCATTTACCATAACTTTCGTTCTCATCCACAGAATCAAAGGCTTTGCTAAGCAATAAAAAACACACGTAGAGAAAAATCCTCCAGTCGGGTCGTGCCCCGCTCCTGCTTCACAAAGCAGAATCAAGAAGCTGTCCCTGCAAGGGCAGCGGCAGGCAGACCGCCGGTCACACACTGCCCTCTGGTGTCACGCACATCCCGCAGCCTCCTCCACAGCTCGCAGCTCCCCCAGCACCCCCCTGCCTTTTGTTTTGTTGTTTTTTTTATGATCTTTTTAAATTTTTTTTTACCTGAAAGAACCACCTCCGGGGTCATTCAGCTTGTTTTTCTGATTTGCAGAGACCTGAACACCAAAGCCCCCAGGACTTTTGCTGGCTTGTATTGTTGGTGCCTTCCCTACTGTGCCTGAAAAACACCAAGCAATGTTATTATGAGCTGTCTGAGACAATTTACATCAAAGAACCTTCTGTCCAGGAACTAAATTTAACTGTCTGTAAATTGCAAACAAAGGAAGTTATTATTTTTAAAGATTACACTGCTGAAGAAGAACAATGTCTAACAGAAAATGGATATTAACATCCCACTTGGGTCAGTATTTACAGAATGCTGAAGATGCCCAAACTGAAACCCGTTGGCTGTAACTGGTTAGGAAACACCGAATGGCTCTGAGGGTGTTGGCAATGGCCATAAACCACTCTTCTAGATCATCTGCAAAGAATAAAGCAGCAGAATCTGAAATGTTCTTAACACAGACGCTTTAAGCCACAGCCACTATGCCTTGGACAGTTTTTTCATACAGTAATATTTTTTTGCAGTGAAAGCCACCTATTCTCAGGGCCCAGAACAAGATTTTGAAGTGTGTTATATTGTGTGTAAAGGACAGAAGTCACTAGTGTAAAATGCGACATAAATCCCCTCCCTCAAGGTTGTGTTTCCCTTTCTGACTTAAAAGGAATTCTGTCTCTAGCCTTTACAGCTCCTGATGGAGAAGCAGAACTGGGCTTTGAAAACAAGCCAAAGTGTGCTGGGCATTCAGCTTCTTGCCACAGGGCATTTCAAAATTGGTATCAGTTCCTCTCTGACATTTGGAAAAATGTAACCAAAATAATTAGAACTTGATGTTGCCAATGAGTCGATCAGCAGACTGCTGATACTGTCATCACCGCATCGGTGTGCAGCTGAAAGGGCACTGACAAACGAGGCTGCTGGACGGAGCTCTCCTTTCCTGCTTCGCTGCATGCTTCCTGGGGTTCTCTTCTGTGCTTCCTTGAATCCCACCTGTCTTTGGGCATTTGACAGGAATTTGTATGTGTACTTTGACTCAAAGATCTCACCTTCTTTTTGCATCTCAATTCTGTGAAGTGCTCTATACAAACAGTCTCTGAGGCCTTAAGAAGCACGTGGGAGTTCTCCCTGTGCATGTCTCTCAGGTGTGTCTAAATGGCATGGCGGCAGCCTTAGGGAAGTTAACTTTATTTCTTATCAAGACTTAGAAAAACCTGAAACACAACTATCTCAAGTGTTTTCAGAACGCTTCCTTGCTAAGCCAGAAGTACTAACTTTGAGTGAGTCCAGTATTAGTTTTAATTTTGATTTCTTCATCAGCTTCAACATGTGATTTTAAAATAAAGTTAATTTGATAGCTTTCATGCAGTCCTTCAAGCTGTAGAAACAGTCTTGTGGACTGCCAACATCAGCAAATATAAACCATGGTTTAGGGCTTCAGGCTCCAAGCTTGGCAAACAAAAATATTGTGTTGTTAGAATATTCAACATCCACGAGATGCCACAGGCAGCATTAGCTCATGGACAAGGCAACTCAGTTACCTATTTCATAGAATCAAATGGTGTTGGTTGGGAAAGACCTCTAGGATCATTGAGTCCAATCTTCAAATGAGCTAATTCAAAGGTGTTCTACTGAGTGAACTGGAAGCAAAGAAATGTAATAATAATTGAAAAATGAATATTCTATATAATAGTAAATAATAATACAAACTGGCAGACCTTTATCTGCGTAGGAGACAAAAGTTATGTTCAACTTCGGAAAGCTGTTGCAGTGGTAAAATTCAGCTCCCAGCACCACACCTCCAGAAGTAAGGAATCCCTAACGAGCTGCTCTCAATGGTTTGTCTGCTACAGGTGGTAACATCTGATGAAAAAAACCCACCAAACAAACCAGGAAGGAGACAGCAGCAGAGCAGTTCCCTTTTGCTCTCATGACAGCAGCAAGTCTGCACTGGATGTGTGGAAGTGAAGTCTCCCTTTCCCTCACTCCACGTGAGGGTAATTCTACTGCAAAGGAGCCAAGACAGTGTGAGGCAGGGGACTACAAAGAAAGCTGTCTGCTTTCAAGCACACCTGCACGATTAGGTAGCCAGACACAAGCCATGGCTACCCACCCATCTCTGCTCTGAGGCAGGGGCGTGTTTGCACAGTGAGAATCCCCCGCGGGCCAGGTACTGCATGGGATCAGTAATGACAGACAGAGGCTGCCACTGCTGGCATCTTGCTGCAAAGTTTCAGTAGCATGATGCAGAGAAATATGCTCAGATTGAGGAGGTTAGAAATGTCTCATTTAATTTCTGCACAGCTTAAATAGCTGCAATGAACTCTCTAGCTAACCATTTCATTCTTTGGCTCAACTCCCTGACCCATAAAATGTGATTCACCTAATTATGACACTGCTAAGTGCTTTGATAAAGGAGTGTGAATTCTCTGTGCAAGAACTATAGTGTTACTTCCCCTGGTGTGCAAGTGATTTTATTCCAGTCCTTCAGGCCTGCCAACTTCCTCTATGCTACTGTTTGAAAAAGCCTGACAGCCTGTTCACGTGATGCATTAATGCTAACGTAAGGATACATGACAGCAGGACATGCACTCCTAACCACCGTTCTGTGGCAGGCAGCTCAGTTCTGGTGTAAAAAGCCTTAAAAAGCCACACTCCACAAAAATCTGCTACTGGAAACGTCCATATGGGCCATGTCCTGTTCCAGAGTCTTACCTCCTTCTCTGGGAATACCTAGGCCAGTATTATCATTATCCTGGTGTTCACAGGAGAAATGTTCACAATATATCAATATCAAAACAAACTGGTATTGACAGTGTTCCACAGTGGCACTTCTTGGAGCTGCAAGCACACAAGCAAGCTTGTCCCCAGCAGTGGGCTGCAGGGTGAGCAATTTTACAATGAGATGCTTGGCAAAGCTCTAATTTTGTCTGTGTCACTAAAACAATACAGCGGTGAGCTTAACCAAGGCTGGCAATAGAAACAAGCTCACCTGAGAGCAGGGCTCTGCAACAACTGGCCTTTATGAACCACTGTCTTCCTTAAGTCAAAGTGCCAGTTCAGCTGCATTTTACTGGCTGATGAGGGGCCATCATGAATAAATTCATGTTCTGAACCCACTGGTTAAAAGACAGATGCCAGTAACACACAAATTCTTGTCACATTGTTGATGTTCACAACTCAGAGACTGAGCAAGCAAAGAAATTAAATCAGTCTTCACTCTTACATGTCAGGCAGAAGTGAAAGATCACGTTCTGAGATGCAGAACGCTCTCCCTAGTGATAGACTCAAGCCAAGAGTGTCAGTGCTAGCAAACAGACACCTTTTGTGTCAATAAATGTCTGTTTTCCCAATTGGACAAACAGCCTACAGGATTAGAGCGCGAGCTTGTGCTCCACACCCATTCAGCCTCTGGATCCTCTGAAGAGAGCACTGTAAGCAGAGTATCAGCTGCAATTAACTGTGACCACTGGGAGGGTGGGTGCCTGCTTTCCCCAGGGAGAACACAAAGGACCAAGCGACAAAGCCAAATAGGCAGTAACAGCTTTTGTATGCGATTAGACTGGTCTGACTGCTACTTCAGTAGCTGGGGATGAGTAGCTCTGTATCCCATTGCAAACCAGCTCCATGCCTGCATAATGTGACGTGACCAGGGAGAACAAGAGCTAAGCCTAACAGGTCTGGTGGTGGCAAGAAACAACTGGATACTTGCTAGAAAGTAAGAAGGGTTTGAGAACCCTCTTAGGAAGTGGCAGGCAAACATTAATTCACCTGTAGACCTCTTGCTCCCCTGACTAACGGGGGGTACGTTAGGTGCCTGCAGGCAGTCTTTGACCTTCACCAAAGAGTAAACATACTGTGGGGGGGGGACACCAACCAAAAGGCATCTGGCTGGAGGAATTTCTCTAGGACTCCTACCTTGACCCGTGTAGCTGCAGAGCCACTGCCTGCCGTGTTCTGCTGCAGGAGTAAGCATTAATAGCAGAGAGATTAAACTGAGGCATCCTTTAGGCTTCAGGAAAAAAAGAGTTTTGTTCTTGGCCCAGGGTTAAAGCTCAGTCAAGCTCCTGACTTCTTTCAGAACTTTGCATAAAAAGCTGCTAAGGAGCCAAGCATGTGAGAGTTTAGTCCTGAGGGTGTTTCAAAACATTGCCCTGTGCTGGGTCTGAAATACCTGGAAACTGCACAGTGAAAACATGCATTGCTCAGTCGCTATGCAGTCAAAAGCAACGTCAAGCCTGCCAATGCCATGCTGCTAGTTTGGAATTACAACGAAAGTCATACAAAGGTAACAATCTCACTAAAACATTTAAACCCATACCTTGTGGTCTAATGGTCTGAGTTATTACCACTGGCATCCTAATCTGGGTAGTCTGGCAAGCAGGGTTTCGTTTCACAGTTTGAGCAGATGTGGACTGGATAATCTGCTATTATTAAAAAAAAGTATACTTACATTATACTCTTTACACACAAACACACACAAGGTAAATACACTAACACCTGTAATGACTAACATATGCACATGGATCCCTACAGGCACAACCAGCTAGTGACAAAAGCCATGGCCATGTAGCGCGCGAGGCTGTGTGTGTGTGTACAGACCTGGGGCACCGTTATGCTCTAAAAAGTATTTCATTATATTTGACACATGTCAGATGTCACAACCTTCACCAAAAAGAAGAGTTCACAGTAGTCACATAAAAACTAGTTTTCTTCAGAAACTTGACTTGGAAGAAAAGCATTTTTGTAGCAGAAAATGCTGCAGTTTTGGTGTTATCCCCCTATAAACTATAGCTGCACTTCTAATAGAAAATAGCTACTGAAAGTCTAAAATATTGTCAGGTCCAAATTCAGATATACACAAAGCAGAATGCAAGGATATGTGGGGATCACATATTAACCATCTTTTCAACGTTAACTGGATAGTCTCAAGGTCTCAGTTACCACTAAGCCAAGTTCTGAAGTCCTTACCCAAAACAGAAACTGGGTTAGAAATTTAGAGTTTGACCCATAAATAATTCAAATCAAAAAGAAAAAACCTGCAAGGGCCATGTGTAAGCAACAACAAAACGCATGCTCCAGAATCCAAGCACAAGGCAGGCACAGATGTCATGAACAGAGACTGGAAAGGACATGGAGATGCTGCGGAGCTGGGGAAAAAAAACAGAAACCCACACAGAAACTTTGAAAACAAACCAGAGGCAAACCAGCTGTGAGAAGGATCACAGCCACAACTCAGGCCTAACACCTCCAGAGGCCAGGTGCTCTCCACAGTCCCAATTCTCTTAGTCCCACTGCATCATGTTTGCTGTTCCTGAACTGCAGCCTCAGTCCCACCAACCCAGCGTGCCCTCCTAGAAGACAAGGTGCCACGCTACACACCACTGCAAGAGGCAAGCACAAACGGCTGCACGGTTACCCAGCACCAGTCAGTGTGCTCTTACAAAGGGGACCTCAAACCATATTGCTTAGCTGAATAAAAATGACAAAGAGAAAAGGAAAAAAAAGAATTTTCAATTGAGACATCAAAGTGGAGAATGAAAAGGCCACAAATGGAAACTGTTCCATCAGCAGGAACCAGGGCTCCCGAACCAGAAGGGAGGGAGAGGAAAACTACATGGAGAGAGGAAGGAGGGAACAAGACCTGCGAGGTACCCTGGAGAAAAAAACAAGCAGGGCTATTCTGAAGTGAGGAGATTGCCTTCTGTACATCCTAAAATACAAAAAGCTGGAAGTCATAACAAACCTGTGGATGTAGAAGTAACAGCAATGGTACCTTGCAGAGAGAGAAAACAGAAACAAAGTGAAGGATTCAGCTATGGCCACTGAAGGAAAATGGAGCACTTGTACCAAGCACAGTACGGAAGCAAGCGGATGCAGACTTACTCAGTGGAGACAGGCAGCGAGTAAATAGTGACACCATGGTTAAAACCAGGAAAGAGAGAGAAGTGAAAATGAGGGGAACAGCTGACATTGACAGCTGTTTGATGCACAGGAAACATGTCCAAGTGTGTATTAGTAAGACAGAATAGGCCACAGGAAAAAAAAAGTCTATGTTGGTATCACAAGGAGAATGTTGCCACTTTCACACTAATTTATTGCATGAGTTTTCAGAGAACAGTTAAAAAACCAAACAAAACCACCCAAAGCAGCCAGCCCAAAAAGCAAACGTGTGAGCTCCGGACAGAATTGCTGTCTGCATCATGGTATTAGTCTGAGGTTAGATTTTTCTTCTCTATGAAACAAGCAACTCCTACAGTTCAGAACCAAGTTCTGTTTCACCTGATGAGTACTTCAACACAAATGCCCTAAAACATGATCCACTATCACCATCAAAGCTAGGAGAGTATTTAACCCTTTATGATGACAAACAACAGCAATAGCTGTTGCACTCTCATATACAAACACTGTGCAATGTATGCAAAAGTGCTAAGAGTGTAGGAAATGACAGAAATGAACTTTGCCAAGCAGTAGAGATCAAAATCATCACCTTCAAGTCCACAGAGAAGCTGCCCAGCAGTAAGCGTGCACGCTCTGAACACCTGCACCTGAGCTCAGAGCAGCAAGACATGCAACTGACACTCCACTTTCTATACGCTCTTAGAGCTGATTCACCACAGATGGAATCTGCAGAGCTGGGAGCCATTTAAGGAATTAACATTAGCAACTTGTTTCTGAAACAGAACATGTAAGCTTCTTAGCTGGCAAACCAGAAACAGTAAAAACTGATGAGTCAGAGGCAACTGACCCTGTGTTCAAGTTTATAAACATTCTGAAGCACTTTACATCAACTGAAGTCATTCAAACAGTTCCAGTCCTGCTGCCTGCCTTCCCAAAACACCAACACTATTATTAGGTCCTCGTTTTGGCCTGCAGAGCATGGGCAGTGAAGAAGGTACTAGCAAGCTCATCTGGGAGATGGAATGGGCTGCCCAGGGAGGTGGTGGAGTCACTGTCCCTGGGGGTGTTCAAGAAAAGTCTGGATGGGGCACTTAGTGCCATGGTCTGGTTGACTGGATAGGGCTGGGTGCTAGGTTGGACTGGATGATCTTGGAGGTCTCTTCCAAACTGGTTGATTCTATGATTCTAAGTGAACCCAATCATTAAGTATTTCTCACAGTCTAAAAATCCCTGCAATGAGTATCCCCCATCGGATGTTTTCTGTGCCAAACACCAAAAGATCAGCCCCCAAGCACCAGTTTACTAACCCAGACTGACAGAGAAGATAGAGAAGTGGATGTTTTAGTACACTGGTGTTATCAGAGACACCACTTCAGCCTCCAGAGAAGGGGAGATCTTGCTGCTTGCTGCAGCCACCTAAGAGGAAAATGTACAGAAGTTAGAGCCAGGCTCTTCAGAAAGGCTGAAGGATGTGATGTAATGGGCAGGAGCTGCCAATGAGAAGTTTCAACTTAATGTAAGGGGGAAAATGTACCCTGATAGTGGGCAAACAGTGAAAGAGGTTGCCCAGAAAGGCTGCATAATCTTATTCTGAAGATACTCAAAACATGACTGGCCAAGGCCCTGGCCACCATGCTAACCTGTATGCAGAATGGACTAGATGCCCCCAGAAGGCTGTTCCAACCTCTTGCCACTACATCTGTAGTCATGAGATCAACCGTCTTATGAAAGTGGTGAGTCAAAAAAGGTAACAAGACAGAATACAAGTCTTCAGAGTTTACAGAGCCTGCTCCTCACTCCATCTCCACTACCAGAAGGGAAGAACCTTCATTACTTCCCCCAACACAGTCAGCACAAGAGCAGCACAGTCACAACAGAGGCACAGAGAACAGAGCAGGTTCCTGGATGTGATAACGAGCTTGGAAAACAGGGAAAGCATCAAGGAAAATTCTCAGCGAGACAGTGCTCAGCCAGCAAGTGCTGGTTTATACCAGCTCACTCCTCTGCAGAAGCTGAAGAATGAACTCCTAGGCTGCTGCGGCTTGCAGCTCTTCAAGGAACACACCGAAGCAGGGAGGTCAAGGTACTGCTTCCCTGGGTGCATGAAGTGACAAGTTACCTCATTTTTCCCTGTACAGTAACACTTCTCTGCAAAATTAGACTGCATTCTTCCTTCTTTTTTATTTAATCTTCCCAATTCTCCCCTTAACCATCATGTTTCTGCTCCACTAGTCACCTTTGCTTCCATTCACCATTTATCTTCTCCAGACAAGCTTCTTCTCTCACATCCTGGATGCTCCAGACCACTACCATCTCCATGTCTGAAGCTGATCTGATGTTGCTAGCTGCAAAAGGGATGTTTACACAGAAGGTGCTTCTGCAGCAGCAGCAGACTGATGGAGATGCAAAAAAGGTATTTACCGGTACTGGTAACAGCAGTGCTGACAGCTGCACAAAGCTTAGCTTCACTTCTAGATGAGAATAAATGAAGGGTGCTCTCTGGTCCTCATCTCCAGCCAACAGGTCATATCCTATCATGAGAGGTGTGAATTCTCTACTGTGTACGCTAGGGCAGGACAAAGAACAAATGCCAGATGTGAACACAGACCAACAATTACTACCACAAATGACCAACAGACACAGACCAAGAAAGAACTCAGGCGAAGCACAGAAGATGTATCAGGGCATAAAGACTGATAACTTCTGTCCTCTTTCTCTTGCCTAACAGAAGACAATAGACAAGAATGGAAGCTACCACCTACGAGTCACTGAAAGGTAAACTCCTTTCAGACAATCAGATCAGAGCTCACTGCTGAAGTTTTTGAGGACAAGGATTTTGCAAGCCTGAGCAATCTGGATGCTCCTACAGCAATGCAGATGCACAGAGCCCTGCTGATGAAAAAATCAGCCTGACTCAGCTGACATAAATCACACTTGGCAACAAAGGCATCAGATCCAAACTCATAAGCACATCAAATATAGCAATAAACACGATAGCACAGGATAAAGAAGCTTCTGCAAAGAATGGAAAACTAAAAATTAACTTGGAAAATACCTCCTTCACCAAACATTTTTCCTCTCAATTAAGTTCCAGAAGTATTGTAGCAGGAAGAGACAAGCCACTGGTAACTGCACAAAATCCAGGATGGCTGTGGTCTGATATGACATTTATCTTCACCCATGAGTAAACACTTGCTAACTCACTTGTGGCTATGCCACTTGTGATTTATCAGTCTACTCACTCCTGAAGATAAATGTCATATCAAACCTCAGCCATCATGTAATCTGGCAGCACTAACTTACAACGGTCATGCTTTTCTGGGCCTAGAATTCCTACTCCGCGCTGTTTACCATGCTGCGATACCGTCAGCTACCACTTGCCCAACGGTGCACCAAAATACGCAGAAGCAATTAGTATTTTTCCTCCCCCCTAAAAACCCCAAAACCCAAACTTTTTGAAGACTCAGCACAGAATTTTTCATGTTAATGTAACAGCAATATTGCTCTACTGAGGGTATGTGTTCCAAGACCAAAGAAAGATAAATAGAGCCCAAAGCCACTGAGCCCTGCATCTCACCTGCTCCTCAGCTATTTCACAGCTCTTCCTACAGTATTTCACCTGCCCTAATCTGGAATATTTCAATGATAGCTCTTCCACCACCCAATAATCTGCTCTACTACAAGAGCATATCCTGCCTAATCCTGCTTTGCTTCATTATATCCTGTTGTTCATATTTATGCTCTTAGACCACTCTAAATACATCATCAATATACTTTGATGTTTAAACCCTCAAATGTTTTTTTGTGCTCCCCTTTATCAGTGTTTGAGCAAGTGAGGTGTGTTCAATTCTCTTTGCTTGGCTGTCTTTTGTTACTTGTTTCCAAACAGGACTCATTGCCAATATGCTCCTTTGAGTAAGGTACAGCTCACAGAACGAGCATAATCATAGAATGGCTAAGGTTGGAAGGGACCTCAGAGCTCATCAGCTCCAACCTCTCCACCGTGGGCAGGGACACCTCTCAACTAGACTGAGCTGCTCAAGGCCTCATCCAGCCTGGCCTTGAACACCTCCAGGGAGGAAGCAGTCACAGCATGCCTGGGCAGCCTGTGCCAGAATCTCACCACCTTCATACTGAAGAACTTCTTCCTCAGCTCCAGTCTAACCCTGCTCCCCCTCAGCTTCAAACCATTTCTCCCTTGCTCTGTCTCTAGACATGCTCAGGAACAGTCTCTCTGCAGCCTTCCTGTAGGGTCCCCTTCAGGTACTGGCAGGCAGCTATAAGATCCCCTGGAGTCTTCTCTGTGCTGAACACCCCCAGCTCTCTCAGCCTGTGCTCACAGAAGAGGTTCTGCAGCCACTGGATCATCTTTGTGGCCTCCTCTGGACTCACTCCAACAGCTCTGTGTCCTTCTCATGCAGGGGACACCAGAGCTGGACACAGTATTTGAGGTGGGGTCTCAGCAGAGCCAAGGGCCAGAGTCTCCTCCTCACTAGACCTTAGTTAGTTTGTTAACAGAAGCTCCTTTTATCCAAGGAGCCACCATTTCCATTTCTAAGCTGCCTTGCACACAGGACACAAATTTATTTCCTGCAAGTCATTAAAACGTGTACAAGCTACAATCAAGAGCAGAAAACAGGCCGGAAAAGGCTTCAGGAGAGAATTCAGAAGCAAAGCAGAACAGCCCCACATAGCATAATGCCCATTCTGTTGTTGGAACTTCTTTCCAAATTCCTCTGCTGTCCCTCACCCTTTGGAAGCCTCCAACCACTGTGACAGTCCTCGGAAAAGGCTTAGCAAACATTTTAACAAATCTGCTTCTAGTGAGGCCTAAAAGAGGGCAAAACCCCTCCTCTGGACACTCTGCAGAATATACTGCAGCAACAAGGCTCCAGATGTACTTCTCTGCATCTTTCCTAATCCCAGACTTGCACAAATCCATCTTAATTAAGATGGATCACTTTGGATTTCTTACAGTTTCTTTATGATTAACATTAATGACTGGCTTGGACCTTCAGGAGTTCTTTCCCCTTACAATGCAGGGCAAACACAATGAAGTGCTAATCAATCTCCATTACTCATCAGTCTGCTGGCAATTTTGATCCATTTCATAGAGAATGTCTCTTGCTCAGAGAAATTCTACCTGTAGTGACATCCAGAAGAGGTGAGGCAATGCCTGCATAGTTAAGGCTGTGTAGAGCTCCTGCACCCTAAGAATGCCAAATTAGACAAGCTTTGGCCCTTGCACTTACAACAACTCAACAAGTTCACTGCAGCCTTATCTCATTAGTGTCTCAACAAAATGTTAGCCCGAGATGATCTGCCATTTCCCTAGAGTCACCAGTACTAACAGCACTGCCTGGCTCTTTGGAGCACAGCATTTGTACAGGTTTGGTAGGGGACTCCAGTATTCCACAAAGCAGAAAAACAAAGCAGTCTCCTGCTGCAGCTTCATGTACACCACACATTAGTGCTGAAGCCTCCTTTGCACAACCTGCAAGCCATCCTGACCAGTATGCACAGAGTTCCCATGTTGCAAGACACCTCAGTGTAACTGCAGGAAGCATCATCAGAGCTGCACTCTTTGTAAAACAGAGAAGACAAAAGGCACAGCTAACAGATTCCCCACATTTCAGCAGAAACTCAAGTGCTGCAGACTAGCTGGTATGAAGGGATCTGTATTCCAACACAGCCTTGCCCTTCTGCAGCTGGACAGTTTGTAAAGCCAGCTGGAACTCTCTCCAGTGAGCTTCAGGCTTGGAAAATCTGGAGCTCAGCCAGCTTCCTCCATCAGTGCTGGCCACCCTCAGGCAAGCCAGCTGGAATCTTCATCTCCTGGACAAGTCCTAGGCAAGATGGCCAGCAGCTCTTTGCTGTGCTCTGATTTTGGGGAACACTAAGATGTGTGAGGAGTGTGATCACTGTCACCACAAAGAAGGCAATACCCAGGAACTAGACTGACATGGAGATGCTGCTGGGTTGCCTGCTTGGCACCCAAGTTGATAGTTGGTGTGGTACAGAAGATTTTTTTCATCCTGCTCTGTGATGCTGCTTTTGTCTGTACACGGCTAATGTGAGCACCATTAAGAATTGCTGGGTTAACGGAATGTTTGGCTCCAGTTACTAACCCCTGATAAATTGAAAGCAAACCCAAGAAGCTAGTTGTGCAAAGAAGCTGAGCAAGGCTGATTTTTGAGGTATTCATCCTCCCTGACTTTTCTAGAAAGGAACAGTGTGGATCAGTTTGGCTCTGTGCAGTCTGCTGAAAACACAGCAGTCATGTCATGCACCCACTGAGATAAAAATCCCGTCCTTGACCTACAACTCCTTACAGACAAAACCAACTTCTTTTGCCCACCAGATCAGCTCCACAATACACTACCTGAGCAGCTTTCAGCTCCCTCACATTGCACAGGTATGCTGAATGAAATGACAGGACAACTCTTCACATCCTTAATCTCTCCTCATGACTGCCTGCTCCCAATATGCACTGACATCTGAAAGACAAATGTCTCTCATCGCTTTGGCTTGATGCCATCCATCAGAACCGTAATCAGAGAGGCAGGAATTCCTGTGAACTTGCTGGCACGTTTTGTTCTGCATCGGTGTTTCTCCAAGGGTGGGGTGCAGCTGTAGTGTTCAAAGCAGGCTGAAAGCACTTGGAAAAGCCCCATTACCCAGCACTGGGTTAGTCCCAAGGCTGTGGCACGAGGTAGGGCCGAAGTGCCCAAGAGCAAAGATTCATACTTGTAAGGAGCCCATCAGCTGCTATCAGAAATTTGCTTTCCCCAGGACAGGGAGCAAGTTTCACACCTATTGCCTGTAAGTACAACCAGTTCCTGCTGCCCTACCTCGAAAAACCAAAGCGACTGCCAACTCAGTCTTTTGAAACATGACCCAATGAAAAAGACATCACAGGACGTCTGAGGAAGACTCTTCTAATTAATGCAGCAGTCCAGAACCGGGGGGAGAACCCACCTCATAAAAGACTGCAAGTGGCTGAACACCAAGCAGCCAAGCTAAGGTGCAGCACACCCGTGTCTGCTGTGTACTCCCAAAGCCAGTCAGAAGCCTTGGCATCTATGATGTCCTCACACAGAAACACTGTGTACACTAAAGGATGGTACAAATATATTCATTCCATTTCAGAATCTGGCATTTAGCTGCTCGAATGGTTCAGGAAACATGGCTCAGACACTTCCAGCCTGTGCACTACTACTTTTACCTAAGTCCTTCAGTCACACAGACACAGAAACTCTTATATCTTGGCCTGAAGTATGACAATGCTTGGATAAACTCAAAGCCTCATAAAGGTCCTGAGCATATTTTAATTACAACTGTAGGCACACATGCAAAAGCCCATAGAACAGTGGGACAAATTCACAACCTTCTCAGTGAGTAGGTGGCTGCGGAGCTGCCTTATTGAGAGTGCCTCTGAAATGGATGAGTTTATGACCAGAACCCCCCTGAACAAGGCCACACTGCAGCAGCTAACAAAGCATGGCACTATTTCCACACAGAACATGCTGCTACAGTGCCACGTGCAGAAGAGCTTACAATAAGAGAGGAGTTAACTTTGATGCAGACTAAACTAAGCAAGGCAGCATACCTTGCCTGTAAGTCTGGACAAACTTTTTGGTCTGCATTTGTAATTAACTCCAGTTCCATTGTGCTCAACTCCCAGCCACTGTACTCCAGACAGAAAGGCCAAGAGCAGGCTCTCCTAACTGTTACTGCTGTTATCACAAGTAATGGTTGAGCACATGTGTGAATTGCCATGAGGTACTACTAGGTACATCACACAACAAGATACAAGCAAACAAACAAGCTGCAATAAAACCAACACCGAAAGCTGCTCTTCAGTTCGTTAGTTCTCTTGCACACTACAGTACCTACCAGTTGAGAACTCTGATTTGACTGTACCACCTTAACCTGAGGAGGCTGCACTGTATTTGATACAGAGACTGTGCAAATGTTGTTTGGTTGCCTTATTCCTATTGTCTGCGTGGTGACAACAGAGGAAATGCTTCCAGAGGCAGATTGAGGTATAACTTGAGAGAGCTTGGTTTGCTGAAGCGACTGCTGAGACGGCTGTCCTTGCAGAACTGAGTGCTGACTGTTCAGCAGAGATTGTCTCAATGCAGGCAGGCTTTTCTGAAAACAAAGCAAAGGTTGGGAGATAGCAGATTGAGCAGGACAACAAAAAATACTTTGCAATTCGTAGTAAACAATTAGAAGAATGCAGCTTCTTCCTCGTGTTACCATCTACCTACTTGTCAAAAAGAGCTGACTGGATGCATTTCATAAGAGGGAAAGTTCAGTTTACGTTTTTAATAAGCCTTCAGCTGGAATTTAGCAACTCTGAAGATTTTCATGTGCCTTAGTTCCACGGCAGCAGTACAATGTAAAACTCCCCTCCGCAAGAATACCTAGAATTTGTAGCTTAGGTCTTTGGAGGGACAAAACATGGAAGCAGAAACAGCAGAGCAGTAGGCATATCCTATTCCCATTGCATGCTAGAAGTAAGCTGCACCAACTTACTTCTCCTGCCATGCCTCCAGTACCTAGAACATGATGATTTAACTGCTGATGCCCTACAGCAGGACCTGTTTACTACATTATAACTGAGCTAATGTATTCTGACTGGATTAGAAAAGTATACTACTGGATGCTTCATGATCAGACCAGTTCAACCAAAGCAGAGAGTTCTAAAAGGCTACACGCTACCTTTACCAATAAACTTTTCCCTTTTCAAATGGCAGTGGGGTTCTTCTGAAGTGCTCCCCCCAGGCACCTGTAGAATGCAAGTGTTCAGCCCAAGCTACAGTTCTTTCTAAACTTCTAGTATTTACTTAAAAACTTCAATGCCTGGTGCCAAGTACAGGCTTCAAAGAAAGAAACAAGTTAAAACTCATTAATAAATGACTGCAGTATAAAAGCAGGAAAAGGCAGGAGTAAGGGTTAATAACTTGAATAAAACAGGAGGAGAGAGTTCTGTAGAAAAGCTAAAAGGAGAGCAGGAAGAGGAAATCTGCCCTAAAGTGAGAGGGTTTGGATTTGAACAGAAATGCTTTTAAAGTTACAGTTGAGATTTTGTTGGGGCATAAACAAACACACACTGCCTGCTCTGAAGAACCTGCCACATGGAAGCTATTGTAGCTAACCGACTGCAAGTCAAATTTACCTCCACATATACTGACTTAGGACCCAACCATCAATCCTTTTGGCACTACATTCAAATTTCTGTTCTAGGTTAGTTGCAGATTCCAAGCAGGATCAGCTCACCAATTACTGCAACAGCATTATCTAGTTTAGTTTTCCACACTCACTGAAGGCCAGCAATGACTCACATGGAGATCACAAAAAGAGTACAGAAAAAGCTTATCCCGGTACTTGAAGCACTCTGTAGAAGCAATTTGGGGCTCTTCCAAAAGCAAACACTGCCCTTCCTCCCAGCCATGGCCTATCACAGCGTTTGTAGGTTCCTGGTGCTGCAGTTCCTACAGCATGCTTTTTGCTATGGATCTAATCACTGCCAAGGCCTAGACCAGAGCAGCATGCTCCAGACCAGCTCTGGGCGTCAAGTTAGTTGTTTCTTTGAAACCTAAAGTGAGGCCCCAAACACACAAGGTCTCCCTGCCGCAGGAACCCCTCATTTCTTACCATTCTCTCAGCCTGTCAGGAGCACTCAGCTGCTGCACACAGCCACAGCTCCCAGCCCCAAAAGCAGCAAGCAGCACTTGGCTGGCCTGACAGAGATGGGGCCTGCATGGCACCTACAGGCAAGAAGATTTTGGCAGAAATTGACAGCAGGACATAAAAACTGAGTAGTCCTGCTCTAGACAGGGGAAGCTAACTCCATTTTTAAAGTATGTTGTAAAAGGTCAGGTACTGACATTTGCATTGCATAAAGGTGTCAGAACAGTACCCACGTTACCTTGAGGAAAGGTACAAGATATGGCTGAGGAGATGATTTCAGTTCGGATTGAAGGCGGCCTGTAAATTCCTCTGGATCAATCTTTGCATCCTTCAGGGGTAAGAAAAAGAGAGCATAAACAACCCAGTTCAGCTGCTGGTTGGTTTGTTTTTTCCAGATGATATCCATGTGTGCATCTCTAGCTAAAAAGGCTCCCCTAGCAAGAAGGACATGGAAAGCTCAAGCCCCTCTCAGCTCCTCCACAGAAGAGCTCTATCAAAAGCTGCTCTGTACACCTAACGTGCTGCTCAAGCCAGGGACTTCCCCTGGGGGTGCACAGCTTAGGACACAACGAGATCCCTCCAACTCAAGTCTCTTTTGGGATTCCATTCCCTTGCTGACATTTTTCAGGGAATCAGCCAAGCTCTTCTCTTCCCTGGCTTTGCTTGCCTGCTTGCTTTCACAGAACCTATGGCTGCTATGGCAGTAGCAGTGTCTGAAGTACCTTCCCATCAAAGTGGTGCTGCTCATCCCTGCTACAATGGGATGGAAGGTTTCCTGGAGTTCAGTGCTGCCTGGCCTCTACAACTTGCTACAGGGAAAGGCCTGCCCCAAGCTCTCAGATGGCAGGGTCAGGCTCTCCCAGAGCAGTCACATTCTTTTGGGGGTTCAGCCCATGGAGAGCTGCAGCCTCAGTCAAGCCCCAGATTTGGGCTTCGAGCCACTGACTTTAAGAAGAGAGAAGGAAGAGTTCATTAGTGAGAAGCTAATGAACAGACAATCTGGAAAATGGCTTTCTCTTCCAGCTGGACCCTTCACACTCAATCTGGAGATCTGACATACTGAATTTCCTCTTTCTTAGCACCTCTGGTATTGGGACACTGGAGCTGGGTGCCATGGGCCAAGCCTGGAATGGGCTGCAGTCTTAACAGACAAACAGACACAGCAGAAGTGCAGGTAAAGAAAAATGGGATTCTTCATAACCTCAGCACACATTCACTGAAACATCTCTTGCACTGCAGGCTGCAGGAGACTTTTTCCAGGCCCAAGGACTCTGTCTAGCTGAAAAAACTTTGCCTCCTGAAATTCACTTGCAGTTAGGGCTCCATGGAAGAGCATCTGCAGAAATAAGTGGACTGTTTGCATTTTAATGTAGCCTGACTCCTTTCATTTTCATTACAGCTCAAAGAATTGTTTAGACCAAAGTTTTCATCATACACAAAACCCAAGCTTAACAGACAGCTGTCAAAAGGGAAGGTAACTCAATATTTACCAACAAATCTTGAACCAGAGCTTTCACATTGCGGGAGGTTTCTGGAGACGGTGAGTTATGAGAAGCAAGTTTTATAAGGGTAGCTAAAAAGTTTTTGCATTTTTTCACATTCTCTTGCATTTCCTGCAAAAGCCAAAAGAAAACAAATCTCAGATCCACACAATTTTCCAATCAAGATCAATGCATCACTGTGAATGGGGAAAATGATGCAATTGCTCTAGTTTGAAAGGCATCTGCAGCTCTACTGCTGCTAATTACCTAATGTGTGCTTGACTTCCTTCTGTAACTGAGCATCACACCTCAAGAATACCTAACTCCCAAAAATCTCTTTACTATTTTACAATCTGCACTCAATTTAAAGATAGTCTCCAATGAGAGAAGTAACAACAGTTTCTCAGAGCTGCATTCTCCTTTCAGCTGCACAATACACAAGGTACAATGCTCTCCCAGCTATTCTAATTGGTTTGGTTATTGACTCGGTTTGGGTTTGTACAAAGTGGCTGCAGTAGTAAAATCCAATCAAAAAAGAGTATCTTCAAGAATTTTCCCATCTAATGCTTTCCCTATCAGCAGAAAGGCAGATTTGTTTGCTCCAAGCCATTACTTTTTATGGGGTGATGACTGCAAGACAGAGAAACATCACCCTTCGGTGTAACTGCAGTTTTGAGATTCAGCAGCATGATGATAAGCAAGTCTGAAGACCCAATTACTCTGCCTACAGAAACAGACTAGTTCTGTCCTGCCACAATGGCATAGCAGGATGGGGAAAGCTGACCACAAGTGCCCTTCCCTCTCACAATCTCTAGCTGAAACGACAGGAAGGGCTTCTTGCTCGTAAAGGATTTGGAAGAGTACTTCTATGAAGAGAAAGTTCTTCCTGCTCCTGAAGAGACCCGAGAAGCTACCAAAGCACCAAAAAAACCCAGAATCCAGTGTCTGAAAGCTCACCTGTGACACAACTGTAGTTCCAGGTACAGGAGAGCTTGGTACGACCTGTGGTTGTGCTGGTACTTGTGCTGCTGTATGAGGTGGAAGTGGCAGCCGAGGCTGACCCTGGGTCTGTGCTGAAGCTTGAGTCTGCCCACCAGTAATCACTGCAGGTTGCTGAGGAGCTGACGTTCCACTTGCTACTGTTGTCTTAAACGCATTTTGAGCACTCGTTGTAGCTACTGATACCTATCAATATTTTACATTTAAAAACAGGTAATGATCCCATTTTAATTCTTTTACTCAACCACAGTTCTTGAAAGCTGACAAGACTTCCTTTCAAACACACCCTCACTGACAAATATGCTTACTTAGTACAATCCTCATTTCACTACCCTGGACCAAACGGTGAAAGTCCTCATCTGAAGTTCTTTGTTACATAAACAGAAGTACCACTGAAAATGAGTTCCTGTTATCCAGCCCTGTCAGATCATGATGCAAAGATCAAAGCTGCAACTCAGCTTTCTGTAGGACTGGCAGTTACAGGTCAATTCCCAATCATCTGTGGCCATCTCACCAGGTTTACAGCTACCTCTGCCACAGTTACAGTGACAGCTTGGACCCAGAGGACAGGAAGGCATTAACACAGCTCCCCAACCTGATCTGAGCCCAGCAGCAGCAAGCATGCCTGGACCTAGCTGGGCCACACTCCAAGACCACATTGCACACTCCTCAATCTTGGAAAGCTGGAAAACTCAGGCTGCATAGTACCACTGCCACACACACCTCCCCTGGGCAGTTAGCTCTCACACTATCTGACCTAATATGTTACGCTTCCAAGTGCCAAAAAGTCTCAGCCAGCCACACCAACTGGCACTGTGGGAGCTACAGAGCTCAGCCAGGCAGCACAACGCAGAGAGAAGCTACCAGGACCTCCCAAATCCAGCCTGGCAGCAGAGCTTTGCTCTATTTTGGGCATAGACACAACAAGTTGACCCAGGCACCTGCCCTGCAACACCACAGGTGATGCCCTGGATCCTGCAGCACTTGTGCCCACGGAGCAGGTGCCACAGCTCTCAAGAAGGGACAAATGTAGTGCAGCACAGCCACCACTCAACAGCATTCATGAGGCCTGCTGATTTCTAGGTTGGTTTTGTTCTGCTGGGTGGAGGGTTTTTTGTTGTTTGTTTCATTTGGGAGGGTTTTCATGTGTTTCATTTAGGAGGGGTTTTGTTTGTTTAGCTGACTTGGTTTTGTTTTAAACAAAACTAAAACCTGAACCTATACCACTCCAGTTTGCTATCATTTAGAAAAGAGGAGAAAAGGAGCTCTAGGCTAACACTCAGCACCTCCATACCAGTACTAATTCTGGGGGTAGGTTTGCAACAAGAGCAAACATATGAACATTAACATTCACTTTCTAACCAGCACATGATTACAACAAATACCCTTCTCTTCACCTTGCTTTTGCTCTTGGTGTGCTCACTACTCACTGTGGTATGTGCAACAATAGAGGCTCCTGGCAGGGTGGCAGCAGACGTAGCACTGACAGGGGCAGCAGTTGACTGGACAACTTTGGCTTGCACGGGGAGGCCCAGGCGGACGGCAGAGGTGGCTACAGAAGTTGGCTGCTACGAAAGCAAAAAGAAGT
The DNA here is from genome assembly GCA_013400475.1 of Tricholaema leucomelas. NCBI lineage: Eukaryota > Metazoa > Chordata > Aves > Piciformes > Lybiidae > Tricholaema lacrymosa > Tricholaema leucomelas. The sequence continues at coordinate 371,344 of WAAF01000015.1, forward strand.
ATTTCAGTTTCTTTCCTCCTTAGTAACTTGATCTCCAAGGATTTTTAACAACAGTGTCTACACTAATAATTATTGTTAGTGCTGAAAAACGTCTGCAGAGTGGCATGTTCTTAAATACAGTCAGGTATAATGCAGACAAGACTTCATGTTCAATGGTAAGTTGACAGCTTTTCCCCTAAGAGCTATTTCTCATACAGCTGTGTGGACAAGGTTATTAAAAAATAGGATGTGACCTGCAAGAAACCTGACAGGACACTGATATCTTAGTTCAGCTGTAATATTTACATGTCAGAATTCATCAATACTAAGCTTAAGGACAGTAGATTTAGGCTGGACATTAGGAAGAAATTCTTTACAGTGAGGGTGGGCAGACACTGGCACAGGTTGTCCAGAGATGTTGTGGCTGCTCCCTCCCTGCAGGTGCTCAAGGCCAGGTTGGATGAGGCCCTGAGCAACCTGGCTAGTGGGAGGTGTCCCTGCCCATGGCAGGGTGGGTGGAACTGGATGAGCTTGAAGGTCCCTTCCAACCCAAGCCATTCTGTGTCTCTATAAATATTTGAGATTACAATTACCAGTAACACACATTCAACCTTTTAATATTTACTGGTTCATTCTCCTGCCTTTTTAAAAAAGAAATTTAATCTGATGGGGAAAAAAAAAAGAGACTAGAAAAATATTTTCAAGGTAATTTCACATTAAATTGTACAGAAACTAACTTGCATAGAAATGAAGTCTAAGCATTTGGAGGATCCTTGTCATAGACTGCACATCCTGTAACCAGACAGCAACTGGAATGCTAAGTGCAGACCAAAGAACACAACCGGCTTGCAGCCTTTCACTCTACATGTGTCACATGCAGCAAACAGTGGAATTGGGGTTTGTAATTTAAGAGATTGAATCTCTTACCACCATAAAAAGGACACGATTTAGGGACACAAAATGTCTCCAGGGAAGCTGTTTTTTGTCAGTTCTACAGGAATGTAAACACCATTACAGAAGAAATAAATCACCCAGTATGGCAATTATGATAAAAAGAGAGCCATTCATTACCAAAAGTGGAGGCCCCACTGGTCTCTTATAACTTGTATCTATTAAGCTCTGCATTCAAAGACAAACCAAGAAGAGACAGGTTGTCTGAGTGGATGGAGTAACAAATTATGGACAACATTGTCTGCTCACAAGGTGAAACCAATTTCCCTGGGTTTAAATTTTAATTTAGATACCTCTATAATTAATGTTTTTATAAAGAAAGACTGATTTTAGATTAGATCTACATAAAATACTTCTTCAAAAGACCCTCCAGCATCCTTCAGAAATCTGCAAGAGCAGCAGAGGCCCAGGCAGGCATTCAAAGCCCCAAGCACTCCTCATCCACTGGATATCAACCTGCTGCACTTGGGGGAAAGAAAAGAAAGCCACAAAACTCTACCTGACATCTGAACAAAACCTTTGTTTTCTTTGGATAGCTTTCAAGATTTTGTAAGTCTTGGCTAAGGATGTCTTCCACACCGAGACAGCCTGGAGGCAGTGCACAGCAGCATCAGGAGTGAGCAAAATTGTCAGGGTTTTTTGGAAGAAGGTTCATACAAGCTTTGCCTGTCTCTAAACACCAGAGCTTTTTCCCTCCGCTCTAATCATCTCCTCAATTCCCTTCGAAACTGGTTGAATGAAAATATGTTTACCTGACCAATGCTTGCATTTTAAAACACTCAAACTGTCTGTCTTCTTCATTTACTCATCATCAGGGTTTCCATGCTACAAACACAGCATGCCTGTGATCTCTGCCCTTTCTTGGCAGGAAGTGCTTCCAGGGATGAGGATTTCCACAGGCAATGGATAACCAGGCAAATTTACAGTCACAGAATGGTGGGGGTCGGAAGGGACCTCTGGAAATCATCCAGTTCAACCCCTCTGCCAAGGCAGGGTCACCTAGAGAAGGTGGCACAGCAACACATCCAGGAGGGTTATGAATGTCTCCACCACCTCTCTGGACAGCCTGTTCCAGGGCTCCAGCTCCCTCACAGTAAACTTCTGGCAGCTACTTGGTTCCAAGAAAGATCTGCAGCCAGATATCCACAAATACATTACTCACACTGAGCTAGAGAGGTTTTCTCAGCTAGTAATTGCCCACAACTCATCAGAAAATCATACCTGAAACCATAACTCAACAGAATTAAAGTATCAAAATTCAATCATCAGGAGATATTCTCCAACTAAGTGTGTAATGCACCATGCCAGGCCAGAGGAGCAAGCTGTGCGACCTGAAGGCTAAATTCACCCAGGGTTTTAAAATTCAACAGTGACAAAAGAGCCTTTAACACTAAATGGCAGTGAAAGCTGTTGGTGTGTTGGGTACGGAGGCAAAGCCTGACCACCAAAAAACTGCAAAGAGAACAGCGAGAGATTATCAACCTGGCTCCCAAACTCATACACATCAAATGGGCAGAGATCAAGTGAGTGGATGAGAAACATAACAAGGAACTGGCCTAGAGAAATTCTTAAGTGTCGTGGAAAAGATCTTCAAATGACAGCTCCAAGTTTCGGAAAGACACTGCAAGGGCTGCCAATGCAAACACCTCAAGGAGAACTGTTAAAAACTACTCAGAATTAAATGGCTGTGATTTCTAGGCAAGGAAAGCTGGGAGCAGATCTCACAAGGAAATCTATCAGAAAGACAACGAAAATCATCAACATTATACAAAAAATCATGACCCCCATGGGCCAAGCTCCTACTAGAACTAACAAAAGGAATTTACAATGCTCTTTAAAGGCAAACTGCTAAGGTTTGGTATGATGCTATCAAAGCCCAGAACCACCAAGAGAGGCTCATCAGGGAACATGTTTTCAAACATACTGTTTATCATTTTTACATTTCCTAAATACATGAAAGTAACATTGAAGAGGCTTTTGCCCTGCACTCGGGCATTAACAGGGAAGGAACTACAACAGGAATGATCTGGGATGTAATCTAGGGAGACCTGAGAAGGCTTCAGATAACCTTTTATACCCAGGCTGGAGCTGCCTCTGTCCACATCAAGAGATCAGGAACTGGGAGTGGAGCATGGCACAGTCCTGCAGTGGAAATAAGGACTTCAGACTGGACCTGACTCATATCTGGCCAGCAGGAAGGGTGAGTGTCCCAGGGTTCATCCTGCCTGCACAAGTCGCGCAGATAACTTCAAAGTGACTCCAGTTCCTGGGTGCAACAAGTCACTGCCAGCCAGTCAGGGCATCTGACAGTTGTTCAGGGAAGAAGTCAGTGTGCAATGATGCTGCAAAGCCACTCCCTGAGTAACTTCCTTGTGCAGACCTTCTCCCCACAGCTCTGGACACATGAGGCAAAGCTTGAGGCATGGACAGAAGTGACTGCATTGACACCTGCTGTGCACAAAGAGGTTGCATCTACCCTGGAAGGAAAAGCAGCCAGCTGAAAGTGGGGAGGACAGGCCAAAGGAACCAGGGACAATTTGTCACCGCCAAGGTGACCACACCACTTTCAGGGACTGCACTGAACATTCACAGCTGTATGAAATCAAGCCAGAGGGCAGCACACTGATGTAAGTCCTGGACAGCAGCTTTGTGCTTTACTTGTCTTTTGTACTACTGCAGCACTGATGGAAACTTAGATACCAGCAGCACCACCTCCTGATGGACACTCAGGTACCAGCCGCCTCCTGTTAGGGTACAATGCTCTGCACTACCAAACTCTGCCTCTTCATCTTCAAGTACTGCCAAAATAATGAAGAGTTCATGCAGAAACTTATCTGCCTCCTGCCTGCCTCTCAGTTCTCTTGGTTATGGTTCATCTGGAACACACACTTCAGCACCAGAAGCAGAGCAATTTGTACTTCAAGGATGTGATTTTTTTCTCTTGGGTAAAAATACAGCCCAGCTGGGCAGAGGTACCAGTCCTGTGCAGTCCTGATATCTGCACACAACTGCAGAACATGGCTGCGAGCAAAACCTCCAACAACTCTCCAATAACTCAGTCAACAGGGGCAGAACCTTCACTGCCACCACAGAATCACTGGAGCCAAGCATCAGAACTCAAAGCAGGGAGACACTGCTGTGTTCTTCATATTTGTGATGTCTCTTAGGGATTTACAAACTAGAAGAACAACAGGGGAGGAAGGCACAGGACTGGGAGCAATTGAACACAAGCAGAAGAGCTCAGCACCACCAAAGAAAATCTTCATAAAGCAGGGGCTCCAAATCCAAAAGCTCTACCTCTGAGGTCTCAGCATCCTGTTGGTGTAAGCCAATACCTACCAAATCCATTGTCAAAGCACTTTCTCACTCCCTGGTGAAGTGGCTGCTCCAGCTATAATCACTAGGATTCACCCAAAGAATCTGGTGGATAAAAAGCATCTGAATTTTGGTGCTACAATGAGATTCTGCTCCTGCCTCAACTGCTCAGTGCTTGTGTTGCATGCTAATACAGATGATCTATTGTAACCAATACTCTTATATGATGTGAGTGCACAGGAGGAGATGTGGGCTGTGACCAGCAGTGGTCACAGCTGCAACTGAAGACAATGAAGTCAGACTGAACACAATAAAAATAACCAGTATTTTTGATGTTGTATGTAAAGTAGAGACAAGGAGGCTCTGTTTTCTAGTTCTAAAAGGGGACTAATAATGCCCTCAACTGCACAGCTGAGGAAGCTGGTGTAGGGATAAGCTTCACAACAAACCTGTCTGGTTATTAATTCCCACTTCAGAGAGGGGGCTTACAGAGAGTGTGCAGCAAATAAGCCTGAAGCAACTCCAACTGGTGGAGACAAACATTCCCTAATTCTTCATTAATTAAGGCTGTCCAGCCCAGACACTGTAGAAATTAACAGAAAGAGTAGCAGCATGTGGGTATGCAGCACAGTGTGTATGGGAGGCACTATTTGATTGGACAGGAAGCTTCTTTACTGCATTCCCAATCTCTGCATGCTTCATTTCAGAGCCTGACCAACGCCAGAGTGTTTTCTAAGCAGTTTCAAAAGAGATGTTAATGTCATGAAATTGGAAATGCTTGAATTTGGAAGGAGTGAGAACTCATTATCTGCTCATTCAGAGAAGAGTCACTCACCCTCAAAGAAAGGAAGCAAAATGGTTTTGTGGTTAAAGCAGACTTCAGACCGCCTATTTTTTACTTTCTCTGACCTCCTAAGCTATCTGCTCTGCCAACACAGATGTCTTCTCCACCTTACTGCACAATGAGACCAAAAGAAATCATAGAATCCTAGACTGCCTGACTTTGGAAGGGACCTCAGAGCTCATCTGCTCCATGTTCCCACGCTGGGCAGGGACACCTCTCAACTAGACTCAGCCTCCCTCGGCAGCCTGTCCCAGAGTCTCACCACCCTCACACTGAAGAACTTCTTCCTCAGCTTCAGTCTAACCCTGCTCTGCCTCAGCTTCAAACCATTCCCCCTTGCCCTGTCTCTAGACATGCTCATGAACAGTCCCCCTGCAGCCCTCCTGTAGGATCCCTTCAGGTACCGGCAGGCAGCTCTAAGGTGCCCCTGCAGTCTTCTCTTCCCTGTGCTGAACACCCCCAGCTCCCTCAGCCTAGTACAGACCAGCTTCTTTGACAGTACTGGCGATGTGCCTCAGACAACAACAAAGTTCTATCCACTTGCTTAAAATTTCTGCAAAAAGTAAACCAAACATTTTTCAGAAAAGCAGAAAGGGTCTGAAAAACAGGAAAGAAAAAAAATCAAAGAGAAAAAAGTTACCAAAAATACAAGGCAACATAAACCACCCAGAAGCACAGCGTAGTACCAGAACTATCTCAGATTTGAAAGGCTCTGCTTTAGCAAGGACAGCAGCCAAGTTTAGAGCTGCTCTCCACATCACATGAGATGGCAAAGACTAGGCTGCTATTGCCTGCATCAAACATATTTCATAGAGGCATTTCCAGAGTAGGGGACTCAGCATTTTGCACAAGTTCAGATGACAATTGTTGGGTTACCTCCATTTTAAAAAATATGCTCAAGTGAAGCTGAAGAGAATTGTAGTGTCACAGAATGTTAAGGGCTGGAATTGACCCCTGCAGATTGACTCCAAAGTGAGTATCAAAACAGAACACAAATCAGTAAAGTTTCTACCATGAATCTGGAATTCTGAAAAGTTAGAAAAAGGCAAGAAAAAATAAAACTGGAAAAGAATTCTCACTTTCTTCAAAATACCTACACATATATTGACTGAACTAATGCAATGACAACAAACCCCAGGGGACTGGGAATCAAATTTAGAGCAGAAGAATAGTTAAGAAGCTCATTTACATGACTAATGGCTTTAAGCAGGCAGATTTAGACTGGAGATCAGGAAGAAATTCTTTCCAAAGAGGGTGGGCAGACACTGGCACAGGTTGCCCAGGGAGGGTGTGGATGCTCCCTCGCTGGAGGTTTTCAGGGCCAGGATGGATGAGGCCTTGAGCAACCTAGGTTGGTGGGAAGTGTCCCTGCCCATCAGGGGGTTGGAACTGGATGATCTTTAAGGTCCCTTTCAACCCAAACCATTCTATGACTATGAATCTATGACTAAATATTCAGATTAAGCTGAACTTTACACATAACTTTTTACAACTTTTTATCTAATCAGTAAAAATACACAGAGCAATTCAACACTGGAAAACACATTTTGACTCAGGCTTGAAAGAAAAAGATGAGCACAGTCCATTTTCAGCAGCAGTCTCACGTAAATGTACTGAACTTGACCTGATGTGTAAGTTTTGAGAACAGACACTGCATAAGAAAACCCTCTGGGCCAGGCTAACATCGGCCTCACCTGTATGTCACTCACTATATTCCTGGTGTACAGCAGCACTTGAATTTTGTAACTAACATAAAATAACGTTAATTAAAGGCAATTTTTAAGAAGTAACTTCTTTTTTTTTTAATTTACAGTTACGAATGTAAACCCAACTGGACACTGAGATGGTGAAAAATGAGCAAGCAGAATTTGCAAGGGCATGAAAAGCCGTCAAGTGTGCCAGCGGAAAAGGCAGGACAAAACAAGTGCAGCAAGGAAGAACTAGATGGCAGCACCTACCTACTTTTCCTCGGTTCACAAGTGCAAGCCTCAAAACGAGATAACGCCGGCAAAAAGGTAATGCAGCTAAATGATGGGGTTTAAAAGCCTTCTGAACTCGCTTATTACCTCTGAAGAATACAGTAATGCAAGCAAACCCACATCTCTCTGACCTGCTTCTCATGCAAGAATCAAGAACTACTGTAGACAGACACCTGATGGAGAAGGGAAGGCTGAGAGGGGATCATATTAATGTCTATAAATATCTGAGGGGTGGCTATCAAGAGGAAGGGGCCAGGCTCTTTTCAGTGGCACCCAATAACAGGAGAAGGAATTATGGATATAAGCTAGAACCCAGGAGGTTCCACCTCAACAAACGAAATCGTTGTACTGTGAGGGCGCTGGAGCCCCAGAGCACACTGCCCGGAGAGGTTGTGGAGTCTCCCTCTCTGGTGACTTCCAAAGCCAACCTGGACATGTTCCTGTGTGACCTGCCCTGGGTGACCCTGCTTTGGCATGGGGGTTGGACTGGATGACCTCTGGAGGTCCCTTCCAGCACTCTGTAACTTCTGAACCTTCAACAATGAAATGCACAAGGCTAAACCACTGCCTTTAAGGGAAGCATTATCCTAAGCTTCTCTGAATTTTTGTTGTTGCCGAACTTGTAAAAATAACCAAAACCAAACAATCTCAAAATTAACCCAGTGGTATTCAGCACAAACCAAGCTCTGGCTGACACTGAGCCTTCTAGCCTCTAATGATCACACAGACTGAACAAGACCTTGAGAGACTCCAGTGCAAATTCCTAGGCCTCAGGGAATAAAATGCATTTCACAGAATCAACCAGGTTGTAAAAGACCTCTGAGGTCATCGAGTCTAACCTATCATCTAACCCTTCTAAATTAACTAACCCATGGCACTAAGTGCCTCATCCAGTCTCCTCTTAAACACCTCCAGGGATGGTGACTCCAGATTTCAGTAAGTATTTCCTGTTTTCACAGCCAAAAAGAAAAGGGGAGGAAAACATTTGCAAAAACGTATGAGCTAGCAACGTGCGGCACACACAAAAGCCAAGTGAAATCAAGGCAGACGTACCTGAGCTGTTGACAGGCGAAAAACAGGGCCTGTGGTGGGCACCGAAAGCCTGGGTGAAATGCTGGCAGGACCCTGCCCCTGTGTTTGCACCTGAGCCTGCATTTGAGCCTGGGCTAGAGCCTGCTGAGGCACCATGACCAGCTGGCCAGCATCCGTGCGCACCAAGACCATACCTAAGGAGAAGAGAGCAGCAGTAACTATGAAGAAAGACAAGAAGGATGCATAAAGAGCTAACTATGGAATACAGACCAAAAGGAGTGTACAGCACTGCTCCTTTTATTATGCTTGGTATAATGCAAGAGTCAAGTTCCAAGAAGAAAAGGAGACAAATAACAATACCCAAATCAAACAACTGCAGTCTTGGGGTAAGAGTGACGAAAGCAGCAGCCACTGGTGCATGAGGAGAGAGGCTTTCGGCAGTCTCGCTAAGGTCAGCAGACTAAAGCTGGGAAGATTTATTCAAAAGATACATCAAAAGGAAACTCAGACGGCAGCCCAGTGGCTGAGGACAGAATGCAGTATGAACACAGCAGGGTCAGCAACGTGAGAGCTTTACTAAAACAACAGTTTGGGGGGATGTGAACATGCAGACATCAGGCCAGACACATTTCTGAGTTGGGAGGCACTACCTGTGGCTTAGACATCAAGCAGGAAATACTGTCCACCCAGACAGCCAACCCAACCACTGCTCAGCAAGGAATGATGCAAGTGCAGCTATTTTAGGAACACGCCATAGGAATTGGTTTTCAACTAACAGAGTAACTGGCCAGTGTTAGCACCTTTTGCAAGTAAATGAGAGCATTGTCAGGTTATTTTCCAGCAACACATTTCACAAATGGTGACTTTCTACAACAGTGCCATGGAGTTTTGCCCTAAGTTTTCCACCAGCAGCAGGTCAGAAGAGGGAAGGCATTGACTAAGTTGGTCACTGGATCACCGGGAGCTTGCCACTTATTGAAGATGACTGCAAAGTGTGTAATGTGCTTCCTATGCTTCACTCACAGCTAAGCAGCAGCTCCCCTGCCAGATTACTTCCAAAGAACTTCCAAATCAGTTCCAGAATAGATTTGAATCTTTTACCATAGACAGGATAGATGAGTCTAGAAACAGAAAAACTTCTTGCCTGCCACTACTGGAAAACAGGACAATAAGCATCTAGAAAGTCACTTCTGCTCTGCTGGTAACAGAGAACTTATCTGTGTGCAAATTGCTTTCTGCAGATTTTTTAACTTCCCGAGTGAAAATGAAGGTGAAAGCACACAGCCACTGCCAATGGCCACCTCCGGGACGCTGCTTGCAACAGAGTGTGAGGAGAAAGAAATCCCAATGCTATTATAGCAAGAAAGTAGTCAATTTCAGAAGTAATCTACACCAAGAAAGTCTGTCTTTCAATTTCTGACATAGAAATACACAACTCAATCCTGGGATGACCCCACAACTGACCTGCAGCACAAACAGAAGCCCTTGCTCGGGTTGTCTTAGGTGCTCCCAGACGACTTTGACCGCCTAAAGCACAAACGAGGTCCATTTCTGCCAGCACAAAGCAAGGCTGTATATTGGGCTTGGCTGAGCTGGAGTTAGCTCTCCCCAGAGCATTTTTCTAGTGCTGGTTTTGCAGTGCTGCAACTGGGCATTGGTAACACACCAGGGTTTTGGCCACTGCAGAGCCAAGCACCAAGGCTCTGCTTTTCCAATATCTTCCCCTCCAACAGTAGGCTGAGGGATGGGCAAGACCTTGGCAGAGGCCAGCTGGCCCAAACTGACCAAAGGTGTCCTCCATGCCATATGACACAAGCTGAGATATAAAAGCTAATTGCCAGAGGGCACCCCTGGTTGATGGTGCCTGTCCTCCAAGCGGCAGCTATGCATGCTGAAGCCCTGCTGCCTGAGAGGGACCCAACACCATCTGCTGATGAGGAGCAGAGAGACTTTTGCTCTGCTTCCACAGGCAGCCTTGACTTGGCTTTTCACCCTATTAAACTGCTTATGTCTTGACTCACAAGTCTCTGGTTGTATCTTCCCCTCTCCTCTCTTGAAGGAGAGTGACAGAGCAGCTTTGGTGGGCATTTGGCCCCCAGGCAGGGGCAAAGCACCACAAAGGCATAGAGAGCTGCAGCAAGGACCACATCCCAGAGCTATGCCCATAACTCTCCTTCAAAGCCTAGGGAGCAGGTTTTGAAACAAAAGAATCATAGAATCAACCAGGTTGGAAGAAACTTCCAATCTCATCCAATCAACTAGACCATGGCACTGCATGCCTCAGCCAGGCTTTGCTCAAACATCTCCAGGGATGGTGACTCCACCACCTCCCTGGGCAGCTCATTCCAGTGCCAGTCACTCTCTCTGTAAAGAACTTCCTCCTAACATCCAGCCTATAGCTCCTCTGGCACAACTTGAGACTCTGTCCCTTGTTCTGTCACTGGGTGCCTGGCAGAAGAGACCAACCCCACCTGGCTACAGCCTCCCTTCAGGTAGCTGTAGACAGCAATGAGCTCTGCCCTGAGCCTCCTCTTCTGCAGGCTGCACACCCCCAGCTCCCTCAGCCTCTCCTCACAGGGCTGTGCTCCAGGCCCCTCATCAGCCTTGGTACACCTTCCAGTACCTCAACATCTCTCTTGAATTGAGGAGCCCAGAGCTGGACACAGCACTCAAGGTGTGGCCTAAAAATGCTTTTAAAAGCGGAGATTTAAGGTCCATTAGCTATGCAAGCACCAAACCTCACAGTTTGTACCTGTAGAAAACTCTTTTGAGTAGATGAGGTATTTGGTTTATGCCATTCCCAAACCACCTGGACACACCAACAGCAGCACACTGCAAACTGCTCAAGCAGCTACTACTCCTCCCACGATGCTGTGAACCTTATCTAAAAATCCTCACATGATAATGACCACCACGCATCAAAAATACCACCATTTCTGTTTGCACTGAACAGACTCACAGATGTGGTGCTAATTTAATATTATTCATTTTTAAAAAATGGAAAAGACAAATTAATTGCAACTCTTGCCACAGTTTCAGTATAGGTTGCAGAAATTACTACTGCTGTAGGTGCGTATTGAGGCAGCCATGCATTAATTATGTTCTAATTCAGTTTGGAGGGCTGCACGTTACTCAGCAATATGTACAAATTACAACCTGATTAAATGGTGAGGTTAATTTGTCCCCAGTGTCAGCCACGTAGAGGCAATACTCTGGTTTTGAGTATTACCTGCTAAAACAGCCTCTCAAAAAATAAGCACTTCTGCTTCTGCTTCACAGAAGTTGCCAAGAAGGGTCTGTCAAAGTCAACTGTGACAGACCACCAGTTTAAAGAGTGGAAACTCCAAAGTGACATTGTACTTTCCGAGTACCTACTTCTCAGAACACTCTCCCTTTGGGTTTATGCAAAGTTCATGGATTCCAAACTCCTTAGTGGTAAAACCATACTCAAATTGTAACTCCCCACAGCACTGGTTCCATAACATTGTCTAAATCCTATCATAGAATGGTTTGGGTTGGTCATCCAGTCCAGCCCCCTGCAGTTAGCAGGGACATCCTCCACTACATCAGGCTGCTCAGAGCCTTATGGAACCTCACCTTGAATATCTCCAGGGATGGGGCATCAACCACCTCCTTGGGCAACCTGTTCCAGTGTTCCAGCAGCCTCATGGTGCAGAACTTGTTCCTAACATCCAATCTGAACCTCCTTCAACTTCAAACCATTGCTCCTCATCCTGTCCTTGCAGGCCTTTGCAAACAGTCCCTCTGCTGCCTTCTTGTAGTCTCTTCAGGGCCTGGCAGGTTGCTCTTAGGTCTGCTTGGACCTTTCTTTTTGCAGGCTGAACAACCCCAGCCCCCTCAGCCTGCCCCACAGCAGAGGTGCTCCAGCTCCCTGATAATCTTCATTGCTCTCCTCTGGCCCTGCTCCACCAGGTCCATATCCTTCCTGTGTTGAGGGTCCCATGATGACACACAGCACTGCAGGTGAGGTCTCCCCAGAGCAGAGGGGCAGAATCCCCTCTCTCATCTGCTGGCCACACTGCTTTTGGTGGAGCCGACACTGTCCTTGGCCTTCTGGGCTGTTAGCGCCCATTGCTGGCTCCTGTCCAGCTTCTCAACTACCAGAACACCCAAGTCCTTTTCCACAGGGCTGCTCTCAATCTCATCATCTCCCAGCCCAGACTGATAAGGGGGATTGTTCTGACCCAGGTGCAGGACCTCACAAGGTTCACCTGGGCTCACCTCTGCAGCTTGTCCAGATCCTTCTAGATCATATACTGTTCCTCTAGCATATGGACAGCACCACCCAGCTTGGTGTCAACTGCAAACTTACTGAGGGTGCCTCAATCTCACTGTCTGTAGAACTGATGAAGATATGCGAGAAGAGAAGGCTTCAAGGAGACCTTATAGTAGCCTTCCAGTATCTGAAGGGAGCCTACAGGAAAGCTGAGGAGGGACTATTTAAAAGGTCTTGTAACAACAGGCCGAAGTTTAAACTGGCAGAGGGGAGAGTGAAACTGCATGTTAGGAAGAAGTTCTTTACAGTGAGGGTGGTGAGACACTGGCACAGGTTGCCCAGGGAGGTTGTGGCTGTTCACTCTCTGGAGGTGTTCAAGGCCAGGTTGGATGAGGCCTTGAGCGAGCTGTTCTAGTGGGAGGTGTCCCTGCCTATGGCAGGGGGTTGGGACTGAATGAGCTTTGAGGTCCCTTCCAACCTAAACCATTCTATGATTGCATATTAAACAGCACTTGTCCCAGTACAGATCCTGGGGGGACACCATTTGTCACTCCTCAGAGAGAATGCATTTTCTTTAATCTTTCCTTGCCAAATGATGTACCTGCAGAAGCCCTTTTTTGTTATTCCTTGCATCTCTTGGACCAGATTGCTCTAAAGGGCTGTTTCCCCATTTCTGTTGGAAAATTAAGTAGCAGAACAAATTGTTGGCACAAGAAACTTCAGCAGTTATGCTGCACATTATCAGATCTGCATAGTAATTGTCAAACAGATAGACAGCAGCTAAAAACCACTCAGTCAAGGCTGAACCAAAGGCTGAAGGCATTTACTAGAGCCTGAACAGCAAGCTTGTCTCTGTTCCAAATTAGTTAACTGTGTATGTCTGAAGCATTGGAATCTGCACCAAATAAGCACCTACTAAAAGTTCACGCTGAAGCAAGCCTCTACACCATCACGGTTTTGCTCCATTTCACTACTAAATATCAAGTATTTTAAGAAACGTGATGGCAGAAGTCAGTTATTTCTGAGTGCATCAGTAGCTCCATGTACTATCATAGCATTAATGCTAACAGCAAAAAACAAACAAACAAAAATAGTTCAAATGCATATCACCCCCTAAATCAAGAAGGCAAAAAGTTACCAACCTTCTGCAACTCGAACATTCAAGCAAGGGGCCACAGAAGCCTCCAAAATTTCAGATGCAACACTACACAATCACTAGGTGAAGGGATGCTGTTTGGGTTAGTTCAGTCTAGCTTAACTTTAGTAATGAAAGTTAAGAAGGAGAATAAATAGGATTTAAAATCCAGAGACGGAAAGACTGCCCAGACACAGCACAGCATCCCACTCACTAAACCCAGAAGTTTTAGATTCCATTACACAGTTCAGCCTGCTACCTCTTGCCACCTGAATCATGGCAGAAAAGACTCCTGGAAGAAGGAAAACTTTTCAACGCCATCAGCAACAGAGATGAAGATAGAGTCCTTCAAAAGATACAGAAAACAACTCTTAGCTAAAAGCTCTGCTTCTTACCTCCTACATAACTGCGCGCTGCACCATTGCAGGACAACTCACCGCGCCCGCCGCTCTCTCCAAGACCAAACAAGTAACTAATCAACCAGCAATTATCACCACTTTGCATTACCGCCTGCCCGGCCCGTACCAATTACATCCTCATTAACTGCTGCCTGTTCGTCAGCCGTCGCCCTCAGACAGGTGGCTCTTCTTTTGTTTCCAACACGTCGAGCAGCGGGAAAGCGAGAACTTCAGAAGAAAACCACCCCAGCCAAGCGAAAAGCGTCAGAAAGAGCCTGCGACCGCCGCGTCTCACTTACCGGGCGGGATAGTGAAGCCGGGGGGCAGCTGGATGGTGGTCTGCTGCGGCGGCCTCACGATCAGCTGCGGGGCCACGATCCTGGGAGCACCGCCCAGCGCCGGCCTGGGCGACAGGGCCTGGGGGGCCGCGGGGGCGACGGGTAGGGTAGAGCCCGCCTTGGCGACGCCCGAGGCGCTGATGGCCGGCTTGGGCGCGGCGCCGGGGGCAGCGGGGGCCGGCGGGGCACAGTTGACGACCGAGCCCTGTCCCGACGTGGTGGCCGCGCCGGCAGCTGGGCCGGCGTTGTTACTGAGTGCGTTTACTGCGGAGAGCGGGCCGTGCGCGGGCTTGGTCTGAGCTGTGGCGGCGTCGACTCTGCCGTGGCTGCTGACTGGTGGGACTGCCGCCGGCCGGCCCCCCGCACCCTCCCCGTTGGGCGCCGCCTCGCCGGGGAGCGGCGCGGTGGCGGCGGCGGTGCCCTCCGCCGTTCCTGCCAGCCCGCTGCATCCCGACGGGGTCCCGTTCCCCGCTGCGGCGGGCGCGGCCTCGCCGCGTTGCGAGGAACCGCTGTCGGCAGCTGACGGGTTGCCGCCGGGGCTGGGGCTCCCCGCGTCCCGGGCAGCGGCGCCGGCACCCACATGGTTGTTGACAAGGTGGGCAGAGGCGCCGGAGGCCGGGGGGGCAGCGGACTGCGGCGGGGCAGGGACGGCGGGCGCGCCGGGGCTGCTGCTGCCGCCGCTGCTGCTGAGGAGAGCCGCTCCATGTGATTGCTGCACACTACTACTGTTTACACTCACTCCCCTCCCTGCCGCCGCCGCTGCTGCCGCCGCCGCTGCCGCCGCCGGGGGGGACGGGGACGGGGACGGGAGCGGCCCCTGGGCAGGGGCTCGGCTCTCCGCGGCTCCGGGGCACCCCGCCGCCTCCTCTGCCCCGGGAGCGGGAGGAGGCACGGGATGCCCTTGCTGCTGCCGGACGGGGCTGCTGCCCCCCGCTAAGCTCCCCTCCTGCTGCTGCTGCTGCAGCGGCTGCTGCTGCTGCTGGGACGGAGCGGAGGTCCTGGGCTGGTGCGCCTCGGCGGAGCCCCGGCCGCCGGCCAGCTGCGATTCCAACGAGCCCACCAGGTCGCTGACCGCCTTCTCGTCCACCTCCTCGGAGAAGAGCAGCATCTCTTCCAGGGGGTCCGAGGCGCCCGCCGCCATCTTGCGCTGAGCTGGGAGCCGGCCGCGCAGCGCGCAGGCGCGCCGGCCTCTGCCGCGCACGGCATGCTGGGAGGGGCCGCATCCTCCTCCCCCGCGGCGGGGCGGGGCCGGGCAGAGCGCGCCACTGGCGGGCCCGGGGCGCTTCTGCTCCGCGTCTCTAAGGGCAGGGGAGCTTCGCAGCGCTCCCGGACACTGTCCGGGAATGGGAGGTAGCCCCACCCGACTTGGTACGCCGAGGGGTGACAGTGTCCCAGCAGATGCCTTAGGCATGCGGGAGTGGGGAGGAGCCCGCCGGTAATCATCTGTTGGGATTTATGGCAGGGAGGTTTGAGGTTGTGGCACGGAGGGTTGTGAGGGAATTGAAATGTTACGCGATCGCGTTATCTTTCGGTAGCGAGCTGCCGTAATTGCGCTCTGTGCCTTCACCTCGTACCCTGCGAGGACAGCGGCAGCCAGCACAGCTTTCTTCAGGCTTTGGGAGCACTGAGAGCGTCCCTGCCCTGGGCTGTGGTGGCTCGGCTGCCTTACGCAGCAGCTCCGCCAAAGGAGGGACCTTCGCGTGCTGCTGAAGCTGTGCTCACGTCTGCGCTGCTGTGTCTGCTCTGGAGTTCCAGACTCTGGCCGAAGTTCCTGCTTCACCTAGGCAAGAATGACTGCAGCAACACGGCTTCCTAATGTGGACACTGTAAATGGAAGGCTTAGAAACCAGAAATAACATTCTTGGCACCATCGTCGCAGCTGCTTTGGCATCTCCACAGGAAACTTGGAGTATTTTAACACTTTTGCCATGGCACCCTGTGTGCTCTTTCCCCAGCAACGCTTGCTTCATCCCTTCAGAAATACCACTGAAGGCATAAGTTGGTGGTTCTAAGTCATAGCATCTTTATGCTGGAAAAGACCCTTAAGACCATCAACTCTGTTAGCTAAACTCTGCCAGCTAAGCTCTGACAAGTCCAGCACTAAACCATTTTTTTTTACTAATGGCAGGACAATTTCTTTGTAAGCCCTCATTTCCCAGTTTACTGCATCTGCTCTTGCATACAAGTGATAACCACCATGGATTTGTGAGGCTACCAGCATAAAGCAGCTTAGGTTCCATTATCTGTCTCTGCTAGCACGCAATAGCTTGGATTCCTGCAAACCCAGGTGTACTTGAGCTGCTGCTCCATGGCCTGCAACAGCAACTCATTGTTCAGCTTGCCATTTTTCAGGATTTTCCATGAAATTGGAGCAGTGCATCAGTGAATAACCCACCTTAACTGCACTGTGCACTGATGGAAATGAGTGCAGGGCTCAGAGTGCACACAACTCCAGCCCTATATTGTACGAGGTGCTTGAGTCAAAAGAATTAACTGATAACAACTGGTTTATTACAGTCCTCCTCAATGCTGGTTACACTTTCATTCAGGGGTTTCCTGATTGTTTATACCTCTAGGAGTAGGTTTATGATGAATCAAACCACTTTTAAAATGCATTAAAAATACATTGCAGCAGTTTAATTAGCCTAAGTTTAAATTTCTCATGAAATTAATCAGTGAGTATTTCTTTGAGAGGCAAATAAAGGTGCTGAAGGCCCAAAGGCATGGTCAGGATGTGTAAATGGGAGACTGCAGCAGGTGAATGTGAAAGCACAGCTGTGCTTATAAAAAACACTATTAACAAGAGATCAAGATGGCAAAACTTTGCTCAGCGAGCATTGCTTCTATGAAATGCTACAGTTGAATTAAAATTGGACTTCGTTATCAAATGTTTCTACCTGGAAATATAATTAAAACATTGTAGTCCGTTACTGAATTTGTGCTGCTGTGTAAGAACAAAGAATATTCATTTGGGCTGGAAAAAAAAAAAAAAAAAATCTATCCAGTATCACTTTGTTCACTTTATTAGAGAAGATCCCATGCTTCCTTCTCTTACTTGCCCTGATCTGATCATCTGCACACCACTGTCTCCACAGGTTTTATGAGAGAATGGAAAGTTAGACATAGTATTTTGCAACTAGTCCTGACTATGAAGATTTGGTACACATTTTTTGAACACCGAGTGTCTCCATAAAAACCACTCGGGAGCATAACTATTGTTATTTAGCTACAGAAGTAAAAAAAGTAATCTTCCCACCAAAAGAAGAAAGTGGCAAGTCATGATTTATAAGACAGGCTTCAAAACCTTACAGATCACCTGGTTTTGATTACAGTTTTAGAGCACATTCGTAGGTGAGCATAATGTAAGTTTCTTCTTACTCATCTCTTCTTAATTGAGCCATTTTTTGTATATAAACACACAGTAGGAAGTATAATAGTTCATTTAGTAAAACATGATGTATGCTGATTCATGTTGGACTTTCAAGTCAAGAAGTGATGGCATACATAAGAATATAATCTTGGTGATGAAACAGGCTTTGGGCATGCATTTCTGCATAAGGAATGAGACTTCTATTAAACTACACAATATCTGTGAGGTTTTGTATAATTCTTTTATGATTAAATTGTTCAATTATTTACATGCTTTTCATCACAGAAAACATCTTTGAAACAATCTGTTGCTCTCTCGTTTTTAGGATTTACATATATGTAGAATAAAAAAAAAATATCTAAGAGGCCACTGTGACCATCTTATTTCTCTCCTAAAATACAACCTTTCCTAACTTACTTTTTATTTGAAATGGAGAATGTCTATCAGGAAAGTTAACTTCCATGCATGGCTTTCAAACTGCCTGTTAAAGAAAATCCACCAATAAACCTAACCTGCTGGTCAGTTAGCAACACTGATACATCCTGTGCTGTTTGCAGCCCAAGTTTTCCCATTAGTAACATAATTGAGCTGGCACTGCCGTTTTGAGCTGCAGAGAGTAATGAAAAGGTGCTTGTCTATGTGAATTGTTCAGTGAAAGTATTTCAAAAGGAACACTCTTTTTTCTAGCATGTGTCATGGGTTTCTTTCAAACACTCACTTTCAGTGCATCCAAATATACCATTTAACAGTCCTAAGTTTAACACTAAAGTGCTATCCACTACATTTGTAAATGTATAGGACTTTTTTATATATACAATTTAAATTCTCTTTATGATATAAAAATACTACTGCAACTGCTGATTTCAATTAGGAAGTGTAATTCCACAAAGTGGAGAGCACAAGGCCAGAGTAACCACCAGCTGTTTAGAAAGAAGTCTAAATGTAGTTTCATGTATTTCAGTTGCAACGGAGTTCCCTCTTTATACACAGCTTATGGAAATCTAGCAGCTTTTGTTCAGCAGTCGATTGTAAATACTTGGCTGAGCTCACCTAAACGGGACTTAATGGAGAGGCCTGGGAAAAAAAATGATGTCTAGAAGGTTCTAACTTAACCCTTAAAAAGTTTTTCAAGGGGATACTCTTCTACTTCTTGCTTTTTTTCCCTTTTATTCATTCTGTCCAACTTCTCATTCAGAAATTTTGCATGTGTTGGCACCTAAAAACCAATTCTGTCAGTTTTCCACTTGAATTCTCTCCTGAAGTACTCACCTGTTTTGTCACAAGGTTAAAGAAACATCCATTTCTAATTCCTGCTCCACCACATAACCTTGAAACCCTAATTCTCTAAATGACACTTGCTGACTACAATTTGGAGAAAGGCAGATAAGAGAAAACATAGGAAGAAGCTGGCAAAAAGCAAAGCTGCTTTGGGTCTTCAGGCACTTGTTCCAAGGTATTTCCCTTCTCTGTTCTCTTACACCACTATCACAGGCCTCCCTGATACACACCTTCTCCTGGTATCCTCTCTTCATCAGCCTAGGTTCTCAACTTCCCTGCAACCTCCCCACAAACTATTTGCCC
Source organism: Tricholaema leucomelas (assembly GCA_013400475.1). Classification (NCBI taxonomy): domain Eukaryota; kingdom Metazoa; phylum Chordata; class Aves; order Piciformes; family Lybiidae; genus Tricholaema lacrymosa; species Tricholaema leucomelas. Next base: position 390,503 of record WAAF01000015.1, read on the forward strand.
CTCTTCCAAGTCCCATCCACATCCAAAGCTGATGGTTCTCCTTTAAGAAGGCAAGAGCAGGAAAACCAGGCTGTAGCTGATCCTCTAGGTTGTTACTAGGTTCTCCACCTTCTCTCACTGGTGTTATTTTGCCACGGTTGAGAATAAGGAATGGATCTGTCTCTGAAGGGTCACAAAGACTCCCCCTCTCCTTTGTTCCAAGAGGACATAGGTATCTTTAATTTTTTTCTGAACAGCAGCTTTACTTCGAGCTGAGATACAAATGTTGATTTTTTAATGGCCTTCTACAGACTTGATACAGCCATGCGTGTCCAGTCAGCAACTGGAGAACTTGGTTCCAAATCTTTCTAGTACTCTGGGACACACTAGAAGCATACCATAGTCCCCGGGCACTCAAGTGGTCCATAACTTTACAGTCAGTTGAACTCGGGCACCAAGTTTCCCGAAGTCCAGTATGCCTCTTATTTAGGAAGACAGGGGCTCTCCCAGAAAATAAAGGGCTCGCTGTTGTGTTTCAAAGCAAATCCTACAATAAACAAAATACTTGCTGAACCTCTGCAACACATCAGTGTCCCTTTGCTGCAACAGAAGCTATTCAGTGCCCTTCCCAGAAGTTCGGTTTTGCTGCATGTAGTTTTCTAGGCTACAAACATAAAAAGAGAGGCCTGAAGCAGTTTCACATTTTTAAGTCAAAGCCTCATCTGCAATTTTAATGTCAGGTGTGTAACTCAAGTACAGCCTCAAAATTACGGGGCTCTGTGCTAAAAAGGGGGAAGTTAGGGTTAATTCCATACATTAGTCAAGATTTCATCAGAACCTATATTCTTTAGTGTAACTTGGCAAGACCCTAACACTGCCAACCAAGCAAAACAAAATCCCCCTTGAAACACGAACTAGAGTTACCATCGTCTAGACTCCGCAGCTCTCTGTATGACTGGATTCCAAACTGATTAAAGCTCACAGGAATTACTCGTTCAGTGGCAGGTAGCTCGGTCCTCTCTCAAAAACACTCGAACAGCCCAGAGCGCTAACACCAAACCTGCCTTCACGTTTCGACATCTCCCAGAGCTCGCAGGCTACGCTGAGGCGGAGTTTCCAAGCTGCGACCTCTAACTCCTGGCGCACTGGGCAGCAGCCCGAGAAAGGGACCCAGAGGCGCTACAGGCCCCACACACCGTCCCTACGCCAAGGAAGGAAAGCGCGACAAGGCTCAGCCAGCCCCAACCCGCCAGACGAGCCGCAGCGCGGCCACAAAGCGCTGTAGACATCGCAGCTTACCGAAGCGGCACCGCTACACCGCCCGGGCGGCCCAAATGGCCGCTCCCGCTCCCGCTCCCGCTCCCGCCCCCCCGGCATCCCCCGCCCCGGCCGCCAGTTCTCGCGAGATCCCCGCCGCTCCCGGCACCCATTTCGCGGCTGGGGCGAGGGGGGCGGCTCTGAGGGAAGATGAAGGCGGCGGCCATGTTGGGAGCTTCAGGGCGCTTTTGGTACGGGGTGTGCTGAGGGAGTCTGCGCAGGGAGAGCCGTCGCTGGGGGATCGGCGCGAGGTCGGGCTCGGAGCGGGAGGAGCAGAGCGCCTACTACGACTCTAAGCCGGGCTTGCTTAGTTGCTCGTGCTCAGCTTCAGGAGCGCTCGGCAGGGGAGGAGGGAGGTGTCCCTGACCGAGGAGCGAGCACCATGAGCGGGGGGACGCCCTACATCGGGAGCAAGATCAGCCTTATCTCTAAGGCCGAGATCCGCTATGAAGGGATCTTGTACACCATCGACACGGAGAACTCTACCGTGGCGCTGGCCAAAGGTAAGGACCTGGTTGAGGACTGGGCCTTGGCGGCCCAGCAACGCCTCGGGGATGGGGCGGGAGGGGAGCGGGATCCATGGTGCCTGCTGCGACGTGGGGGCCGTTGGGACCCCGTCGGGGATCGAGCAAGAAGCTGAAACTGCGGCAGTGTAGTCCATGGCGTTGTGGCGATGAGGAGGCCCAGAGTACGAGGGGGAGGCCTACAGCCTACGAAGGCCCAGCAGCGGCTGTGAGAGGGTTCGGCGGAGTTTCGGGAAGAGCCCACGTTCTTTCGGCTGGAGGCACGTCCTGCCGACGGAGCGGCTGCAGCGGGGCTGTGGTGACTCGCGACGGTTCACGGCGGAGGTGGAAATGAGCAAACGGTGGGATATCGGCGGCGCGAAAGGGCTGCCGAGGCCCCTGCTCCCGCCGCGCCTGCCCCGTTCCCGCTGCTCCCGCTGCACCCCCGGCTGTGAGGAGGGGTGTGGAAAGCTCGGAGCAGCCGCGGGGGGACCGTCGCGAAAAGGGGGTAGGAACGTTACCTACTTAAGAGCTACTCAAAGGAGTCTTGAAAAGAGTGAATATGTGGAGGCCGTAGAGGTGGAAATGGTCCAGAATTTGTGCGTAAAAGGGAGCAGAAGGAGGAGGCTGGAAAGAGGATTTCTTTACAGCTTAAGAATTCCAGACATAGAGAGGCCAGGGCCGCATACGACTAAAGTCTTACGCATCCTGGAGTAGGAGATAGCTCGGGTCTAAAGGGGAGCCTGGGACTCCCAGGTTATCAACAAAGACAGCTGTATAGTACTTCGAATTGAAATCGAGTACAGACAATGACCTGAGAGTGTATTTGCTGCAGAATATACGTGAGAAAGTTGAGAAGATACGTTTACTGAGCAGAAAGAGACTAGGAGGAGTAAAAAAGAGGGTCTCTGAAAGTGGGCATCCAAAGGACTTTGCTGTTTCTTGCTCGTGGCAGCGCACTCAACACAAGTATGTTAGTCATGGTATTGAGTGTGTAGTATTCAGGTAAGACATTATGTCAGACTTCTTATCAACTTGTTTATAATGGATTCTGCAGAACTTTGTGGAATGTAATTTTATGCCTTTTGACTCTGTAAAGTTTTGCTAAATGATGTAAATGCATATATAAAAGCAGAGAGTTATCCAGCTATTAGGTAAGAGGGAAAAATTACTCATTGTTCAGGGCTGAGAGTATTCACTTCTATTTGATATGATAGGCTTCACATTCTAGCATAATGGCAGTCTGTCATCTTTTACATAGTTGGTGTGTAGAATAGTAGACCTGTGGAGTTGTGTACTTTGAAACACCTTACAGTAAGTAGGTTTGGTCCTAGGTTTGCTTAGTTCATTTATGAGGCATTCAGCTTTAGTGGTGTGATTTTTGCTTACTTAGAAGGTGCCTTTAGGTTAGATTACCTTTCTGGAATTGCTTTATTTGTTTAAAAAGGACAGCTGAGCACTGTGATTAAAAATAAATGTTTAGAAATTCCAGTTGCATGATGTGATTGTTGAGGTTCACACAAAAGCATTTAGAAGAGTCCCATCCTTGAGGAGCTTGTGATAGTCTTGCCCTAAATTAGACAGATTGGCCAAGCCAATTTTGCATGGCTTCTCAGGAGTGGTAAGCTCATGCTACAGCCTATGTGCCAAAGTGTACGTACTTAAGACAGAGCAAACTGCAGTTACAAATCTAATCTATTCTCTTCTCATGGCTCTCATCAGAAATGTAAATCTAGACCATTACATTTGCTTTAAGAAAACTTGGCTGAGTTAGCTGAAGAATGTGTGTTTTGTAATACAGTGTTATGATTCAGAAGAGAATAAACCAGTATTTCTGGGCCACCTGGAACCAAAAATCTTGAGATTAATCTGGAAGCTGACAACCATATTAGACTACAAAACAGTTTCCTGTGCTCATGAGCAAAATGCTCAGCTCTAGAATATTCAAGTTTCTCAGTAAAGGACTGATTAAGTCATGTGAATGTGACACAACAACACGTATGTAAGGTGACAAGCGTGGTTAATTGTGTATGTGAAAGCAGAGCTTCCTTTGTAACTCTCTGTAATATGCTCAACATATTTACAGTTATCTCTTCTTCCTGTGATAAGTCCAGAAGTCAAACCACAGCTGTTTACAGTGGGTCTTTACCACAAATGTCAAACTTTCTGCCAGAAAGAGATTAAAAAAGGCCCAAAAGATGATTTAGTGTTTCCCATTGCGTTGCTGTGTATCTGGCCTCATGTGACTGTTACCTGGTTTGAGTGCAGGGTGACTTAACCATTATTTGTTTCCTAACTGAAATCACTTCAGTTGTTTGTGACAGCAAGTGAAAAGTAGAGATAGAATCTGTTCTTGAATAATTGTGGATTTGCCTAACAGCAGGATTTGTGTGGGCTAACCTGAAGTTTGAGATAAATCTCATAAAGTCGTCCATGTGGTATGTTTTAACTTACTGTAAATCTTCTGAGACTTCAGTAGAAATAAGATTATTTGGGTGTCTAGCAGGATGCTGATCATAGTTCTTTGTTACTAAGGTGTGATTTTCTGTAGTTCTCTAATTAGCTATGATCCTTTCACTATCAGAAGTTGTGGTCTCTGTCTTTCAACTTAGATAGCAAGTGTTTAAACATTGAGTAGAACATTTTCATCCTAAGCTGGAGTCTGATATGGGAAAGCAGTGCATCCTTTCACAAAGCACCTCATTATTTAAATAACAGAAAACTCCTTTTTATATCAGATTCCAAATATGAAGCAGGCTATACAAGTATTTGAGGGGGTTGTATGTTACTGACATAGATGTTTTCTTTGGATTGCCAGCTTTTCAGGGCTATTGTTTGGAACCAAAATCCACCCACTCATTTTCAGATTTCAGTTTGGGGTGTCCTTCTAGTTAATACTTCTAATTCATATGTCATTAAAAAAAAAAATCATTACAGCCTATCAGTTTAATAAGAGTGCTGAGAGCTGTGGAGGCATTGCTGTAAAGTGGTTGCTGTCCTTCCTGGGGCTGTTAGAGAATAGTATGAAGAATTGTGTTTGATCTTACATGTTACAGCATTGAAAATACATAATGTCTATTTCAAGGCACCAATGTAAGGGTGGATTTTTACTGTAGTTAAGCTGTGTTACAGTGACCATATCAGCTTAGAAAAGGCTTTATTCCTTGCCAGCAGTTGAGAATCCTGAGCCTTGTGAATATGTTCATTATATACTGGCCTAATGCATCAGTTTTCACTTATCAACTGTCAGACCATTGAAAATTGCAGTTACAGTGTTATAATTAATAGATAGTAATGAGACAGCTTTCAGTATTTTAAGAAGTAAACTACTGGCATTTTCAGCCGCCTGTGATAGTGTTTGCCATAGGCTAAAAACACACAAAAGAGAAAACTTAATCTTTCTTTTAGAATTTTGCACATTATTAATTGGTGAAAACCTTCACATGTAACTTTCTTCTGCCTACATTTCTGAGACTTGAGCATTTCTTATCATGCAAGAGTGGGAGCAGGAAGGGGAGGGTTAAATTTTTATAAAGTTCTTATGAAGTTAATTTTTAATCATTTAAGTGACACACTCTCTATACGTTTGGAGGTTTAAGGCACGTGTACCACACCAACCCTATATGTAGTGTGTCACAATGTGAACAACTCCTGTTGTCAGAGCACCCACTCCTGGCTGCTTCCCTCCTGTCTCCGTGTTAATTCACCAGCGCTATGAGCAAGGGAGTGAAGAGTGAGTTAATTGTTTTGAAGCTGTGAGCCCCTCACAAGCTGGCTCCTTCGCGGTAGTACTTTTCCTGTAATGTGGTGTGCAGGCACGTTTGCAGGGGAAGGGCTGTGATGTTTTGAAGAGACATAGCAATTAAAATTATTTGTTCTGGTGGTAGTGGTCTGATTCTAGTCATGCTTCTCACGGATGCTTTAAGAGCGGGGGCAGACTGGTTTCTCTGCGTGCTACAAGTGGAGCCTGGCTGCTAAGTTAGTGTCAGTGCTGCCTGCGGAGACTGAACTGCATATCCACAGTAATTTGTTACATGGGAACAGAATCCTCTTTTGTCAGTTGAACATACAGCTTGGCTTCTAATAAACTATTTTTCTGTGTTAATCAACAGGTAATATAACTGATAGGGAAAGTTGCGGTGTTTTCCTTGGATGCTATAGTAGCATAATACAGTGATATACATTAAAATACAGTGTAGTAGTAACACTGAAGTCAGTTGAAACATCTACTAAAACTTGCTCGCAGCACATTAGTTGGAAATCAGTGGAGCTACTTGGATATAGTCAAATACATCAATCCTGTCAGACTGCACAGTGTCAGTTTCTTTCTAGCTAGCTACTTAAATGTGTGTATTTACACTGACAAAATAAGTTTGCATTTAATATGCCTTTTTGTTTGCAAGTCCCTAAGCCAGTGTAGCTCATAGGAAATGAAATAAATAACTAAAAGGGAAAACCAAGGTACCATAGTCCTCATAAGTGTTATAAGGTTACATGATCTTTAATGTGCTTTTTTCCTTTCCTCTCACTTCAGTATTTTGCTATGTGTGAAGCACTGCACCTTGTTCTGGAGGAAGGATGTAGTCTGAGGAAGTATCCCATGAGACAGAGCTGGATAAAGCTGTAGGACTGCTGCTGCTCCAATATTTTGTCTCTGTGATACTCTGTCAACTTAGTATTTTTGATTATGCAGAGCTATGGTAAAAAATCACTTCTTTCTAAACTGCTGTCATACTGGCCATCTGTAATATTAGACTTTTTGCTTCAGTCAGCTCAGGTTATGTTAAATCCTAATCCAAGATAGGAAGGAAGAAATTGTAAAGATAGCTGTCACTTTGAAAAATAATAAAAATAATGTTCAACTCTGTCCTTTACTACTGTCTGAAGGACCTTCTTGGAATAGACACTGCAAAAATACTGAGTAGCCCTTATTCTAAAACTGGTTGCTTGAACTGCCACATGCAGTTTTGCTTCTTTGCATTAGAAAGAAATCTGGGGTGTGTTTTGTTTGGATTTTTCGGTTGCACTGGGCTGAGAGAAGCTTGTACCCCAGATAGGAGAAGTTTGCATACACCTCTCCAGCAGAGCTAATCTGCATTGGGCAAAATTGTCATTATGTTTTTCAGAAAGCTGCACTAAAATGAGTTTGGTTTGGGGCTGGGAGCAATAGGGAAAAACAATCCAGACTCGGAAGTAGCAAGTCGTTATGTTTTACTGCAAAATCCTTGACTGCCTTATCAGTGTCTTGATCTAGTCGCATAAGCATCTGGATCTCTTGAAGTTGCATTCTAGTTTTTGGAAGTTCATCAGATTTTTATTTCTATATAGAAGTGATGTGTGATCCTGTAGTTTACCACCTTGTGTGTGTGTGTGCTGTTGCTACTGCTTAGATCCTTCATCTAGAAAGTAAAATGCTTCAGTAGCTTACTGATTACACTCTGGCTGACTTTGTGCACCTATGTAGACAAAATGGCTACTAGAGAAACCATTTCAATGTGGGCTAGAGAGAAGCAACACAAAATCAACTTCAGTTTTACTCATGAAAACAGGTTGAATGCTGGAATGAAAGGCCAAATTAATTTACTAGTTTTCTAATAGAGTATAGGGCTGCCAGAAGGTGAAGATGGATCCTCAATCAGTACAGTGAAATAGGAAAGACTAATGGCTAAAAAGCAACAGGATGAGCTACAGTAATGCACGTGACCAATTGATAATGGTGTTAAGTTATTCTCTATTATTTTGAGTTAATTTCTGAAAATTCTTCAGTTTCAGCTCTCTTTTTTTTCTTTATCTTATATAAAGATATTATTTCTTTATATAAGATGTATCTTACAACAAAGATGGAAATTCAGTTAACAATGTGTGTCTTTTATGTTTCATAGTACCATCCAGACCAGGCCTTCAGATCCACAGAAAGAGAAAGTTGATTTCAGTTCAGCTCAGTAGGTGATTTAAGTAGGAACAAAGTAATCATAACTACTTAATGTTATTTTTTTAATGTAGTGTCAAGTTGATCTCTTTACCTCTGAATTATGCTTCTCAAAAAGATCTGTAATCCTTGACTCATAAGCTCTGTTTATGCAGTACTAGAAGAAGCAACAGTGATGGAAGATGGTTGATGCAGCCCGAGAAATGACTCAGTGTCACTTTATACAGCTCTACAGGAAACTGCTTTTCTTGACTAACGATTTTGTGGCTGCAAATAAATGCCTAATGATGTCTCCAAATTGTTGATGCATCTGAAAATGGAATTCTGGTAAATTAAAGCAAAATACAGATGTTTCCTCAGCATAATCTGTAGTACCTTACAAAGCAGACAAAAACCTCTTAAAAGATTAGAGCAGCAATAGTCAAGAGTTTGTTAAAGCTGCTGCAGGTTGATGTTCAGTACAATATAATTGCCATTATTTTTTTTGTTTTCTGCTTCAATTCATTGTTTAGTTTTTGCTTACAGAACTAGCTCTTGGAGATTATCTCCACATTTGTTCATTTGTTTCATTTTATCTTCACCTAGGATCAGAAGTCTTAAGGTGAGAAAAGTCTCTGAGACAGTAGTAAAAGTGATGCTGTCTATATACAGTGGTAGTGATTATATGTAGTCCAAAGGGGAAAAGCATGGTAAACTTCATTACTGTGCAGTCTGAAAACTGTTGGAATTCAGCTAAGTTCTTGAAAGCACATTTACTGTCTTGCTGTGTTGCACGCTCTGCAGGCCTGCTTGAGAACATAGTTATGCCCCTGTGAGATTACTTAATTTGACAGAAATTCCTCTTTTTTATTTAAGCCTAGATTCAGACCTTGAATCTTTTCAATTGAAAAATACTTTCCTTTTGGTAATTTTTAATATTCTGGTTTCTAGTGGTATTAGTTTTTTTTTTTTCCTTGTTTTGCAAGTGCAGAATACGAACTGTGTAAACTCCTGTAGTCCTTGACTCACATGACTGAGCTACCAGCCTTTCCTGGTGGTGTGTATAGAAAGTGGTAACTTAGCAAAACACCACTTTGCTGCTTCCCCTTGTCACCAAAAATCAGTTTAAATAATCAACATAAGCGATGTCCCAGGAAGGGGGAAAAGAGATGTCCTTCTGCTTTAGTTGAAATTTTAAAGATGAAATTATTTGTCTGAGCAGTTGGTAATTAATTGTCATTAATTAGGCTTTTTTCTCAACAAGATTTAATTCTTTTTGTTTAAAGCTGTTGGTCTCTTCATCAGGAAGGTTTCAAATATATTGCAGTGTTTTTATTTTCTTACTTTTTCTCCCTTCCCGTTTTTGCAGTTCGCTCCTTTGGTACAGAAGATAGACCAACTGATAGACCTGTACCACCTCGTGATGAAGTCTTTGAGTACATTATATTCCGTGGCACTGACATTAAAGACCTAACTGTCTGTGAGCCACCAAAGCCTCAATGTTCTTTGCCACAGGACCCAGCTATTGTTCAGGTAAGTCAAACCATACGTTTAGATTTTTGTGGCTGAAGATACAACTTGGTAGCTTTTAAGTACTCTCTGAGTGTTTAAAACTTAAAATACTTTGTCTTCAGTCTTCACTAGGATCTTCTACCACATCTTCATTCCAGTCTGTGGGGTCCTATGGTCCTTTCGGTAGAATGCCTGCGTACAGTCAGTTCAGTCCAAGCCCACTGGTGGGACAGCAGTTCGGCGCTGTTGGAGTTGGTATGTTCATTATATTGTGTGGTGTTTCCTGTAAGTGAAGCTGCATGTGTATGCATAGGCAGTCAGCAGAGACCATTCAAGGTGTCGAGTCTGTGTCAGTCCCCCGGTTTAGCTCAAAAGCAGAGAGTTGTTTTATAGTGATTGACACTGAAATGAAAGCAGATGGTTAAGAACTAACCACACTATCTCAGGGGAGGAGTGGGGAAGGATTCCTATGATCATGAATTCATGCAATTTCAGGGGTAAATTCATTACATCGATCATCTTGATAGTATTTCACAAGTAGAAAAGGCAGCTCCTCCGCAAAAGCCCTGTAGCTATGCTGTTGATGTGGTATCCCAGGTGCTCAGGTGCTGTGTGCTCTAACCAAGAGTTTGGGTTCGTCAGCACTCCATGTGCCAGCACAGTTCTGCAGCTAGTCATGAGATGGTAGCTTAGTGTGAAATACGTGCTTGAGGGATTTGTGAGACATATGGGTTAGTCTCTCATTTTTACTGCAGATGCTCTCTGAGACTCTCCAACAGACTTTCATTCCTCCCTTAATTTTTTCTATTTCCCTTTTATTTTCTCAAAGAAACTTGGATTCTTGTAACTGCAGTGGTGTCAGTGTTAGTCCTGGTACTGAGAATGTTAGCCACGTGAAGGGAAGGCTAGAGACTTGGCCAGAACTTGATAGCAGTTAGGATGTGACTGTCCTTTTTGTTTAAAAGATGCAAAGTGGTGATACATGCAAAGCACATTTGTTTATTACTCTGTAAGATGCTGTCATGACTCTACTGTGTTAGTGCTTGACCAAATTTAGCAGTGCTCCCCTAAAGCTGGCTGGTTTTTTTTAGATCAAAAGAATCAAGATGCTGCTGTCGTGCTAACTTACTACAAACACATATACTATATTAAACTTGAGTCTATGGGTAGGGCAGACTTATGTGTGTTCTAGAATAACTGCCTCATATGACTTCACTGATCATTTAATGCTAATTAAAAAAATACAGAAAAAGAGTCTAAACCAGGTTTTACAATTGTATTTCTTTAAAGCAGGAGGTTCTTTAACATCTTTTGGAACAGACTCTTCAGCCAGCGCCAGCATGTCCCAAAGTACTGCAGTTGGTTCTGGATTTACAACAGATGGGAGATCACTGAAAACACAGATGTCTCAAGGTAAATCTTTTGGAACAATTCTTTGATCTTTTTTTAACCAGTCATGCCCCTGTGATGTAGGTGGTTACCAGAAATGCTAACCAGACAGCTGAATTCTGTCGTGAAAACGCTTGGTATTAAAAGCAGGAAGTGCTGAGAAACGTTGTACTTGCTCTTTAAACATGCACATCTTGGTGTGCTGCATAGGCAGTATTAGCAACATGTTAGCTGTTATCCTTAAAGCCTCCATATTGAGGAGCAGGATTTACTTTAGATGAGTAATGGTAGCAAGCAAATGCCTATAGAAATTCACTCTCTAGTTCTATTGATTATATGACAAAACTCAAGGTTCTTCATGCTGATTGAATTGTGAAGTCTTTCAGCCTACAATTTTTAAATCTTTACCCCAGTGATATTTTATTTATTGTATTTTTACATAAATAATAATTGCAGATGTGATTGCCTGTAGAGACGACGGCGTGACAGTTAAGTCAATTTAGTAATAATAGAATCTGCGGATAGTTTGTGTAATACTGGAAAAAGAAGCAAAAAGGAATAACGAAGACAAATTAAATGTTGAGTACCCTCACTCTTGCTTTACAATGTGTTAAGACTGCTCCTCAAAATCCAAAAGATGTTTCTTGCTTTTCCACTCTTGGTTGCTGTATTGAAAAGTGTGTACTAAGATATGTTCCTAATGCTGCTTGCGTCACCTTAGAAGGTAAACACTTAAATCAAACGGGTTTGTTCCTAAGTTGTTGAGAGTTGTGTAGCAATTTGGTCTGCTTTCTAGGAGTGGTTGAGTAGATTTGCAACAGGAAGTTCTACTTGGTTGCAGTAATTGATGGCAGAGAAGATGCTGAATTTTTGCTGTTTCTCTGCTGAAAGACTAGCTTTGGTTTTCTGCAGGTGCAGTTAAAATCTCTGTGACTGTTGCACTTGCTGTCTGAGGAGTGCTCCAAGTGGACATAATGTTCTGCCATGGAGTTTCCTGTGGGGCACCAGCAAGTTCTCTTGCTTGCTTTTAAAAGTATTTGTCTTCTTTGTGGATGGCAGATGTGGTGTGGTTGCTTTGAGGGATTTTTAGGGGGTGTTTTCTTGTCTTACTTTGTTTAGCTTTTTTAAAAAGGGATACTACGTGGTTTTTTTTTTTTCTTGAGTAACTGGATCTGGAGTCTCAGTCCTTAGTAGATTTACCTATAAGGTGCCATAAACGTAATGGTGACACTTGATCTGTCCAGACATAAACATACTTCTGGCTCTAGTCAGTCAAAATTCAATTGCAGATTGAAATACGTGAACAGCACTTTGTGGGGAAGCTTTCATAGCTCCTTCATCTGCATTATGTTTAGCAGTAGCCACCACTGTTCATTTATTTTGTAGTGATGATACAAGAATGTGCACTAGTTGAAATGAAATTTCAGTATCATAACTGTGTCTGCCTTTGGGAGCAGTCACTTTCTGCTCCACTTTCTAGGGAGACAGGAGGAGTATTTTTACCACCAGTCAATCAAAAAACTTCATTCCAAACCTAAATACTTGCCATGGGTGGGTTGATAGGGATTAATTGTCCTACCCATCTTTTTCTTATAGATAGGGGGAAGGCAAATTGCTGGATATCTATTTTGGATCTGAGGGTGCAGAAATATTTATTTCTTAATATTTATTTCTTCTTTGGACACAGCTGTTTTGACTGTAAGTCAGTCAAACCTGTCAGTCTAGACTGGTCGAGACAGTAATGCAAATTTATAGATGAGAAATAACTCATTGGGCTTTGGGTTGTCTTTTTCCCAGGTCGTTCAAGCCCTCAGATTGATCATTTGAGAAGGAGCCCCACCATGGAACAAGCAGTACAGACAGCTTCAGCCCACTTGCCTGCTCCAGCAGCAGTTGGGAGGAGGAGTCCTGTCCCAGCCAGACCTTTGGTGTCTGCTAGTCAAAAATCATTAGAGAATCAAGAGCACAGACGAGGTATCTTTGGACCATTTTCACATGGCTTGTCATCTTCCATACACATAGGAGATGCTCTTCTAAGGGCTACCAGTAGCAATTGTCCTACTCTGCATTACTGGTAGGCTGGTCAGCAGAGACCTGGATTATACATACTGCTTTTTAAAGTCAAGCATATATTCTATTTTTTTTTCTTTATGAGTTAAAGCTGTGGTTCACTTTTATAGGTTTTGATTTTATTTTTTTTTTAATCTGAACTATGTAACTATATACCAAAGTATGATCAAAAATACCTAATTGGATAAACCAATCATTTTTTTATTCCCGACTTTAGCTGAAGCACACAAGGTTTCAAGATCAGAAAATGAACTCAGAAATGAAAGCAAACGACAAATTGGTAAATCTTGTTTTGAGAAATAGTTCTCAGTGTGTTCAGACTCCATGATGGTTTTTAAAAGTCTGCTAAAATGCAGCACTGTGTATAGTTTGTCAGGTGCTAGGCCTTTGTTTCTGACATCCAGAAATCCTGCAGCTCACATTTTGGTAATGAAGAATTTAAGTATTTAGAATGCCTTCACATAATTGTTTCTCGTGGGCAGCAGTAACTTTGCTTTGGGTCAGAATAACACAAGCACAAGAAGTTAATGTTACACAGAAAAATCTCTTCTAGTTGCTCTATTTAAATGCAAAAGTAAGCAGTATCCATGGATTTATAAACACAGTAGCATAAAATAAAACCTGTTACCTTTCTACAAAATAGTCCTGACTGCAAAGCCACTAACACTTTCACTTTACCTCCTCTCCCAAGAGCATCTAATGACTTGTAGAAAGTCTTCTGCCACCCATCAGTGCTGTTTATTATCCTTTGTGGCCCTGCTGTAATTACTGTAACTGAATTTACAAATTACAAGCTGCTCCAACAGGATGTTTAACGACAGAAGTGTAGGAAGAGGATGCATGAAGTCCCAACCTCTCACCCCAGGAACTAAAAACCAAAACATCCCACCTAAAAAGACAACCACCCTCTTCACCTTCAAATTAAAAAACAATCCACAAAACAAAGCCAAACAGAATTGCTCTCTTTTCAGTTCCAGGTGCACCTGCAGTACGGAGAGGTCGTGGAGGTCACAGAGGAGGCCGAGGAAGATTTGGTATTAGGAGGGATGGTCCAATGAAGTTTGAGAAGGACTTTGACTTCGAAAGTGCAAATGCACAGTTCAACAAGGAAGAAATTGATAGGGAATTTCATAATAAACTTAAACTGAAAGGTAAGCTAATTTTTGCTTTAGATCCAAGCACTCAAAAACCATCTTGCTGTTTTACTCCTACCGTGGAGAACAAGTTTTAAAGTGGCATATCCTGCTAGAAATCCATGAACAGACTGGGATCGTCTAATTGAATACTTGAGTTACCATTTGAGTTTTGAAGGAATTTCAGCTAGCAAGTGTACATCATGTTCTAACAAGTTTGTTAGTTAGAAATGCAGATTACTGGAGAAATAGCTGTTGAGCTCTGGAAAATACATGATAACTGAAAACATAAAATACAGGTTTTCTTTTATTAATAGAGAAAAAGTAAAAGTTGGGGATCAGAACACTGCTGGAGGATGCACAGGCAGTTCAATTTCAGCAAGTTACTAGCAATTCTTTGTTCCATTTTCCAAGGAAATGCAGGAGTAGTTTGACTCTGTAATCCACACTGCCAGCACTTCTGTCTTGTTTTCCAGCAAGCTTCTGTTTTAATTACCTCATTCTCTTGTGACCAGCCACCTGTTCATTACACTCCTGCTACTATTTTTGGATGGAATTGTTACAGGTTAAAGTAAGGAGTTCTCTGTTTCAGTAAATCATGGGCTAAGAAGCTGGGAAATAAAAGGCAGGAATAAGTGGTTAGATTTCAGTGTAGATAAGAACCACCAGTCACATAGGATTTTTTTCCTCTGGTGCTTGCTTCTTTCTGGATCTTTTCTAAAGGGGCTGACAGATTGCTGTCGGTACTATTTCTTTTTTTCAGAGTAATAAAGAGGAAAGGGAAAGCTAACCATAAAGGAAGTACTTTCTGAGACAGTGGACATTTTTGTATATATTGTGGTAAAATCGAGCTGGTTATCTGATGTTTATGCACAGCATCATGAGATTTAAGAACATAGAAAGGAGACTTAAAGATTCTAATAGCTCATTCTGTTGAACCATCAGCTTCTCTTCCAGTAGCAGTCAAAACAGGAAGCTGAACTTGGGGTGCTGTTAGGAAAGAAATAGATCATAAAGACAGTTGACAGCATAATATCTTGAATGCCAGCCCTGGTCTCAGAGGAGATAACAGTGAAGCCTGAAGCCAGATGCCAGCAGCAGCAGAACATCCCAGCTTGTATGTCAGATTATCTGACTTACATGCTGAGGTTTGGAGGCATTTTTCTGTTTCTGAGCATTCAGGATAGTCTGTGTCTGTCTGCCTGAGGGTGAGTTGCCAGTGCTGTTTCGCTTAGTATGGTGGGCTGGAAAGCTTCTGTTTACTTTTACTTTCCAGAAGATAAACTTGAAAAACCAGAGAAGCCTGTGAATGGAGAAGACAAAGGTGACTCAGGTGTTGATACCCAAAACAGCGAAGGGAATGCTGATGAGGAGGATCCACTTGGACCCAACTGCTACTATGACAAAACCAAATCCTTCTTTGATAACATCTCCTGTGATGACAATAGGTATGGCCTGCAAGGGGAAGCTGTTAGTCGACTTAGGGCATGTTTCAGCCATAAGGCAGTGCCAGCAGTACTCATTACAGTCACCGCTGAATCCAAAGTGGAGAAAGCTTATTCCATCTGCAGAATCACAGGCAAATGAAGCCCTTTGTGGCCAAGCGTAGCACGTTAGTGGGAAGAGATTTTTAATGTTGGCTTAGAACCATACTCCTAAAGCCAAGTGTACATACTCTAGGATATCTTCTAGATGTACTAAAGTGGGGTTTACTCTTTGGGAGTGTGGCTGCTAAATTACCACCTGAGTTAAATGTATGATGACTGTGCTTTGGGAACAGTTACTGAGTAGCAGACACAACCATCTTGGCCAGTAGTGGCCAACAGGCAGGAAAAGCAAAGCTTATCTTTTGTTGTTGCCATTTTATTAGACCAGATGATGTGGATTACTGACCTATTTTGAATTGGCGGGGAGGAGGAGAGAAATGTTGTGTTGTACTGACAACTGAAAATAAGTCAGTATCTGTAACTGTAAGCTCTTGGTTTCTCTTTCTTGTTCTAAATTGCAGACAGCTATTTTTTATTATTTATTCCTTGGTCCTGTGTGCAGAGGATACAGGCTGTGTCCTTCTCTGTGGGAAACTCTTAGAGCATAATTAATGTATAATGAATGCTACTGGAACATCTCCCTTTTCATTTAAATGAGCTGTGGAGGTTCAGAATGCAATTAATGTCTCCTTTTTTATTTCCCGGGCTTCCTGTCAGCTCTGGCTGAGGCAGGCATTCTGCACTGCGTTTTGAAACAGTCCTTATTGCTTCTGCCTGGCAGGGAACGGCGACCCACCTGGGCTGAGGAAAGGAGATTAAATGCTGAGACCTTTGGAATACCGCTGCGTCCCAACCGCGGCCGCGGAGGCTACAGAGGCAGGGGAGGGATTGGCTTCCGAGGTGGAAGAGGCCGAGGAGGTGGGAGAGGTGGCTTCACTGCTCCCCGAGGAGCATTTCGTGGTGGATTCAGAGGAGGCCGTGGAGGCAGAGAGTTTGCTGACTTTGAATATAGGGTAAACCACATTTAATCTTGCTGTGACCTGATCCACTGCTCTTGGGAATGAGTGGTAAAAAACCTCCTGCTTTTAGGTCTGGTGTTGAACTAGAATTTCTTGAGTAGTATTTTGTAGGTGCTCTGAAATTTTAATTACAGAGCATCGTTTTACTATCAACAGCAACCTAAAACTAAAAGCTACCTTTCTTAACTTGTCCTAAATACTTATGGATTTGGTGTGGAAGGAGAAAAACGAGTGAAAGCTCTGCAGATGAAATACAAGTGTTAGAAATGTGAATTGCAAGCGTTTTTCTAAGCACTATTGTAAAATGTAAAGATTGAGAGGGAGTCATTTAACTTGTGTGCAGCTTCTTGGAATGCTGTCTGAATGAGGTGGTACAAAGCCTGAGGGCTTCTAAGATCGTTTATAACTACTCACATAATTGAGGCTGCTGAAGCAGAGCAAAAGCCCTTTCCAAAAAGGGAGATAAAATATTTGAGTACTGTTAGGTCCCATTAAACACTTCTAAAACTCTTATCTTCCCGTAATTGTGCCCAGTGGCTGTTGGGAAAGCTGAGGCAGGATTGGTCACTCCATAAAAAGGAACGGTTGGACACAAGACATAAAAGCTTCAAAAGAAAAGGCTCCTGCCCATCCCATCGAGGAGGTGCTTTTCAGAGATGAAAAACACCAATGCTTTATTTTTACTGAGATCTGAGTGAAACTTGAAGCTGCTTTAAGCATTTTGCACAAGCCAGCACCTAACTGCTCACTGAGGGTACCTGATGCTTTCATCATCGTGTAAGCTTAGAAGCAGGAATGCCGTCTGGCAGAGGTGTGCTGGCTGGGAAGCAGATTCTCCCTCTGCACTGCAGTTACACGATTGGCTGCTTCTACAACCCTGTGAAGACCGCTTTTTCTGTGTCCTGTTGAAGGTGGTAACTCCCCCCCCATACCAGCCCTTCGGAGGAAGGAGACAGTTGGCAGTCACAGCTAGGAAAATGATGGGTTCTGAGCTAGTGTTGCCTTTTTTAACTTGGGAGTGATGTGAATTCTCCTCTCCATGAAAGCTCATTGGTTGTAGCAGTTCTGTCAGTCAGCAGAGCTCATTTGCTCACAAAACCCAAATCTTGTAATAATTTCAGTGCAAGCCATTTTTCTTGATATGCAGCATGTAGATTTGACTGGAATAACAGAAATAACCCTGGCACACTCCTCAGTGTCAGTAACCAACAAAATTAACCAGATTGCTGCAAGGAAGTGTAGGCTTGTACTATGCTGACTGGCCCACAACAACCTTTTCTGGTAACTGACTGCATGAGCAGTCAGTTCAGTGAGCCTTGCAACACAAGATCTTTGTTCTCTGAAGAGAAAGGGTTGGGGGAAGCCTTATTTTTGTCACGGAAGAGTCCTGAGTGTCCCTCGGTTACTCCTTCATTAGTTTACAACAGTTAGGGCTGTGCTGCAGAGAAATTCTTGGCAGCTGAGCATGGATGGAAAAGAGGGCCTAAATATCAGATCTAATTAGAGGCTGAATGAGAGAATTTCAGTTTTCCGGAGGAGCAGGAGGTAGTTGAAGGGTTTTCTATGAAGAAGAATTTGTTCACTGTGACAGAGCACTTGAACAGGCTGCCCAGGGCAGTTGTGGAGTCACCTTCTCTGGAGACATTCCAAAGCCACCTGGATGCTTTCCTGCGAGACCTGCTCTAGGTGACCCTGCTCTGGCAGGGGGTTGGACTTGGGGGACCCCTGTTGTGTGCCATTGTGTTGTGTGACACATGCAGTCAGAAGTGAGGAGCTGGTTGAGTGCGTGGCGGGCTGAGGCTGCTGTGGCCAGGCGCTAAACTGGTGATGCAGGGGAGGCTCTGCTGTGATCGCAGGTGGGAGGCAGCGGCACATCTTCTCCCAGATTCGTTTCTGCCGTCTGCCTTGCACGGCTGCCGTTAACATTGTCCTGTTGTTTCCTCTAGAAAGACAACAAAGTGGCTGCGTAGTCTAGAAGAGAGCTGAACCTGGGGGAACGTCTCAATCTTCTGGATCCAGAGAATGCATTTTAATCTCTGCAAAGAATGAAGTTGATTTGCTGTACACTTGTCACCAGCACTGGGATTTAACTATTTAATTTCAGAGGGGTGTGATGCAGTTCCTTTTGAAAAATGGCCATCTTTGCAAGCAGTGAGCATTAAATATATTTGAGACAGAAGGAGGAGTAATTTCTTACGTATAGTTAATTCTAAAGCAGTACTTCGATGGAGTTTAAGTATTTTTTCATCACCGAAAGGATTTTTTTCGTATTACTAAACCGTATTTGATAATTGCTTCACGTTGTAAGGACAATTGTATGCAGAAGGCCGTCGATACTGTGAGTGTTTTGATCCACTGAAGGTTGTTTTTTGGAAATCCCGTAATAGCCCTTTTGAGATAGTTGTACTTTTATCTACTAGGGTGCTGGAGAGTAGAGAACTTGCTTTGTCGGTCGAATATGTACACACAGTAAATACTGTTTCTTAGGCAAAGGAACCTTTTTATATAGTTGTAAAATTCCGTGATGCCCCATTGCCAAAGAAACACCACAGACTTTGTATAGCTGTATAAAAAGCAACTAATTTTTTAAAGAATAAACGTTTTTAAGTCGGCGAACATACTGTGTTATTGCAAAAGGTCGATATGCTGAGGAAGGCTGAGTTTTAGTTGGGACTTTGGTTTTCTTTCCGTAGCGGCTTTTTGGGCCGACAGGTTTGATTTTATATGTGGACTGTGACAAAGATTGGAAATTGTTCTTCCGCAGCCTGAAACTGGATAGACTCTTCTCTCGCGAGGTTTTGGTTTTGTAGTTTCTGGCGTGTCGCAGGATTTGACCCAGTTCGGGAGGTGTTTTCAAAGAAGGAGAGAGTTAATTTTCCTATGTCGAAATTTGCAGTTAATTTTATTTAGTGATCAATATTAACTTTTTTTAATGATGGCCCAGGCACACGAGTGTTTGATTCTGCTGCAGTGCCTGCGGCAGCAGTACGTCTCTGTTTGTCGATTCTTGAGATGTTAACTTTGTTGTAATACCTGTAGACGTAAGCGATTTAAAGAATTCTTAGTGTTTGAAGTTTGCATTTTGATAGACCGCAGCTGGGAGACAGGAGGACTCTGGTTCCGAGACCCTGAAGTCACAGATGACAGTGTGTGGACTTTATGCCAATTCTCAAGGACTGGTTTCTGCTTTTTGATACGCTGAATAGAAGCCTGATCACTTGTGTCTGTGTATGTACGTGAAGGCCACGGGAATAAAGGGATCCAAAGATTTAAAAAAACCCAACATTTTGATCTAATTTGCTGATTTTTCTTTTTCCTTTTTTCACTATAAAATGTTTAGTGGTGATAAAGATGTGGAAAACTGCACTGGTGCAAGATTGAAATATTTAAAAGTGGTTGATAGAATCTTAATTTTATAACTTTTGTATAGCACTACAAGGAAGTATTTTGTAATTGGTTTCCTTCTTGAGGTCAAGTAGAAGTTAGCAGCTCTTGTTTAGTCATGTTTTCTGCATGTTAACGGCGCCGCCTTTTGGGATCCACAAGTCGTGACTCTGGGCAACTCTGAGAGGTGTTTGGCCACAGCGGCGAGTGCTGTCCTGTTGCAATAATAACTTTGTATGCTGTCAGGACGCCAGGAGTTGTAAATAACGGTGGTGGAGGCTGCGAGGGGATATGAAGCGTGGGGTGCGGGTGGGTGCGGTGTGCAGCGGCATGGCGACCTTCCGTGTACTTTGCTCCATGCCATCGAGGCTTTCCCTCTTTTTTTTTTTCTTCTTCTTTTTTTTTTTTAATTATTTTTAATTTTAAACCCGAATAAACTCTTCAACAAACTCGGCCTGCGCCAGGTTCTTTATTGTGGTCACCGCTGCGTTTGCCGCCGGAACACGACGGGCGGCCCGGACCTAACCCTGAATGAACATTAGTCGTCTGCAGGCGGGTGGGGATAAGGTGCCGGCGGACGGAGCCCTCGTGGTGGGAGCGGCGCGGCGGGACCGGGCTCCTTCTCGGGCCACTAACTCACGCCGGATCCTTCCGCCGGATGCTTCCGCCGGATCCTTCCGCTTCCCGCGCGGCCCTGCTCTGCCCAGCGAGCGCCGGAGGCGTGCGCGAGGGCTTCAGCAGCCAATGGGAGGCTGCGGAGGGCGGAGCCGCCGCGCGTTCCCGTCAGCCCTGGCGCGGGGCGGTGGCGCCATGTCGGTGGCGTTCGTGCCGGAGCGGCTGCGCGGGAAGGCGGAGGTGAACCAGGAGACGCTGCAGCAGGTGAGCGTGGGGAGAGGGGCCGCGACGCTCGCTCGCTCCCCCCGGCTCGGCTGAGGCGGAGCTGGTCCTGCCCGCCGCGGCCTCCGCCTCGGTCTGCGGCGGCAGGCGGGGGCGGGAGGTGACGACGCGCTCCTCTGCCCTAGTTGCTGGAGGAGAACGACCAGTTGATCCGGTGCATCATGGAGTACCAGAACAAGGGCCGGGCCGCCGACTGCGTGCAGTAAGTGAGCCGCTGGCCCGAGCCGGCCCCGCGCGAGCCAGAAGGGCCCCAGGGGCTGCCGCGAGTCGAGCGCGGCCCCAGCTCTTCAGAGGGTTTCCTTTAAGAGGCTTCCCGAGAAGCGTTGTCACAAACCCGCAAAGCACCAGTGCCGCAGCACAGAACAGGTGTGATGCCTGCTCCTCCTTGCCAAGGGCGTGGTGCTCTCCGAAGGAAAACCAGCCCTCCTGGGTGCGCTTTTCTGACGCCCCTCAGTGCGTGGAGAACACCGAGCAGTGCTTAGAGGAGGGAGGGGAGTCAGCCTGAGGCTCCGCCGCGGTCTAGCTCTTCAGCTTGCGGAGGCCCTGGCTGGCAGACAGGCTGACAGCAGCTGCTGATCAAGCGACTGCAGAGCTTTGTCATCTTCTGCCCCTTGGCTGCTTGCTGGCAGCGCCGCACCTCTTCAGTGTTGGTCAGACAAACTTAGTGTGCTAGCAAAGGTGCTGAGTGCAGCATGAACAGGATATGGAGGTGTTTGCCTTGTGTTATTCATGGTTTGCTCTTTCTTTCCCTAACAACAAATGCTGATGACAAACGCAGCTGTTGAAGGGTGGGTAGTTTGCTAGAGGACACGTCCCAGCCTTTCTGTTTCTCCCTCTCATAGGTACCAGCACATCCTGCACAGAAACCTCATTTATTTAGCTACAATCGCTGATGCGACACCACCCAGCACGCAGAAGACTACAGACTGACTGCATCTGCCTGGACACGAACACGGCTGCTGTCAAAGCCCCACTGAGTCTTGAAAGGCAGCTAAAAAGTCATCCATACTTGCATGTACAAAACAGGGAGGTAGTGTTTGATGTAACAGCAGCCTGTTTTTTCCCCCCCTTGCTGCACAAAGAACTCTAGGGTGATGGTTCTTACTCTTTCCTCTAACACATTCCATCTAAGTATGCTCAGAAAATAGCCTGGCTGCCAGGATGGCAGTGCCAGGGCTGCCTTTGGAGGAACCTGCTGCAGTGGCAGCCACCTGAAAACTCTGGATTTACTGCAGGGAATCTGTGCTCCTGCCACAGTGAAGTGACAGGTTGGGATGTCAGGTGGGAATATCCTGCTGCACAGCCAGCCAAACACGAACTCAGAAAGGGATAATCTCCCCGTGGGTACGCAGGGTACATCCAGACACAGCAAGCTGGCAACTGAGGACTCCTTAGATAGGTTGCATGCTAAGCAGAGAAGACTGCCAGGCTGCTTCTGTGTGGAGAGAGCCCTCTCCATGGCAGGACTCCATTGCTACCTGTGCGTATTGCTGGTCAGTCTCTGAAGCAGTGGAGGGCTGAGCTCTCCAAGCAAGGAACCTGAGCCTGGAGACACCAGCTGCTGTCTGAGGCTATCAAGCTGATTTTTGTCAGCTCCTAGCAAGCCTCAGCCCCTAGTGTTCGTACCTGCCACAGGCCGTTGCAGTCTCACTGAAGCAAAGGCTGTACACCAGTGACTGAGCAAAACGGTAACATCTAGGAAAGACTACTGGGACTGCTGCAGAAGGGGGAAATGGAGCCTTTGTTTCAGTGACAGAGCTGTGTCTGCCCCAGCCGTGTCACAGCTCTTCCTTTCTGCTGGGCATGCTCTGTGCTACAGACTCTGTAAACAAGTAAATTCTTGCATAATCAAAAGGGACTCCTGCGGTTCCTGGGTATTTGTCAGCAGCCTGCTTGTGTGCTCTGAGCCAGAAGAGCACACCTGGGATGGTGATGAACAGCACCTAACTAACAGCCTTGGTCCTAACTCAGTTGGGGCAGGAGGGAGCTGTCTTTTGCTCACTGTCTTCAGCACTACAAGCAATGGCTAAGAATTAAATTAACTTAGTTTTGGCAACGTCCATCTGCACTGCCAGTTCAGAGCCACTGCTGAGGCAGTTTCCAGATCAGGGTTCTTGGGTGCAGTACACCTGAAATAGCAGCCTTAAAGATGCTTCAGACTGTACAGTGCATGAAGGTCATATTTATGAGTCAGTAAGTAGGCAGTTGACACTTTTCAAACTCTTAAATAATCCCATGTTAATGAAATAAGATCTTTGTTACAAACCAAAGTTACAGTTTAGTTTAAGGTGCTGCTTGTTTTCAGCAAGGTGCATATTTTAACCAGGTCTGACCTATTAAATGTTTATCTTTAATAAAGCAAATCGTTGACTTATACAGAAGCTTTCAAATACAAAATGTACAGTTCCAGTTCAGAAGCCTCAGCTGGTCACAAGAAGCACTGCAGTAAGGGTAAGTTAACTAAGCACCAAACCCTTGCACTTGGCAGTGTAAGTGAAGGTTAATGGCAAGACTCGTTTGCCAAGTGCAACAATTCTCAGGATTCCCAGTGTTCAGAACAGGTCGGAAGCAGAGGACAGAGTAGCACCTACATGGTCAAAACGCAGACACTTGGGGTTTGCAACTGACTGACATGGCCCCGGGACCTTGCCGGCCTCTGTGACCGTGAGCAAACTGCAACAACTAGAGAAGGGTTTTGGCACTTGTTAGGAAAACTTCAAACCAACTTCCAATTTGGTCTTAGTAGAACAACCTTACAGTAAGTACAACCAAAGGGAGGGTTTAACACTAGCGCTACATGACAAGGTCTAGGAAACTCAAACCCATTCATCGAGTTAAATAACCACGAACACCTTCAGCAGAGGGTCCTCAGAATCAGAGCAGTACAGACCATGGACAGTTTACAGACAGAAGCCACACTGATTGTGCAAAGCACAGTACTGTAAAAACTATGTACAGCAAACAAACCTCTGTAAACATGGGAAGGATGACTCTCAGAAAAGGTGGTGACGAGATCATACAGGCAACATTGGCATCCTCAAACAGCACAGAAGGGACGATGCGGGCCCGCGGGGACAGCCCCCACCAGACAAACAACAGAAGGTGATAGCTGGGTCTGAAACAACCCCAACGTTTAATAGTTTTAGTGTTGTGTGTACTTCCTCTAGAGCATGGAGTTCTTTTTTTGGTATCTTTACGTAGAGATGTACTCAGTTTGTATAAAGAGAAGCAGGATGTGCTTTGTCTTCGTTGGAAAACCGTGTGGTTAGAACCAAGAACCCATCTCACTAGTAGTTAACATATTAGAATGATATGACTTAAGAAAAATACAAAAATAAGATTAATACTGTCAAAACTCTTATAGCAGAAAATATTGTGGTTTTTAGACTCTTTCCAAGATGAAGTATGAAAATTTAAATAAGCTCTAACTATATAAAGACTCTTCTGTAATCTCAGTTGCTGTACAGTGGGATAGCTATACACATATTTACCATGGTTTAAGCACCAGTCGCTCTCATGGATCCACTTTGGTTGGAAGATGATTCCCAATTCCACAGGTTCACTTAATGGCACATACTGACTGCAAGGAATTACTTTATCCTTTAAAAAAAAAGAGTTCTAGCTAACTGCTACCCCACCTTTCAGTTGAGTATCTTCTGAGCCAGCTCACAATTTTTAATTGACTGTAGCATCTGAAATAAGACTTTAAACCTCTGCAAGGAGGCTTTGGGGCTCTGCTTTGAGGAGCGGAGCACTGTGTGGATAATGCCTTTGGCCAGAGGAAGCAGCAGGAAACGGTGCATTTCCTGGAAAAGCAGCGTCAGGTTACCCACACAGAGGCCATCTGCAAGCAGCTCCGGTGTCTGACACGAGGCTGCGTGGTGCTGCTGATCTTACCTGGAGTAAGGAAACTACCCCACAGCTCCACCACTATGCAACAGTTTGAGACGGAGCTCAGGTGTGGCACAAAGAGCTGCCGCTGGGCTTCCTTTCAAAGAGCTGCCCCAGGCCCTTTCCGGAGAATACAAAGGCTACAGCTTGTCCAATCTGAACAGTGTTGAGCAGAGAGACCACTATAGATTTGCTTCAACATCTTCCCTGTGTCTCAGTAAGATGTTTAACTATAAATCTATATGAAAAATAGCTATAAAATACAGTGTTTCTTGGGTGCTCATCCTTCAGCAGTTCTTTTTCTCTTAAAAAAAAACAAACGAGGTTTTGAAAGTAAAGGCCATAGACATGTTTTAAAAGCATTTCTACATCACAGTTTCGGGCTGTCTGGCGCACATCAAACGTTGGCCGTGTTTGCTCAGCACTGTAAATCAGAACTCACGAGTTTGCACCTCTCACCCCGAGCCCCTCGATTCCAGGTTGAAGGAGATAACTGGGCTCAGCCAGCGCACAGCTGCAGAGCTGTGTCCCCAGCTGCCCCTCGGCCCTGCGCTGCACTCGCCGCTGGCCAGCAGTCAGTACTGGTGCAGGTAGGATGGTCTGCGCTCGTGCTTGACCGGGAAGGATTTGAAGCCCTTGTTGATCTGCTTGTGCTGGGCAGCCTGCTGCGACTGCTGCTGCGCGTAGGCGAAGCTGGAGGAGATGCCTGCTGCCGGAGCGCAGTCGCTGGCTGCTGCTGCCCACATGGGGGACTGCAGGAGCTGCATGGTGTCGCTCCATTGCCCCACCGGGCTGCTCAGCGGGTACAGAGCCGCGCCCTGCCCAGGCAGCGTGCTGCTGACAGAGGAGGTGTGCTGCCAGGGTGCCTTTGGTGGCCAGGTTTTGGTTTTGTTATCCTGAGAACACAAGGAGAGTTGGTTTGGGGGTGGAGTTGGTTTCCAGGGGTTGTTGCTGGTATAGGACCAAAATACCTCTTTCTTGAGGCAATACTCAGCACGTCAGCTTATGCCCTCACAATCGCACAATTGTTTGGGTTCACACAGC
Organism: Tricholaema leucomelas; assembly: GCA_013400475.1. NCBI lineage: Eukaryota > Metazoa > Chordata > Aves > Piciformes > Lybiidae > Tricholaema lacrymosa > Tricholaema leucomelas. Next base: position 416,036 of record WAAF01000015.1, read on the forward strand.
CCTCTAGGATCACCGAGTCCAAGCACCAACCCACCACCAGCATCAAACCATGGCCCCAGGCGCCGTGGCCACACATTTCTTGAAGATCTCCAGAGATGTTGACTCCACCACCTCCCTGTTCCAATCCCTGACCTCTCCTTAAGGTATTTTTAGGCTACTCATTTGTTTGCCAGCAGAATCCATGGCAGTGCAGACCTCCCAGTTCTGAGAACACCTGCCTGTTGAAAACCCTCCTCTTCACCTCTCCACACTGCCCAATACACAGGCCTGGCCAGGCAGGCAGTGAATCTGGTGGGGTTCTGGATCTCCCTGCACAGACAATCAGCACTGACTGTGCCCTCTCAGCCTCACTCAAAGCGTTGGGGTTTGTGCCAATTCCTGCTACCAGGGGAAAAAATCTGATTTCCAGTTGGCTACCTTGACAAAAGCCTCTGGTCCTAGCTGAGAGCAAACAGCCTGGGCTTCAGCTGAGGAAACAGAGATGCTATTCCAGCTGTTCTTCTAGGCTAAACCACCCCAAAGCCCCAGAAGGAAACGCTGCTAAGCAGTCTTCAGCTTACCTGATTACGGTCATCTGCTGCAGAAAGCAGAGGTGGTGATGGTAGTGTACTGGGCTCCTGTTCACCACTACTGTGTTTTCTGCCCAAAAAGAAAGGAACAGTTGTTACTTTCTTCTGTCTTTTAAAGCTGCCACCAATGCCTCAGTTGTTCAGAAACAAGCAATATCCAAAACAGACAATCAGGGAAGAGGGAAAGAGGGTCAGGTCTTTCCTAGACCCCTGTGGTTAGCTCACAAGTGGCTGTTCGCACAGCTGCTCACTTGTATCAGGAGACAGCCACTCAAGGAATGCCATTTGGGAATCCCTAGCATGGAAGTCCCTACACTAATCCACGCCAGCAGTACAGCACACAAACTGCCCTTTGTGTAGTCTCCCCTACTGAGTAGAGATTTCCTTGGCGTGGCTATCACATGAAGTCAGCAAAGCGAGGAGAGTTTGATGTATTTCTGTTCCCTCTGCTCACCTTCTTTGCTTTACAGCAGCAACAAGATCTGGCCCTGAGAACATGGAGAACAAGCTGTCCCCATTAGCTGAGGAGGTCTCATCACTTGAGCTGGCAGAGTCTCCTTGAGTACCAGACCAGCTATTTGTCACATCACTGCAAGACAAAAGGTTGTATTAGTATCAAACCTGGGCCGGAACCTTCACCCCAGCTACTTCTGCTGAGGCATTGTCACAGGCAACATCTCAGAGCACAAAGAAACCTCAGCACTCTGTAAGATGCCCAAGTCAAACAAAAATACTTTGGTTTCTTTACTTCTGAGTGACCATATCAGCTGCTTTACCTGTTAGTGACTGTTTTACTGAAAGCATTTGACTAATGGCAAGTGCCTCTCCTGGCCAGCAAGGACTAACAAGTGACATTTGGGTTTGAAATCACTTCAACTGCCAAACTGAGCTAGAGCATGTTCTGGTCCTACTGGTTTAGAGCTAGTTCAAGAGTCACAGCCATGGCATTACGGACAGAGGACCCTGCAAACACTTCCGCTGTCATCAGCGGCTGTGATTTGGAAGAGACTAAGCACTGCCAGTGCACCTTCTGGTAGGCATCTATTAGGGCAGCAAGACTAAACAGCTAGGACCTGGCAAGCTGAATTCAGTCAGGCTCTGCACCTGAGACAGCATTACCTTGATCAAAAGCAGGTCTCAAAAGTTTTCGACATACTGCATGAAAGCTGCTGTCAATGAACCTGTGCCAGAAAGGCCTCACTTGCTCTGCCTGGCTCCAAACATTCCACTCTAAAGCAAACATCCAGGTCAGTGCTGCAGGAGGCGCTGGGGTCTCTCACTCCTGACATAACCTGTCAGCCAGGCTGCAGCACGACCCCGACCGGTGTACCACAAAGGCAGACTGTGCCAGCTCTTACCCCTCTGTGAAGTAGTCTGGGAAGGGCCAGGTTTTGTGAGGGTCGTCGGGCAGAGGCCAGTTGGCACGCGCGTGGCCGGGCCGGCGGACGTGCTGTGCTTGCCTCTTCTGTTGCATAGCCTGGTTGACTCCAGCCACGTAGCGGGCAAACTCTGGATCAGAGCCAACTGCAGGACAGGAACCAAGATGTCAGTTGCTGAGGGTCAGCCATCTCTGCTGCACTTACCCCCTGCTCATTCAATCCTGCAGGCTTGGCCAAAGCCCACAGAAATTAACAGCCTCCAAAGGAAGAAATGCCAGTGGCAGTCGGTCCCTCCTGGTGGTGCAGTGAAGAACCATGGACAGGGCACGTTTACCATTCACACCTGGTGGATGGTGACTCTCACCCCAGGCCCTGGCACTCCATCAGGGAAATGGTCTTTGTCACCATGACCAGGCCCAACATCCCACCAGCAGAAAGTGGTGGAATTAAAGCTTTCACATTGACCTAAGCTCAGAAAACAAGACCATCCCAGTTACCACAGCTAATTCCAGACTGCCACACCATTGCCAGCCCTGCTGGGACAAGAAATCAGAATCCCAGACTGATCACATTTGGACATACAGCCTAGAAATTGCCTACTTCCTACAAAGGCCAGACAACAATTTGGAAACACCAAGCACCAAATCCAGGTACGTGCTGGGCATAGCTTTATGTAGATCAAAAGGAAAATGCTAAAGAACTAGAATGGCTTCCAGATGCTATGAATGACATGGGTGCATCTTCTGCCCAGCACATGCCTGCACTTGCTGCTTGGTGAACAGCATTTTATCCTCCCCTGAGGGCTGTGATAATCCTTAAGTGTGCAGCATAAGCATCTCTAAGTAAGATGATGCTAATGCAGACTTACAATTAAGGAGCTTTTGCAAGCACAACCATGGTGCCTCTCTTTGCCTTATGAACTCTGCTAACTGCTCAACTAAGTTGAGAAGACAGAACTATCAGAATCGAGTCAGATGAGCTGCCTTCTGAGGCACCCACACATGGGTGCCTATGAGTGCAGGAAACAGGTTCCTGGGCTGAGCAAAACTTCTGCTGCTGGTTCTGGTGCTGCCTCCTTTCAGGCACTTCTCACAGATGTGTGCTGCAAAGTTTTTGCCGCTGTGTTCCAGGCCAACGGCAATGATATGGACAAGATCAGGGATGTGTAAGCTATTCAGTGCTATTAGCAGAAGGATTCATTCATCTCCTTACAACCCACAATCAATTTCATAGTCTGCTTGCTTACAGCTGTAAAATTCTAATCTCACTTCATCTTTGACAATAATCCCTCCATGATTCCAATCTCTCGGTGGTTCAAACCACATGGCCCTTGCTCTTTGGTCTCTAATCCTCCACCACCCAAGCGTGTCACTGCAGTAACAGCAGCAGAACAGGAACCAGTATGACCCTCACAAACCTGCCCAGTAACAGAGGGAAAGTGAAGGGATATGTGGAAGATGCAGTCTGGCTGTCACCTCCAGACTGCAGTACTGGTGAAGGGCAGGAAGGATCAGTTTGAGGAGAGGTAAAATGTGCAGGTTCAGGGGGCTGGGATTAAACAACTTCACAAATTAATAACAGGGGGAACACCATCTCTAAGGGTCTGTATCAGTACTTGGCTGCGGTCCATAAAGGAAAGGTCAGAACTGCTGCACCTGGGGCAAGAAGCAATGTTCCCCCGCTTATTAATTAAAGTTGCTCATACTTTAGTCCAGCTTCTGTTAGCCAGGCACCTGTGCATCAGCGTCTGCTTGCCTTTGTAAGCACCCTGGCACCTGATGGGCAGCCCTGGGAAATGGCAGCTCTGACTAGCAACCTTGAACAGCGTTCTTGGTAAAACTACCCTGATGAAAGCCACCAAAAAGGAAGAGACACAGACCTGCAGGGTCAAAGGGCAAGATTTCTCCCAGCATCCCAAACACTCCATCAGTTTGGTCACGATTTGGCCATGTGTTGTTTCTAGGCCCTTGTGGTTTCTGTCCTAGCATCTCTGACATCATATTGTCCATATAGCTGCTCACAAGACCCAAGCTGTACAAATCGGAGCTTAGGTCTGAAAACCCAGGATTGTTCCACTGGTTTATATGAGACAAACCAGCTCCAACAGCTTGGGCTGGCTGCTGTGAGGAATTAGTCAGCCATTTGGCAGGAACGCGTTGCTGTGGTCCGATAGGTTGAAGCAAGTGTTGGTAATACTGCATCTGCTGCTGTTGCTGCTTTTGTGACTGCTGCTGCTGCGACAGGCCTGGCTGAGGAGGATGCAGCGGTGTGTGAGAGACAGCCTGTGGCTGCTGCTGCACCGCGGCCGCTTTCTGCTCCGGTGCTGTGGAGGAGGCAGCAGAGTTCCTTCTCTTCACCATCGGAGAGGTCTGCTGGGACTTGCCCATGTTGAACCCCGACAGGAAATCAATCACGTCCTGCATCTCTTGGTCAGTGGGTAAGTTCATGCCCTTGTCATCCTTGCCATCATCTGGCTTGAAGAAGTTGTCCCTTCGCTCCCCCAGGAAGCCATTGGCCAGGGGGCTGCCTGTGCTCTGGGCTGCCTGCAGGGGCTCACTGGGCCGGGGGAAGCTGCCGATACTCAGGATGCTCTGCAACCGCGCGTCCGCAGGCAGCTTCGCCTTCTCCTCCGAGCCCGAGCTTATGAAGACGTTCTTGGAAGGCGTGCTGGGGATGGAGTAACTCCCAGTGCTGCTTGCATTGCTGCAGGAAGCTTTTTTTGTAAACCGTGAAGTCAGTTTGGAGAAGGTCTTCTGCAGGCCACCCGAAGGCTTGCTCCCATTCCCCGATGGCATGTCCACCGGGTTGCCAAAATCTGAGATCTCACGCTGCAGCTGGATCTGAATGCAAGGCAAAGCTTGCTCCCTGCAGCAACACAAACACACAGATCAAACCACCCAATGCACCACAGAGCTTGTACTTGGTTAAGAACTAGTGGAAGAAAGGAAACCGGAGACTACCGAGTTCAGCAGCCGCTTCTTAGGGCAGCAGCATCAACTGTTATGGGTATCTGTAAGAGGATGAACTGCTTTCCAGCCCCTAAGGCATCTGAATTGTGCTTCGAGACCTCAATATACAGACTAATTTAATGTAAACCGAGAATTTCTATGAGAAAGAAACAAACAGCAGGATAAGCTGCTGCACTCAGAAAGCCTGCTCTAGCTCTATCCATCCCCACAAGGCACTTGGGACGACTACCGGTTTCTTGGTCTCGGTTTAACTGCTGCTTCCCCCCACTACTATCAAATTGCTGAGTACAGATCTCTCAGCAGTGATGGCTTTGTTCAAACCAGGCAAGTGGAGCGGGAGGCTCAAGAGAAGATGTACCTTCCTTCCTTCCACCTGTGGATGTCAAACACAGCAGTATAGAGCACATCTACTAGTCCCAAAGTCTTCTCGGGATCCAGACTCCTCTGTAGCAAAGACATGGTTGCTGGATCTTCTTTCAGACACCTGTAATCAATAAGGGTCACTTAAAGATTAGTTCTTTTAGTTTGTTTCCATTGAACAATTCTACCCTGCTGGTCAAGTAACAAAAGGCCAATTCATGCACCCTTGGCTGCTCCTCCAGAGGTGCCCCTGGTGAAGGCAGGATAACATAAGAATGCCTGGTGGCTCTTGAAACGGGCACCTGCAGTCCCAGCTCCTTTCTATTGTTGAACACAGAGCTAATCTCACTGTAACATGAAGTGACATCATTTACACTAAAATCCTGGCTGAGGATCATTTCCTCAGCTGAGCAGACACAATTCAGGCACAGAAGTCAGAAATAACAAACTCACAAAGCCCACTGCTGGAGAAGAGCAGAAGCACTTCACCGAACCTGCACTCTGGAGTCCAGTGCTGCCAACCCGTGCCTGACAGCCTCCCTGTGGGAAATGACTCAGCACACCCAGCAGCCTGGGGAGGGGTTTACTGGGCTGTGAAAATTCAGGATAGGTGAATTCTCCCCACCGATGGCATGAAATCTGAGGTGAGATCAGAATAACCTCCAGCTAGACACAAGTACATTGGCCAAGTCCTGGAGGAGCTCCCCCAGCACAGGAGGAAGGCAGCACCCTGGCTGTGTCAGCAGGAGGAGCTCTGCCAGAGCACACAAAGCCTGGCTCCCAGTACTCCCCTCCTTTGAGGTCCCTCATAATAGAGCAATTTACACGAAGAGAGGAGTGCCAGTTGGAGTGGAACTAGAGATGCACTTGGGCACACAGGCTATGGGCTGAGCCCCCTGGTACCATGGGTAACAGGCTGGTTCACAGGGCTCAGATGAATGAGCTGTGTTGTGCTGAGATTTCTAACACTGAGGCCTCCAAAGCAGGAGAGAAAGGAAGTGTTCTAATTCCAAATGATTGTCTCAAAAGGAAGGAAACCCTCCCCTAAACTGCAAATTCATCCCACCGCTCTTTCCTAGGTAGGGACAGTGTCTGGTGGAAGGTGCAGCTCAAGCCAGTTCCTGAAGCACAGCTCAGTGAAAGAGAGCTATCAGCTCTCATTGATCTCATCTAATTCCTGGCCTTCCTCAGGCAAGAGCTGTGAGGACCTGCCAGGGAGGAGCAGACCAGGAATACTACTGGATTTATGATTATTTTAAACCTCCTCTTTCATCATCAAGCTCTTCCTTTTCAAGTGTATTTCAGTGGCCCAGCACTGCCCCTCTTCTGCTGCCTCCAGAGGCAGCAGCAATACAAAGACAGCTAAAGCACAACTGTCACAACAGCAGCACTCAAACAGCTCCAGAGAGCGGAGCTCGAGGAAGATCTGCCAGAAGTGCAGGGCGCTCTCTTCGACTTGCACGGCAAGGTTTCCAATCACAGCTATCGGCATCATCTGCAACACAGGATTTGTACTTACCAAGTCGATGGAACTTGCACCACAATTCTGGAGCCTTCTAAACTGATCTGAGGGGCGTAGGCTTCTTTATTTTCAATCTGTGCTGTGTCCACAACCACCTGGCAAAGAAAAGGGCAATTATTTTCAGAATTAGTTCAAGTTCTTTCATCATTCCTGTAGTTAAGATGCAATAGTCTCATTTCCCTGCCATGCTACAGCTGGAAAAAAAACAACCAGATCAAACCAAACCAACTGACAAAATCACTATAAGCTGATTTCTGCTCCAGTGTCTAAAAAAAAGCAGAAAGAATACCAAGTGCTCAGCCTGGTACAGGAACCTCTACTTCATTCTTCTCAGCGGCACACTGCAGTTACACCTCACAGCTGCTTCACCCAACAGCTGCTCATGACCATGGCTTTTAGAACAGCCCTTTCATTGGCGAGCTTTGGCACCAGTGCTAATTTAATAGCTCCCAAACACCTCATCACCAACAGAGTGAATCAGCTTCATTGCAGTGCATGGCAGGACACAAACAAGCAGCATCCAGTCTGGAGCCTTTCACGCAGCTCACAATTCCTAACACGCTACAATCCCAGACTACCGGCACCCCTCTGCTCTACCCAATGGACCTGTGCTAAGTCCCCAGAAAAGGGACTGCTCAATTTGTTGAATTCCAAGCCTTCTGTACCCTCCTGAAGATACACAGAAGATGAAAGTCTGGAAAATTAACTTTCTGTCCTGACCCTTTCTTTTTATGGAACTGAGAAGGAATGGATTCACTTCAGCTTCATCCAAAGTTTAATCCCAGGGACAGCAAGTTCCATATTTGGGTTGTGCTTTCTGCTGTTGTCCAGTCTGCATGGGTTGGCCTTTTTCATCATTTCCATAATTTCCTATTTTGGTCATGCTGAACCAGCAGCTTTTTGGCAGCACTCAGCAGTTCCTGCTTCAGTGACTAGCAGATTAGCTGCACCATTTATCCTTGAAATGGCAAAAAGTCCTCTGTTAGAAATAAGCCTCAGGGGATGTTACTGGCTTCTCTGCAGTCATCCTGCACTGGCTCAACTTCTATCTGGTTGTCTACTCCTGGTTATGAAGAAATGTGCAATATGAATAATGCTCAGAGAGTCTCTTCTCTCTCTTGCTTCAGCAAAATCACTCAATGACTTCTTCAACACAATTATTTCCCACCTTTCAGGTATTTTAGCATGAGGCCTTAGTTTTCCTCCAGCTGATTCTAAGCTCCCACACAAGTTTATTCCAACTTGGGGCCTTGCCTGAGCACACCAACAAGACCCCATGCCATGGGCCACACAGAGAAACACTTCTCACTTCAGAACAGGGCAACACCAGTACTCTTCTCCCTGTATTTGGACCATTTTAATTCCACATGATTTGGTAATCTGCACTTTGTAATTGGGATAAGGAGAGATGAACTTTGGAGTGATATTTTAATCTCCCAAGAAAGCTTCCACTTGCATGTCAGACCTCTAAGCCAGAACTAAAATTCTGGCTTGTGCAGCCCCTGACAGTGGCACGTGGTAGCGCTCATGGTCTGGGCGTTGTTTGGATGTTCACAGAACTGTTCAGGTTAGAAGAGACCTTAAGCCTCATCCAGTTCCCACCCCCCTGCCGTGGGCAGGGAAACCTCCCACTAGCCCAGGTTGCTCAGGGCCTCGTCTAACCTGGCCTTGAACACCCTAGGGAGGAGGCATCCACAACCTCCCTGGGAAACCTGTTCCAGTGTCTCCCTACCCTCACTCTAAAGGATTTCTTCCCAATCTCCAGTCTAAATCTGCCCTCCTCAACCTCAAAGCCATTGCCCTTCACGCTACCACTACAAGCCCTTGTAAAAAGTCCCTCCCCATATCTGCCTTTCTTCCCTTTTATTACAGTTTCAGAATATTTGGGATTTAACCATTACCAAGATTCACTGCTCCTGCAATCCACGCTGGGTTTCCTCCACAAAGCTCTACTGGCACCAAAAAGGATGGCCATAAACTCAGTTAAGCCCTCTCCATGATTTTGCATGAGACCAATTCAAAGTTTGCTTTCTACTCATCTTCTGAATTAATGTATTTGAATGCACATGACTTTTATTCCTTCAGCTGACCCAGATCTGAAAATCCAATTCTTCACAGGCACGAAAAACTGCACTTAATTTGTTTTTCTATCTTAAAAACCCAAAACTTAAAATAGCCACACAGTCACATCTCATTGTGCTTTCCACTCTTCATGAGTTTCTGCTTAAAAGGCACATGGCAAGACAGGCTCAGGAACAGTGAGACTGCCAAGGAATGTTCTTTCCTAACTGACAAGTGTACACCAGCTCTGAACTGAGGCAGACAGCTTAGTTTCTAACAGCAGCAGACCAAAGCCTGCGTAACATTGCCCCATGACTCATTTATCTGAGTGCTCCACAAAACAGAACAAACACAGTCTGCCTCCCAGCCTGGTGGGTGCCTAGAGGATAACTTCCTGTGCATCAGACATCTATTGTTCTTGTTTTACAGGTGCTTCCTCTCTCATCTCCACCCAGAGGATGCTGTAAAGCAGCAAATTACAATTTCTCACCGTTCCATAACTGAATCTAGTAAAAAAACGTGTTAGCAGAGTTTAGAAAGAAAAGCCTCAACCCTCACACCCTTCCAAACTGAAACAAATCAAAGTGAGAATGAATGAAGGGGAGAAGGCTCACAAGTACTTTGTGGCATGTGTAGTTCCTGACTGTCTTTGAAGACAGAAACCTGCTACTTTAGACCCTGAGGTTCCTCCAGAAAAAAAGCATTTGCAGACATTCGTGATTCAACACCAGCAATACTCCTTAATCAGCACTGTCACTTAGGAGAACGTCTAAGCAAGTTTTATGCTGACAGCTCTCCAAGTGTTATGACAAAACCTGAAGAATATCAGCACGTTAATTACCAGCAGGTCTAACTAGTTATGTCTAGACTAGGGGACACCAGGAGCTTTCCAGACTCCAAAGTTCAAGTGTGCCCCGGGCCACTCCCCACATCTCATCAAGGCAGGACTTGGGTGTGCACAGCTCTGAAAGCCCCTGGAAAGGAAATGGTGGGAGGTGCAGCATCCTCCAAGTCTACATCCTCATGTAGACTCCTGGGAGCCAAGAACTCCTGAAGCGCACAGCACAGACTTCCAGAGGACTGCTGAGAAATACTTTGTGTCGTGGCCTCACTTTCTGCTGGCTCCCAGCACTAACTGTGGCAGGTAAAGGCAAAATCCCACTTAAGCATAGCTTTTTGTCTTGTATTTATTGGTATTTCATCCTTATTTCCTGCTTGGGGGTTTCCAAGGAAATTCAACCAAGCCTGCTTTCCCACAGTTGCTTTCTCCCTGCAAGGACACCCCCTTCTCCTGCCTCCCTGGAAAACTCTTATACAAAGCAGTTAAGGCACTGCTGCTACCCTTAAACCCTGGTCTCACAGTGAAGTCAGGACTGATAGCAGGTGCCCTGCTAATACTGACAGCCTGCCCCTTCTACCTGAGGCCCTCAGGACACCCTGAGTCAGTTGAGTGCAGTGTGATTTGAACCTCCTTCTCTAAAAGGAGTGCTGCCACATTTATTTTCCACACCCCACTCGCTATTACTGCCAGACCTGTTAGCAGTACCGAAGAGCATCAAACAGCAGTCCAAAAGACTCCTGTGTGCCAAGAACATGGCTTTACTGCAGCAGTTAACGATGGCAGCACAGATGCATTTTCTTATCAGTGTGTCCAAGCACCTATTTTAGCAACTGTTTAGATCCTGTACCATCCAAAGACACCCATGTCAACAGCAAGGTATTTCATTGCTCCGTCTTCTGCTGGAGATGCCAGGCAGCAGCACTTGGTGCAGAGGACTTCCTGGTTTCTGCTGGGCAGGAAACTCTGCTTCCATTCAAAGCAGAGAGGAAATGAAAGGAATGGCAGCTTTCAAAGCCAGTCTGAGAGCTGGCAGGGGAAGAGGTGTTTCTTTTTAGCATGGTCATCTAGAGAATAGGAGATCTTTCTACCGCACTGTCAACTGAAGTTCCACTTCTTGAGTTCTCCCTAATAACAGGCTCTACAAAATACTCAGGATCTGCTGCTCCCACCAACTACAGATGCCATCTGCAAACTTGCATTCTACAAAGATACATTTTGGTTAGCTGCAGCATTATAAAATGGAGAAACACAATGGAAACTAATTTCCAAAAGCTACACAATCTCTAGTTTCCACTCCAGGAGGCCTAGCAGCTCTTTATGCACTAAGCCTACTCCTGGTCACTTACCAGCCCAGCCTGGCCAAACAACAACTGTACGGCAGTTTTGCAGGCCCCTCGCCACGTGGAAGGGCAAACCTGATTGAGCACTTCAGTGACAGGGGAGTCATCCCGGGGGGTGAGCCCATTATGGCACCCAGCTTCCTTAATCAGCTGCAGCATCGTGTGCTGGAAAAGGGAAAACACCAATCAAAAATCACAGCAGCTTTGTCACGCTAAACACAGCATTCAGAAATGCTACCACAAAGGCTTCCCATATCTATTCAGCACTGGGCAGGCACCAGAATGCCCTCTGCTTCTGAACAAGCTCTCCTAACTACAGAAGTCAGCTGCAGAACAGTAATACGGAAGACGGTCTCTGCTGCTTGGCACACAACCTTCCCTCAAACCCAAAACCTTATCTTCTTTAACCAAAGTTACAAAAGGCACTGCAAAGACAGCAGAAAAGCAGCATTTGGAGCTGAGGTTTGTTTTGACTCTCTCAGAGAAAAAAAAAAAAAAGAGCTTAAAAAAAAAAGTGAAAATGTTAATTGTCCAAATTGCTCCTGAAAGGCTCTTTCCCATCCCTTCGTTAGGAGGAATTCAATTAACTTCTCCACAATTTTACACTATCTAAAAAAAATAATCGAGTTTGTAAGAAGCCATTCAAAGGAACTTTGTTACAAAATAGTTTTTCAAGTACCTCCCCTAGCTCTAGGCTGTCCCAGACTTATTTTGGCACCTAAGAAGATAAAAGCTCTGAAGTGAGTCACCTGCTTGAGTCACCTGTAAGGAATCACTTTCCTCTGCATTTCTTGACACCCAACCTACCTATTTTCAAAAAGTTCACTGAAGCTTCATCACCTCTTAGACTGCTCTGTGCTTCTCTCAGGTTGGGCTGAATTTGCCCAGGTGGTTAAAATGTTATCAGAAGCAGGCGTGGACCCACAATGTTATCAACATCTTGTTTCCACAGGAAGTCAGGCTAAAAATACACACTTCTAAATGCAAGCTTGGCACTGAACCTCTAACGCAGTTGTTGTCTGAGTTTTAAGGAGTTCTGCCCTTTTAGTTCTTCACTCTTGGAGTTAAGTTCAGGGCTATTACCGTTTTCAGCTTCAGGTTCTCTGCTGCAGACTCATTAAAGGATATTCCTTTCAGAAAATGTGATCCTATCTGAACAGGTACAGTGGGCAGCTCACACTGAATTGGCTGAGGTGGAGTCTGTCTCCTTCCTGTTTGCTGGGCTTCAGCTTCACTGCAACAGCCCTGGAGCAGGAAAGAACAGATCAGTCACACGAAATGAAGACATTAGAAAATCCCAGTCTGGGTCTGATTCCTTGTATTCCAACCATTATTTTGAAGGAGGGGAGTGAGATGGCAGGGTTGAGCAGATCCTACCTGAAGACTCGCTTCAATAGCTTTTGGGTTCAAGTGGAAGCCAGCCTTCATTGCGTATTCACAATGGCCCAGACTCTCCAAAGCCACTTTGTAAGCCTGACGTTGAACAAGAAGTTGAGACACAACAGGCAAGTCAGCAAGCAAGCAGCCAGTGTGTCTGGAGAAAAGTGTAAGAGTTGTCTAGATCTGTCCTGCTCAGGTCTATGGCACACACGCGGTTAGCATGCAAAAATCTCCAACACCTCCTGGCTGCCTGCAGTATGGATTTCTGCAGCACCAAATCCTTTCCTCTGCCATTCTTTGACCCATGGCTAGGTGCACATTAAAGCAGCAGACTTTAAATGTCCTCACCTGCAAAGCACTGTCAATTTTCATGTTCAGCTCCTTGAGCTGATGCTCAGGGATGGCCACAGTCTGCGAGCAGAAGAGCTGCTGCACCTCGATCCCTGCCAAGGACCCATCACAGCCTCGCTCTCGCAGCCGAGATGTAGCCTGCAGTGGGGAACGAAAACCCAGGGTAAAAAGGTTCAACACCAAACCAGGGCAAACTTAAACATGTTTTTTAAAGACAAAAAAAACAACACGAAACCTCATCAAATTTAGAACATTCTAAGGGAGACAAGAAGCAGGAGCTGGTGGCAAGGCCCCGGAGGAGATGATTTATGGCAAGTTATTAAAGCTCTGCATATCTCAGGTTATTTGTCCGGCACGCAGGTGTTGGCTAGCAACTTAATTCGACATTGTTTGCTGTTACTATTTCAGCTCCCTTTCAGGACTAAGGATCCTGTTACACAGGCCACATGTTGACTGTGGTCACCAGAGGAGGGATTTCAAGTTTTAGCATAGAGGGTACTTACTGGTCACAAATGGAAAATACACTCAGTGGACAAACACTGCTGTGGATGGAGGAAGGCACTTGATAAAATTCAGAGTTCTCACTGTGGGGCACTTTGAGAAGCTACTGAACTGAAACTACCTGCAGCACGCCTATAAAACCAGAGATTTTCTTCCTTTGCTAGGGCATCCAGCCCAAGTTTAGGTCTCATTAAACACAGCTGTCATTTCACCAATGTCACCACAGCAGGACCTCCTTACCTCTGCTGCTCCTCTCCATGATCTTACTGCATCTTCTAGCTCATTTGTGGGGTTTAAACTTGAGGCACCAGCCCCAGTAACATTCTTTCTCTCCTGACCTACAGCTTCAGCAAAGCAAGAGTGAGCCACTGGTTGGACTTTCTGCAAAGCTTGTGACAGGAACTGAAAGTGGACCTGCATCACCGTCAAGAAACATCGCCCAAGTACCTGCAGGAGAAGAAAGAAAACAGTCCTAAGCAAACAGAAGATTCCACTGAAGTTTCCCTCCTTTTTTGTTCAGGGAAAGGAACTAAATTTAACTTTTTTATTGTTGCTATAATAATTATTATTACAATAATGGCTCCGAGGTCCTACATAATACCTGCTATTTAACCTCTTAAGGTAAGCAGTGAGTGAGCATTGCTCTCCATGCAGCCAGGGCAGATGAGGATGTCCTCATGTCATTTTCACTTCTGCACTCGGGGATCTTAGAAGACTGAAAAGCTTGTCAAGTTGCTTAGCAATACTCAGCACATGAAACATCACCAAGATGGGAGTAGCAAATTAGGACAAGGGCACACTCAACAGCAAGAACCACCTGCACACAGATCTAGCTGACTTCATGCTAAGAAACCCGAACTGGACAAGCAAACAAAATGTGAATGACTTAAATCCAGAGCTGTACAGATCAGTCTGTAGAGATCAGCCAGGTTTCCTCCATCAGTGTACCTCCAAGCAGAGCCATGGCTGGCAGTGAGCATCAAAGCCCCTTTGCCATGCAACAGAGTGGCAGCATGGTGCCATTTTTAGGTCAGAGCAGTGACTGCAGGAAGCATGCACTAAGGTGCAGCCCTGTCACTTACACTGTCTGCCAGACGTGCTAACACTGGCAGAAGCCTTCTCTTCAAAGGATCTCACTAAAATGGGTCATGCAGGAGCCGAGGAGAGGCAGGAAGAGAAGGGCTGCTGGTCTGTGCTCCATAGGCTCACTGTGCTGAGGGCAGCAGCACCACCATTCTGTGCTCCCCTCTGCCAACCAGAGCTGGGCTCCATGTCCTGCACTTCCGCCCCCTGCACATGTCCAGCCCCCATCTCTTTCCCTCTCGTGCCAGCACTAATGAGAACTATGGCCAAGGACAGACACATGCCTACCAGCAACACAACAGGTCACACAAACAGAGTGCTTAGGGGCAGCCACCACTGTTGGAGGAGCAGGCTGGAGTGCAACCATCCAAGGAGATGACAAAGCAGCAGGAACAGGAGGGCTCTGTCCACCTTCAGGGAGGGCCACACACTCCTGGGTGGCCAAAGCTTACACCAAAGTGTATCCAGGAGCAAGTGTTTGCCAAATGAGTGCAGGAAGGATCTGAAAACTATCCAAGGGTTTGTTTCATTTAGGAGTTTGTCACACAAAGCAATTTAAAATGTATATTTGACTTTGATTTACTCCAAAAAAGATTCAGCCTGAATTCCATTTTAGGAATAATTGATAAAATAGATAATGTCCAAAGCCATAGTGCCTTGGAGCAAATCTATCTGGCTTATCTTCAGCTACATTCTTGTGGAATAAAAATATTCAGGCACAATGACCTTGCTGGCAAGACTCTGCAGCCCCACCAGCAGCTCTGTGCATTAACTATCTCCTGCAGAAGAACCAGTGGTGGCAATGCTTTCTTCCACTGCATCCCGACTCCTTTTGACATTCCATTCTGCTTTCATCACTTCCCCTCTTTGTACAAGGCATCAAATTAAATGTCTTTGGTACTCTGACTGACCTCTGAAAGTGGAATTTGTTTTATTTTAAAAAAAAAAAGCAGCCAGCAAATGATAAAATGAATAAAACTCCAACTTCCCTGGCTTGAAGGTTAGAAAGATTTGTCAGGAAAGCGGTGATTGAATCTTTCTGTGCAGGAACAATGCAGCTCTCAGGGGAAGAAGAAACTAGGACTCCTTAGGAATTTCAAGCCGATTAAGTTTCAAAGAATATTTAAGGTACAGAGGTTGAAGTTTTCCCTGCCTGGGAATAATGCTCAAAATAAACAAATGACTTAGTTTTCAAGTGGCAGCACACAACATTCCTAGTGTAATTCCCACTGTTAAGCAGTACAGATAAACGGTACCATCTGCTTCACTCTACTTCTGTTTGGTTTGGGAAAGAATCTATTTCTGTCTCTCTTAGGCAGGGATAAGGTTGGGTTTAACTGCTTAAATACAGCCCAAGAGGAGAGTGAGAGCTGAACTGTTACACACTTGCCACAGATGCCAAGCTCTTGAGGATCTTCTTGTAATGACAGGATGAGGGGTAATGGGTTTAAATTGGCAGAGGAGAGACTGAAACTAGATGTTAGGAAAAGGTTCTTTACAGTGAGGGTGGTAAGACACTGGCACAGGTTGCCCAGGGAGGTTGTGGCTCCTCCCTCCTGGAGGTGTTCAAGGCCAGGTTGGATGAGGCCTTGAGTGACCTGTTAGTGGGAGGTGTCCCTGCCTATGGTGGGGGGTTGAGACTGGATAAGGTTTGAGCTCCCTTCCAACCTAAACCATTCTGTGATTCTTCCCAAACACCGAAACTGCCCCAGCTGTGTGGAGGAGGAACAGTTTAACAAAGAGAGGCAGGGCTGGCCAGCAGTGTCTCCAGTGACAATAGCAAGGGACTATGTCTCTGCTGGGAAACCTGCACAAACACCTACAAATGCAGGTGGCTTTTTCACAGAGTCACAACCACCTCTTGGTCCTTGCTTTGCCAGGCACAAGTTTCTGCTTTAGTCCATAATCAGAAGAAACTAAAATCTAGAAGAGACTGTGAACTGCAGTCACCACAGGTGTCAGCTAGTAAGCTCTGGCAGTGATGGTGTTCCCCTGAGCCATTTCTTAGAGTCATTGCTGTTGCAGGCACAATGAGATCTCCAGCTTGCCAACTTCTTGTCCCAAGAAATACAGCTTTAACACCTGGACTTTCCTAACCTGCTCCCAGGCAGGACAGCTTTCTATTTCAGTGGCTGAAGCACCATACCTAAAGGAATCTATCTCCCAGTTTAGACAGTGGAAAACAGTGGGATTTACTGAGAGGTCTCACTTCCAACCTGTGTGCTTCTGAACACCAGTTGGTGATGATTTCAATCATCACACATCAAGCTGGTTTCACACAAGCAGGAGTACCAGGTGGAGGTGCAGCATTAGGGCTCCTCTGGCCCACACTATCCTCCTCATGTGGGCAGCACACAGTCAACTTTGGAATCTTTTGCTGGACAAGGTGCACATCCAACTGTCAGACTTCACTGCTAAACAGTGATGCCATGCAAGCTCCCTGGCAGAACAGATTCTTTACAACAGGAGAGTGCCACTAAGAAAGTCAGCAAATGAGCAGTGTCAGTCTGGATACAAACACTGACTTGCAGCTCCAAGGCCCATTCATCGACAAGAATTCATTCTCCTTCTTTTTTTTTCCTCTTGGCTACCTCCCTAAACAAGCAAAACACTCAACAACCCCAATCCACCACAACAGCTCATTCAGTGGTTTCCGACTATCCCCTTTTCCCAAAGTTCCTAATGGCTTTGGTGACAATAAGCCCTGCACACAACCTGACTGAAAAGATGAAAATGGCTACATAATGAAGTTGGCAACGAGAGGTGACTCAGACTGGTGTACCAGATGATGAGCTGACACCTTTCTCACAGACTGCTGAAAGGGGACAAAATATTGCCCATTTTCGCTATGCAGCAGTGCCCTGCAGCTCAGGATAGGGCACCTCCAAGGGAAGTTGTGCCCCTGCTGATTGCAAATGAGTCACCTACAATTCCGACCACGTTCCAGAGAAGCTGCACCTTTACCTCAGCAGTACTAGGGGACACAGGCAATCTCACAGACTCCTTTCTGCTAAGAGCCAACCTATAAACACCCAGCAGTGCTAATCTGGTACTGACAGCTACTAAAATGATCGCTGCAACCTAGAAAAAAAAATGAAGTGTTAAATATTTTTCAAATCAAAAGCAGCTATTGAAGCATAATACAAAAGATTTCTAGAGACAATGCCAGCAGATCTGAGAGCAGACCATGAGGCCATAGATCAAGACAAGAGGACAATGGCATTCCAGCAACCCACAGCATTTTTTACTGATTTGACGCAGCTTCTTGCTGTTAAGAGTTCCTCAATTCAGAAGAGTCTGAAGCCAGTCCCTGCAAGTCATAGCTAAGACAACACTACATTGAAATTGGCTTTGCAATGTTTGCTAAGGAAAGCCTACACTTTATATTGACTGCTTCTTGTCCCACAGGCTACCTGTTCAAAACCTGTCAGTTATTTAATACACATAAAAGCCAAAAATTATCTCCATTCAATGCAAATCAGAGGGCCCAGGTAAATCCCTTGCGCCTGCTCCTCCTGCTGAGGGAGGAAGGGTGTCCACCTCTGTCACTGCTGTCACTGTGAAGGCAGCACACAAGCTCCATGCCACGAAACCAGGAGTCCTTCTTTGCAGCAGGCAGTCCTGAGGCTGCTGCAAAGCTTTACAAAAAACGGGGAAATACACAAGTCTTTTTTCTAGCTGTCTTGAGTGTGTCCCCACCCCATTTCCTTTACCATTTCTATTAACAGGAGTTCAGTTTCACTGCGTTCTCCCAGCTTACAAAACTTCAGCAACAGATCTGGAAACCCAAGCATAAAACACTCTCATTGCCCCCGATTTCCATGCTGTTCCTCACCCACGCAGGCACAAAACACCTGAGAATTCAGAGGGGTTTTTGAAAGGGGAAAAGGAGGCAGAAAATAAAAATCAGCATTTGCATTTCTGAAATGCAGAAACCTTGGGAAACTCCATCTGTCACCATCACTTTGATCAAGAGAAGTCACCTTCATACACATCTTGGCAGACAGCTCTGAGCTAGTAAGCTCTGTGCCGCTCAGAAGCAATAAATAAATTAAAACCCTCACCCACTCCTGCTACAGTCCAAGTTGCACAGTGTTTTTCTAGTCCAAATCCAAGTCAGCATATGTTCATCAGCTTGCAAGTTTTCTTGGTGCTGCCTTCCCTGAGGGCTAGAGCCCACTACACCAGATAAAATGTGTGCACCTCATTTCCGAGCTGTAGCTCTCTCCCAAATTTCTGAAGCCCAACCTGCTATGCTTGCATTTCTTGTTCTTCCACACAACAGATTTCTCCTAAGCCTTTCTCAACAAAAGCTGTGTTTCCTTAGCTGGCCTCATGCACGTAGCAAGCCTCATTCTCATGTCTAGTTTTGAATGACTTCAGAGATGGAGACTCCACCTCTCTTTCAGTACTGCTACAGCACTATCACCCTTAAATCCTCAGGTTTAGCTGGAACTTCTTATGTTCTGCTTTGTGCCCACTACTCCTTGTCCTGTCACTGGGCACCATTGAACAAAGCCTGGCCCCATCTTCCTGACACTCAGCTCAGCCTTCAAATCCTAGAAAAGCAGAGCAGGCAAGGCTCTCAAAGGGCACCCTAATCCTACTGTTCTAAGCAAGAAGCAATTCCACCTGGGTCAGTTTTGCTAGATGCAAGTTTAACCTGTTCTGTAAGTTCTCCATGACTGAGGCTCTCTGCCCTCTGTAGCAATCCAGGTCAGTGCTCTGCTAACATCACAGAGCATTCCCAGGACACCTTCACAGGCATCTTTCCTTCTGAAATTTCAGTTCACTACTTCTTGCCCCACCTTATGGAGGACAGAACACTGCCACGTCTTCTGGCAGCTTCTTACATACCTGAACAACTCTGATCTTCTTTCTCAGTCTTCCCTTCTGTACAGCCAGTGTCTTTAGTCTGTGCTCTGCAGTCCTATTTCCTGGATGTCTGAATAACCCTGCTGCTCTCCTCTGCTGTTGCTCACTACCTCTCCAAGTGCAGCAGCAGTGGTGCATAGGTGCACTGCTGTCTTTAAGGCCATAATACCCAAACTGAAGAGAGCTGAATGCTTATGTCATAGTTCTTGAAGGTTACAGCAGTGTTGAGTACATGACAACTGTCTCTTTGCACAACAGCAACAGTGATTTATTATTTGCAGCCAGACAACACTGACTCCTACTCAGCATATGACTACTATAAGCCCTAGAACTGTTCTTCAGATCTGCTGCCCAGTGAGCTCCACCTGTGAGGCTGAAAATGTCTATTTAAATATTGCTGGATCAGGCACTTAGTACCATGATCTAGTTGACTGGATATGGCTGGGTGATAAGTTGGACTGTATGAGCTTGGAGGTCTCTTCCACCTTGGCTGATTCTAAGATTCTATGTCCCATTGTTTTCCTCTCCATATTCCCTCCAAACTGGAAATCTCATTTGGTCAGGTTAAGATTACTTTTCATTTAGTTCTTCCAGCACATTTCTATCATGTACTTTCAAGTCACCTGCAAACCTCAATGTATTGTCTGTACTGACCTATGCCAAGGTCCACCTTGAGCAAGAGGTAACTGCTTCCTGGGTACAAGTGCCCAAAGAGCTTGCCTAGATACTGCAATCATCGAAACCATGCTCCCTGGCTGACTTCTGAGCCAGGCACGTGAGCCAGAGCCAAAGCCTCACATTTTGCTGGCTCTTAAGCAACTGCAGGCTGCAGGATTTGTCTCATTACGCAGAAGCTCTCATAAATCTTGCATGTGAACTTTTTCAAAGCTGTGTGCAAGGTTCAGTTCTAGTTAAGAGTACAATGACAAGCTGCCAGTTTCCACAAGACACACCTCAAAAGAAAACCAGGCAATCCAGCTGCTGTGCCTGCATTCTCTTTACACCTGCTCCTGCCAGAGAGCTGCCTGGTGAAGAGGGCACTGCAGGTGCACGTGGAGCTCAGGAGCAAGGGTCAGGTCTGTGCAGATAAAGCACACAATGCTCTGCCTGTGAACCCCTCCCTGCCGAAGAGCCACTCTCCCCACAGGGTGCAGGGGGCCAGGGTGTGAATTAGCGCCCAGAACTGCTGGGCTAGTAAAATCAGTACGCAGAGAGCTGCCACCTTTCAGCAAGTCCACCAAAAAACTCTAGAAGACAGGTAGGGCTTCTTATGCTGCTGCCTTCCCCCACCGAAAAAAACCCTAATAAATAAATAAAGCCTTTCAGCAGAGGTATTTATCAAGGACTCTAACTACACAAACTCACACTGGGGTTTAAATTTCAATAAAGGGTCTTTTTTCCTACAGCCTTAGCTAAACATTCTGATGCTCTTAGATTGGCTTCCAAAAAGAGAAAGACATCCAGCACAAATATCTAGCAGCTTACTCCATTCTACACTACACACACAACACTGCAAGCTGCCAGTCATATTGCTCTCTACAATTATGTCCTCCTACCAACAGCAGTTTCCTTTACTTCGGCTGCAAGTTGTGCAGCTACAGAAAGTAGCTCATGTTTGCTGAGTGTGTGTAACACTCAGCCCTACAAAGTTACCTGAAGTCTAAACCAAAAACAAGACAACTCAGCAGTTTTAGGATGGAATTCTAGAGGACTAACTTTGCAAAGACTGCTGTAAAGTAAAAGGAGTATGTCAAAACACAAGGAACTACTTAAAACACCAGGGATTCGCGTCTGACTATCACTTAACACTGCCTCTTCTATAATTAAGACGTTTACCACAGGGAGAGTTACCCAGAAATACCCAGCCAGGCATGGTGGGGATCCTCTCTTCGCTTCCAAACCTCTGAACTGACTACTGGAGACTGACTGCCAGCGCAGAGCAAGGTCAGGACGCACTTTTAGAGCACCAGTCTCTCCTGGTTGCATGGCAGTCAGTGTCCTTTTAAGCACAACAGCTCCAAAAGACAGGAGTGTTTGGGAGAGTGGTAAAGCATTATTTTACACACATGCTGATCACTACTCACCTCGTGTACAGTGCTAACACAAAGACTGATGACAATACACCACTCCCAAGCATTCAGGTTTCCATTCTGTGGAGAATTCTAATGAATAATCCTAATTATCCTTAGAATGGCTAATTCTAAGGAAAGCATAGGTTCATTTGGTTTATGATGGTTCCATATAATTAGAAGTATTAGCCAATATAAACCAGAAAGTGATTAAAAACTTGTCTTCAGTTGCTTTGGAGGAGCAGTGTGTTGGCTTTTTTTTTTGTTCAGCATTATTACTATTTTTAAACTAAACATGGTTTCCCTCTTGGATTGCTTTTCCTTAGATTCACAGAACAGGTTGGGCTGGAAGGAACCTTAAGGATCATCCAGTTCCAACCCCCTTGCCACGGGCAGAGACACCTCCCACTAGCCCAGGTTACTCAAGGCCTCATCCAACCTGGCCTTGAACACCTCTAGAAAAGGGGCATCCACAACTTCCCTGGGAAACCTGTGCCAGTGTCTGCCCACCTTCAATCTAAAGAATGTCTTACTGATATTCAATTTAAATTTGCCCTCCTCAAGCTTCAATCCATTCCTTCTTGCCCTATCACTTTAACCCATTGCTTCTCATCCGGTAAGCTTAAACTACCTAGAGGGTGCCCATTTAGACTTGCTTATCTGGTACAGGTTAATTACAACTCATCCTTCTTGTTCCATCAAATTTTCAAGCAAAGTGCAAGTTCTTGTGCAGAAATACCTACTAACCACCCAGCAGCTGGACGTGAGGCACTGCAGGCCACTTAGCGCTTTCAGGAAGAAAACGTAAGAAACGGTGAGTGTCTCTTTTTACCAGCAGTGCCTACAGCTGGACTCGACGACCTTAAAGGTTTTTTCCAACCTTAATGACAAACACAAAGCAAGGCAGAGCTTTTGGTGTGGAAGTGATTTTGAAGAGAAGTCCAATTGAGGGGAGGACAGAGGTTTGCCCACAGAAGGGCATCCCACAGGGCACCTTACCTCGATGTCTTGTAGGCTGAACTCTTTCTGGTCTTTGAAGTTGGCAGCTCCGGCGCTCAGCTCCATCAGCATTTTTGCTATTTCTGGTTTTATTGCTGCTGTGAGGCGACTGGCTGCTTCCATGACATGTTCCTGCACGTCTTTCAGTTGCATAGCTGCCTTGGAGTAGTGCGAGTTCCTGAACACGCTGCTGAACAGCTCGGTGAGGAAAGTGCTCGTTCGGCAAAACACATTGAGTGCATCCAGGTACTTGGAGATTCCCTGCTGGATGTCTGCGATCGGAGTAGTGTGGGACACGGGGTGGCTGCAGCTGCCCGCAGCAGCTGGGGAGACCAAGGAGGGTGCTGGGGTGGTGGATGCCAGTGGGGCGCTCAGGGTCCTGCCTAGCTCAGGCATTTGATACTGCTGGTGTTGCTGCACCTTCTGCTTGGACCCGCCAAGCAAGAAGCGCCGCTTATAGTCCATTTTGCTTTCTTGTGCACTGCAGCAATACATAAGTGAGTGCTTGTCCAGAGAGTTCTTGAATTAACAATCACTTGTCACACTCCTTCCTCGAGCCCAGAGCTATGTACAGTGCCAGTGCAGGGCCGTGTACATAGATTTCACAAAAGGCATCTCAAAAAGGCAAGCGTCTGTGTCATTTATATCAGCAGTGAGGAAGGCAGCAGATTTGCTGACTTTGCGTTTTCAGTGCTCGGTGCAGCCCTGCTGCAGTTACAAACTGTACTCAAAAAGCAAGCCCAGGGATCCTAACAATGCTCTGTCCCTTGCTTGTTCTCTCTGCTGCACACTGAGTAGAGGACTTACCACCTACGATTTCTTCGCGAGCATGTTATTATTACTTGCTGTTAAGTCTACAGAAGAGCTTCTTGTCGACGCAAATAATAGATTTAGAAGCAATACTTTAACACCATTTTCCCATCAGTAATATTGGGAAAAGTGGAGCAAACCACTGATCAACAGCGATTACAAAAGCAGTGCAGAGGCTCCTTCCTTGAAAAAGCAAAGCCTTGTGTCAGCAGATCAAATATCTTCAAACGTCTTGACAGATCCAGTCTGCCAAATGAGTTTATTTGTAGTGTCTCTTCTTAATACTGGGGATGGGGGAAAGGAAAAAAAAAAAAGACTCTGGACTCTGTTTAGAGAAGACTTTGCAACTCTAAGCTATTAAAAAGGAGTGTTTATTATTGCAAGCCTTCTTCCCCTTTCCTTGTTTGCTGAGGTAGTTGTTTCTGTTGTAACATCAAGAAGTGGTGCTTCCAGACTGCACTTGCCCTCAATTGCAGACACAGAACAAAAATGCACAAATGTATTGGTAAGGCCTCTAGGTCATTTCCTGTGAAGGGGAAAAAAAACACAACAGAAGTTAAAATGTTGTGGAGCATTGAGAAGGTTTAAGATTTTAACTTCTGCAGGCTCTTGGTTTGCTTCCGTGGGCACACCTTGTGAGCAATTCCAGGGCATCAGAAGGAAGAGTTTCAGGGAGAGGCAGATACAACTCAGCATCATCCTGTTACTGAACTCAGCAGTGCTGAACATTTTCCTATGAATTCCCCCACCTGGACTGCAAAACTTGAGACTACAGCTAATGGCCACTCCACCCTTACCCAGGTAAGAACAGTGGAGGGCTGTTCATGCAGGGCTCGGGAAGAGTTAAGCACATTTCCTAACCCCATCCTTCGTAGAGATGGCAGTCAACAAAACCTTTCACCACGATTTATTGCAGGAATCGCACTCCTACTCACGTTAAGAATTTACTTAATCAACAGATACAGTTTCTCCCAATCCAACAGCAGACAAATCTGTCTGTATCCTAACTGAGAGTAGCTGAAAAACACCACACACAGCTCCCATGTCAGGATGATGGACAGCATCTATCACCTGCAGCCTATCATGAAATTAGGGAGCAACTACAACTTCTAGCACTGTCCTGGTCCCACTAGCACACTCTGGTGCACCTGGAGAGCCAACAGCACTTTCTCGAGCAGAGGGGGAGGGTCAGTTTGCAGCAGGAGACGCTCAAGGCCAGGCTGGAGGAACTGGAGCTTCTGTAAAAGGGCATGAAGATTTTTAAGCTCTCACCCTTAGCTAAACACAGCTCTTAACTGGACAGGCCCTGGCACCTCATACTCATGTTTACAGGCTGGAGTCACATACTCATATATACAATGGTCATATCCCAGGGGCTCATTTACCCCTCTGCATCTCAACACTGCATAGAAACACACATCACAGGTTTATACACACCCGTGTGTGACAAGAGATCTTTTGTCTGCACTATGATTTTAGAGCTTGTTAATTAATCCCATCCCAAACATGCTACTCTCTTCCGTGCTGAAGACAGAACTGCATTGTCCTAATTACTTCTCATCCACCAGCTAGATTAGGGTAGGAAACCCCACACTAGTGTCCTGATGTTCTACAGAGCTCCTCACCTGGAAACATTCTATTTGTTGAGACTACAAAGGACACTGACGAACAACATGAGGACACCATCAAAAGGAAAGTGTCGGGGAGAGAAATACAATTTGTTCGATTAGTTTGTCTAGCCCCAGCTCTTACACTTCAGGCCACTCTCCCTCTCCTACATACACACCTAACCTGATTTCATCAGATAAAGACATTCTCTTTCTTACTGCAGCAGCAGTGATGTCCAAGGCCAGTATCAAAACGTAATTCATAACAGAATTTTTCCCTGAGCACTTGAAAGAATAATACAGATACAACAGAAAGGAGACCTTTAATTCAACAACAAAATGTTCCTTTAGGTCGGAAATTTGTGATATGAAAACTGTATTAACATTGTCAAGATGACTGGGGAATAAAGATTTTATCTTCCAAAATGCCTTATTTGCACCTCTCCAAAGAAACAAGCTCTCAGTTCATTCCCACCACGTGTTTTGACACATACCTGTGATACAAACCCCTCTGCAAAGCAGCAGGCAAGACACAGCAGGACAAAACAAGGTCTAGAGCTGGATAGTCTCACTTCCACCAAACCACAGCTATACACATTTGTCAGGGAGTCAGTGCTGCAGAGGGTGCTGAGAGCTGAAGCAAATCTTTTGTATTCCCACTTCTAAACCATGACAAACAGCTAAAACACAGCAGAAATCCCCCCACGCAATTCAGCAGCCCTTAACAAACTAAGATGATGACTTTCTTTCCTCACTCCTCTATGCTTCTCTCAGTATTCACTGGACATTCAAATGCAATTCCGAAGTTCAAATCAGAAGTTTCTAGGAGGTTTTTAATATCATATACACACCTGAAAACGTTTGTCTCCTTGCTGTCCAAGCTCCAATGCCTTCCAGTGGAAAGCACCATCACACTGGTTTTCTTGATTGCATGTAAATGCAGACGGAACAAAAGAGTCTGCTAATTTATGTGCATTGTGTAAGCAAACTGATGACTATTCTCCCTAAGTAAACAGGAGTCTCACATTGCAGAGGAACTTAAAAAACGATCATGAAATATCTAAATGTTAGTTAGCACCAAGAGTAGAAAAAGCTAAGAAGCAGAGGTTTCCAGGCTACACCACACCGAATCAGCCAAGCACACCAGAGATGCTCTGCAGTTTGGTGCTTCTGATGAGACACTGAGCCTATGGGTATCAAAGTGAACTCATCCCTTCAAACAGTCTGATTTTAGTCAATACATAAAACTCCCAGAAGCTAAAAGAACACAAATACAATGAGTAGGGAAAAAATGAATGGTTTTCTACAGCCATAAACAACCAGGAGAAGTTGTATTTTACCTCCAGTTTGCTAGTCACACTTGCAGGTACTTACTTCTTCAGTTTCAGTATTGCCTTGTAGTAAAGTCAAGAGAAATCTTCAAGAAGGGAGCTGGTATCTTCAGCACTGAGACACTTACTGAGAGAGCAAAGCTGCAGCTCCCAACCCTAGGCATGTGGGTACTGCTGTGTGTCTTACACTTGATATAATGAGATCTCCAACTTGCTAGGCGCAAAACAAACATTCTTCCTTTTGCATCTCCTCCTGAAAAAGCAAACCAGGGAATGTTCCCACGCTCTCCCCTTCCTTCCCCAATGCCGTGACCCCCCTGCTGCTCCCAGTGCGTGGGCTCTATACTCTGTCCATATGAATGTTATGCCCACTAACTCCTGTCATATCAGAAAAAACCCCACAGTGTTTCATTCCAGTGATACTAGGATAGAATGGCTACTGGAAGTATCACTATAGTGACCATGATACATATACATAAAAACACATATTTAAGTATATAAGAATACAAAAGTATACTGGCAGTATCACTAAAGCCATACTGGCCAGAACCAGTCCAAAATATAAACCTTCAGCTTGTACTTCATTTTGCAGAAAACAGGGAGGTTCACAGGAATCAACTGCTGAAAAGTATTAAGTGCCACAAATGAAGACATTTTCTCCCTCCCTATCTGTAGTCAAGACCCAAAGAGTGCTGTACATACGGTATCAAACAATACAGAGCTAACACTCAGCATAAAGCCAAGCTCCACGCTGAACACAGTCCTGCTGAATGCTGTAAGCGTGGCTGCAAAAGCTCACCACAGGGTTTATGCTCTCATTTGGAGGTGTTAATGTAACAGTTAAGGAACTACTACTAGTTTGAACTATTGGAACTTCCACAGAGAATCGGACATCTGCATGACTTGCTCTAAAAATGGCCACATTTGCATAGAGGAAGCAGAACTTGCATGAAAATGAGTGCATATGCAAATTAAGGTCACTTTTTTCTATACACAACATTGAACATTTTTTGCTTCTATATCTCCCAGAAGATCCCATGCATTTTCTCCACTGATAGCAAGAGACACAAACTAACATAGCAGATTTTCAGACCAATGGTTTCTGTTTTGGGTCAGCAACAAGGGGGCTAAATCCCACACCCATTCCTTCTGAGATCACCCTGCTAGAAGAGGAGGCAACTTCTTCCTCTGAACCAAAGGAAACTGAGTAGAGGAAGCAGTGAGTAAAAGGCACAAGTCTATCACTAGTTGGTAGAGTTATACAGCTATCCAGACTGTCACATTCCTTTCAGCCAACTTCACCTACCATCTACAGGAGCATATGCTGATGACAACACTTTTTATTAAAAAAAAAATTCTTTTATCAGATAGAATCCAAATCTCAGGATGATCTGAACATCATAAGCACCATTCCTGTAAAACATGAAAGCGGCTACCTTCGACGGATGTCACTGCAGAAGAACACAGCTCAGAAGAGCCAGACTGCTAACCAGGGAATAGGCTGAGCAAACAAAATCTATTGCAGAGACTTCCAGCTCCACACAGCTGCCCAGATGCAGCCCAGCTGCCCACCAGTGCCAGCAGAAGAGGACACAGGCCACAGTGCCTTAGCCTGCTGGCAGGCAGCACACCTCACCAAGCTCCCATTGCTTCTGGTCAGGTGACCACATTTTGGCTACAAAGGCAGAAAGGAAAACCAACCTTTGTTCATCACTGAGAGTCTAATGGGGTTAAGCTGCAGACACTAGAACATGTGGGTGCCTCATGTATAGTCTTCTTTGGGGTGTAATTCAGTCACCCAAGTTGTAAAAATCTCTCACTAGAGGCAGCCATGGGGAGAAAAGGCAAGAGAGAGACAGAAACAGCCTATTATACCAATATCATTTTAGCTCTTGTTAGCTCATGAATTGCTTATTGGGATTCCTCTTTGGCTGTCTGCCCAGAACAGTTGGAGAAAGAAATCAAAACAAAACAAAAAAAGTAGGCAAGCCAATCTGTAGTGAAGCCATGAAGCTCCTGCTGGAAACACCCTCCTGCCAGGGTCTCCCTCTCCTAACAGCAGCTCACCAGGCCCTCTGGCCTACTCCAGGGCTAGAAAGAAGTTGAGAGCCACAGGGTTAAACCCCTTCCACTGCCTGGGGACTGCAGCTCACTGGACATGCTCTGCGGGGGCTGTGGAGTTAGCAGCAGTTTAACTAGAACAACCAACTTGAGCATCCCATTTCATTGTATACAAACTTAAACAGCCCAGTGTAGTCATACAGAAACCGCTCTCCTTTACCATGAAGCAACTACAAACAGAAGCATGCAGATTTGACAAACCTAAGCGGAAGCTTCCAACAACTTGGTTTTATTAACTCAAAGACAATTTTCACTGATTAAATATTTACCTAATAGATGGACTCTGAATTAATTATGTCTTCATCTAGAGTTCTTTTCCCTCCCAAATGACCCTCCTTAAAACAAAACTATTAACTTCCTCGTGCTGATTTCTGTCTTTTGCACATACACTGACAAATCTTCTAGAGGCACACCTATACTAGATGGCTCTAAATGACTAGCTTCAAAAACACCTCTGCACTGTGCCCCAAAAAAACTAAGTTCCCCAAAGACTCTGTTGTGAAAACCTCTAGGAGACAGAGAGAACTGGAAAAGGCTGAAGAACACTGAACTTCTGGATCTAGGTTAAGGACTGATGGTCATGGCTGCTCTTCCACCCCTTAGCCCTCCAGAAAAGAATCCCTAGTCCTGAACTGTATGAACACTCCCCATTGATACCCAGCTCCCCTCTCTATCTCAGGATGGATTTTTCCAAGGTAGACCCTCCAGTGCATCAGGAGACTTATATTTTTTTAGAAGTAAAATCATCTAACATACCAAATAGCACCAAGTCTCAGCTATATGGTATGGCAGCAGAAGGAAAAGCTGGTGAAAGGAATGTGTTAAACCAGACCTTCTTTCAGACTCGAGTTCCTCCCTGAATGTCAAAAATAGATGCCTGTGTCAGATCAGGATCACTGTTTCAATCCTCCCTTGGCAATAGGTGCTTATGTTATCTATTTTCAAAGCAGGACCAGTTCTCTTTTGAAGGGAACTCTGGGTACAAAAAAGGACAAGCAAATAATAGCCATTCTTTGATGCTGCAGCCTAACAAAGCATTTGCACACAGCAGGAAGAATGCACATGCAATGTGCCCAGCAGAGGAGTCAGGACTCCATTGCTCATCTCCCAGAAGGGTGCCCTTCACATCAGCCACAAGCACACTCTCTTGCTCTCTCATCAGAGCTATACAATGTGCTAAGATGAAGAAAAGGCCCAAGGGACCATAGTAAGAGTGAGCACCAACAGCATCAGCTTTCTGTGGAAAAGCCACAGAAGAGATCAGCTGCAGAATTCCCTGACTCTGGCCACTACCTGCAGGTATGCTTGGGCAGACAGCCACTTGCAGGCAGTCCTTGGATAAAGCACTCCAGGAGTGAAACCAAGGCCTGCAGTTCTTCAAGGAAGGGATGCAGAGCTGACAGTATCTAGGAAAGTCTTGAGTGTAAGTTAACATCTATTCCTATCAATGGCCTTTTCCAGCCACAGATTGCACCTCCTGCTGAAGAGAAGGGAAGAAGGCTGAACTCGGGAAATACCCAATTAAATCGTAGGTGGAACGGGAACATTACTTGGTCAGACTTGTGCACTAGGGTCCAGTCATGGCCATTTGAGATTATTCCCTCCACCAACTCCTTCCCAAGCCTTCCCCAAAAACCCACCTAGCACATCATATATGCACCTCAAGCCTTTCTATGCTCCAGCAGAAGCCACCTATGGTAGACTGCTCTTCACCCTGTCACTCCTAATTAGTTTCACTTCTAAATATAGTAAGCACAAAGAATCCTTGTGAAAGTTTAAGATAGAAAGCAAGTGTCAAGAAAACAGAATTGTGCCTCAGTGCTGCAGTGTTAACTACAGAAATGCCTATCTCCTCTGCATCTGCAGAAGGCCAGCTCTCACATGGGAGAGAACATGGCACAACACAAGCCACCACCAAACACCCATCAAAACCCAGCACCCTGCAGTCCTGAAACCTCACATCCAAAACCACTGTGCTTGCTTCAGCACTGGACTGAAGCCCGTGGTGAGCTCCAGCAAAGGGAGTGGGCATCTCACACACTCCAGTGAGAGTTAAATCACAAATCACAGCTTTCCAGCCTAGGCAAATGCCAGATGTATTCTTCAGTCGCATTCCCTGGGAAAAGAGGATTTTCAATACACATTTTAAAATGCAGGCTAAAAATTTCTACTAAAGTTTGTTGGAGGTATAGAAATCACCTCCAACAGCTTAGTTACTGCTGAGTCAGTGTAGATTAAGAAATGAGGCAGAGGGGTTTATGTAAAGCTTTATTGCCACTGGCTTAAAACTATTTCTCTATGGATCCAAACACTGCCTAAAAAGCTTCTGCACCTAGAAAAACAGGAAGGATTCCCACCCTTTGGCAACATACTTAGAGAAACAACTTTCTGAAAGGCATTCTACTCATCTTTTGAAAGTTAGGTTCTTCTGAGGAAGCTTTCCTTGTCCCAAACAAGTCACACCTTCAACAAGACTTGGAAAGACAAGTCAGATGCCCGAGTGTTTCAGTATGGCATATTCCATGCATTTGTGTGTGTGTTTATGTGTGTGTAGATACACACAAAGAATGGCCTAACTTTACACAGCCAAGGGACTAAAATAAGAGACTTGATTCAGTATGGATTGATTATCAACTCATACACGGAAAAGCAATCCTAGCCTCACAGAGAAAGTGACGGGCTCTGGCCAGAGGATTACTCTCAGCAAGATGACTCTGGCGTTAGAACTGACTGCTTTTGCTAAAATGTCAGCCTGAAGCCAAGTGGTAGGGTCTGAAGAGCAAATGTTACCAAAGGAATTTGGAAGGAAGTGGCAAGGTTGGGAAAGTCAGAAATGCAATTATGCCACTGTACAACCCCATGGCTTGCCCACACTTCAAACGGAGCAGCCAGCTTTGGCCTCCCCATTGCTCTTTCTTCCAGTGGAGCTCATCTGCCATACTACATAGGCCAACCACAGGCTCAGCAACTCCTACTCGGAGCAAATCATTGAAGACAGTCTGAAATGAGCATAGGCCACAAGCCCAGCCTGTTCTTGCCTCTCCTTAGGTGTCTGCTTATAACCTCTGTGGGATAAAGAAAGTAGAGTTGGATCAGTTTTGACTATGAATCAGCATGGCCACTTTCACCTTCTCACTCCAGCTCCCTGAAAGCAGTGTATCAATGACACTGTTTACAACTGCTCTGGAAGGAGAAGCACTTCCTCCTCAATAAATCAGCTGGTAACTTTTCAACAAGGCTTCCAGCCCTTGTGGTGCTCTTGTAAGCACAGATACTACATTTCCTAACACTTATTACCACACACACACATGAATTTTTCCACTGAAATATCCCTAAACCAAATTTCTGGGCTGCATTAACTGAGTTTGTGATGCTGTGTAACCTCTTTAAGAAAAAGAGGCCGGGAGGACGCAGCCAGGCTCTGCTCAGTGATGTCCAATGACAGCACAAGGGGCACTGGAGGCAAGATTAGCAGAGGAGGTGCCACAGGAACAGAAGGAACAACTTTTTCACTGTGGGGGTGCAGAGCCCTGGAGCACGCTACCCAGAGAGGCTGTGGAGTCTCCTTCTCTGGAGACTTTCCAAACCTGCCTGAATGTGTTCCTGTGTGACCTGCCCTAGGTGATCCTGCTCTGGCTGGAAGGTTGGACTGGATTAAATTTTGAGGTCCCTTCCAACCCCTAACTTTCTGTGATTCTGTGAAAACCCACACTCAGAGTAGCTGTAATAGACATTTTGTTTTAGTGGTGTTAGACAAAAGTACTATTTTGAGAAATCATCCACATGTTTAAAGCTTTTCTACAAAGGAGGAAGTTCTGAGTACTAGAAACATGGCACAGATGATGTACAGAAAATCCTGTAAAGCCTTTATGTGATTTTTCATCTTTTTTGTTTCCTGTTTGCAGCAAGGATGATGAAAGCTTTCAAAACATTTGGGCGAACGCAACAGCAACAATCTTTCCTTTCCCAAGCTGCTGTGCTGAATTCTCAACACTTGCCACAGAATGCTTCTACAACACTCTCTTGGTACCAGACTACATCAAAAGAAGCAAAAAAGCCCTGCAAATGTGTGAAGTTGCATTAAATATACTCACTTAATGAACTCACAGAATAGTTTGGGTTGTAAGGGACCTTGTAAGGAGCCATCTAGTTCAACTCTCCCTGCCATGGCTAAATACACCTTCCACTAGACCAGGATATTCAAGGCTTCATCCAAGCTGGCCTTGAAAACAGCTCCAGGTAGAACAAAAGGGTTACTTTTACTATGCATTTTCAGTTGGCCACTACTCACTTTTTCATGAGCATATCATCACACTATTTATTTGTGATTGCAATTAAAGCCAGATTCACTATTTACTCATCCCTATTCTCTGCAGTGCACAGCAGAAGCTTTACCTCAGCGTTTGTCTTCTCCCCCAGTTCCTTCATTCAAAGTCTGCTACTTGTAAAGCACTAAGTATTCTGAAACAATATGAACCACATTTCCAAAAATAGGAGGCAGGAAAACTGCCACCATCACATACACCGACTGCCTCACGACAGTTGCAGCCACCAGCTTGTGTGTCCTGTAGCTAATACAGATTCCTGTCTCCACACCAAGGCTCCCGCACTCTGAGAAAAGACTTTCCCAGCACGTTATGGGCTTGCTGCATCTGAGCAGCAGGAGATTCATCACTGAACAGCTGGAGTTCTGCCCAGGAAAACAAACTACATTCTCTACTGAAGAGAGGGACACGATGATTAGGCCTTTCATACGCCTCTCATGTTGAAAATTATGGAATTATCAGAAAACTGTAATCATGAAAACGTTAAACTAAGGAGAAAAGACTTTCACAGCAAATGAACATAATTATGTTTACCATATTTGGGCCCAACGTTGGCTGGCAATTCAGTCTGTATATAGACAGCACTATCTGATTCACTGTCACAGGATATGAATACACCAGAGCAATCCAGTGTGAATAGCAGGCTGCCTCCTGCAACAAACCCAAACACTGCTGTGTACATAACACTCCAAAAACATCACAGAATACAGCTGTAAACAGCTATTTCACCAACAGCAGCAGCTCAATAGTTTAGACCTTAATTCTAAAAAAATACTCTTTAATTAGATCTTTGTAACATGAGACTTTTGGACCTGTCAAAATGCTTTATTTTTAACAAATCCAGGGGCTTAAATAAATTAATGTAGAAGCGATTTCTGTAGCTGGTGAAGGAACAGTGGTAACAAGTCATTTCAGCTCATAAAGATTCAAGAAGCCAAAATGGTAACACACATGCTTCAGAATCTTTCCTTCTTTCCTCATTTTTTCCTAATCAAAAAAGCTGCTTGTGTGTCTTGGGCACAGCTTTCTCCTCATTAAGACCAGAATTTATAAGTCTTAATCAAATATAGATGAGATTTTTAAAATAGCATTAACTCATCCTGCATAGCTGGGTTCAACACATGATTAGTTACAAGATCAAATGTAGCCCACTTTCACTTTAGAAATCTCCAACATAAATCAGAAAGGAAAAACAGAGCCAAATCTTGCCAGCTGTGGCCTTTTGCCCCTCAAGAACACCTAAAGCTTAGTGCTCATCTAATTCTTCTGCACGCTTTACAAAGCAGACAAAAACCCCTTCACTGAGTTTCTGGGTCTTCTGCAAATGTGGCTAGCAATTGGTTCAAACACAGGTCATGTATTGGAGACCAAAAGGATTCCTCTCTCGCCCTTCTCCAGCAAGGCCCTGTGCTCCTGCAAGCACCACCCCACCCTCACCACAATGCCGACAGCTACATCTTGGAGACTCCCAGTATCCAGAGCCCTCTATTAGCTGCTTCAGTAATCCTGCCTTCTGTTTCAGCCCACAGAACAATTTGTTGCCTTTTATCCACACAGTGTAAATGCCAAAATAGGCCACAGGTCAACTTCGAATCAAAAGGCTGCAGAATGAAGGCTGAGGAATGCTACAGCAGCCCCAGGTCTTCATCTACTCTGTACACTGACTGAGCTGCAAGAAATCGCTGGGTTTAAAAAGCAATTTCTTACTTTGTTTTTGAATTTTATATGTTCTTCCTAGGAAGTGTAGCCTGATGAAAGGGATTTTCCTTCTACTAAGAAAAGCAAAAGCTGTTAATATTTTGACAGACTGTTGTTTTCCTGTTTCTTTAAAACACAGAGTTAACACTTAATACTAAACTTTAATATTTTTAACCACAAATAAGTGTACAGGTTCAGAAAATAGATCTCATTTCTCATAAGCAGTGTAGATGCTCCCAAGGAATATAAATAACTGCACACAAGAGTCCCTTGCTAACAACTGCATAGATGGAATTCTGCCGGCACATCTCAGCAGCACACAGCTCCTCCAGCTTCCAGTCCCAAGCAGCTCCATTAAGACTATGGCATGGAAAGGCACACAACAGTCAAACTGATGTTCAGACAAATCCTGATGTGGTCGGACTGATGGCATAAGATTTGCCCTGTAAAAAGAGGCATTGTTCCTAGTTTAACAATTCTCCAAGTCCAAAGAACTTCCCAAGTAAAATGAAGAAAAAGATTTTCCCAATAAAATGAAGACTTGGTCCATAATTATCACTCCCACTTTCCAGCACACAGAGAGCACAGCCAGAATATCTCACCTGAGAATCCTGAAAGCAAAAGTACTGACAGCTTTATATAAACAACCGAGCCCTCGGTGGCAGTCCTGATCTCTCACCAAGTTATGTGCCAACATTTCTGCATGGAGTTGAGCAAGAGGGTTTCTGCCCAGCAGAGGATACAATGGGATATTGATGCTAGCATCTTGAAAGAGAAACAGATGCCATGTTTTAATCCCCACATTAACATGATGCCACTGTCAATAGAAATCAAACATCCATAAGCAAACTTGGAGATTTAAGCTTAAACTTATTTGTCAGATCTTTCTGAAAAGCCCCCTGAAGCACCTAGCACCAACAGCCCAAGATGTCACAGGCATCAGTGGCAGATCCCAACTGCACATCTCAGTAAGCACATGCGAAGATCTCTCTCAGGATGCACTAACACAGATTAATTTTGGTCACAAAGACTGGAAAGGAACACTTGAAATGTTGAGTGGTATCTTCTGATGTGTCGATTAAAATTAAAAATTATCAGCATGCAAGAACAGGCTTCCATTAGATGGTGCTTGGGTGACTGAGGCCAGGCCATGCCAATACTCCTTCCCACTCGTGTTGACAAAGGGCTCTCTGCTGCAGAAATTGCGACACAGTTGAGCCCTGCAAGCCCTGAGACTCTGCAAAGATGCCAAACACATTTAAGCAAGGTTTCAGTAGCAGCTGATGCATCTATTGCAGAGCTGGCCAAACCCCTTTCAGATGTGTTTCCTAAGCACCAGATTAAGAAAAAGTGACCTTTTCCCCAGCAGGACTGTTTGTGCAGAGGGCATGCTGACAGCCAGGACCACCCCACTGGTACCAAGCACTGCCCATGACTAATCTGGCAGCAGCAAGTGGCAGCAAGGAGGAGGCTACAATACACAGCACCAAGCATCATGGCAAATGCCTGGCAATTTCTACTTTATTTATTATTACAAGCCACTCCAGGCGCCATTTTTAGCCACTGCTGGATTCCCTCCCTTCTCCCCATCCCCCAACCAGGCTTCAAACCTTGAAGTAACCTTGTTCTGTTCCCCCCCCAGAGACAGCTCCATGCCTGAAACATAACCTCTAATCTTATTTTCTATTTCCAGCGTACAATTCATGACCCTTATCCCATTTTTTTTAAATTAAATATCCTCTATGATCCAGACTCTGCTTCCTATAGCCAGGATAGCAGGGAGGAGGTCAGAACTGATAACCATATCCTTCTTGTCGAGGGCAATTTTACATTCAGAGCATTAGAAACATACAGTACATAGGGTTTAAATGCTTCACTGAAAAAAACAGTTTCCAATACCACTGTCCTTACTCCACTGCAATCAAACAGCTTCAGTTGTTAGAAGGTTTAGATCATGCCCTTAAAACACAACAGATATGCACTTCAGGGCAGCTTGCAAAATGAGGCATTAACTTCCAGCAATGTCAGATACCTGGAGAGGATCTGTGGACATGAAGCTAAATCCGTTCCAATTCCAGGGGTTTATCACCAAGGAAGGCTTCTCATCTGACACACTTTGTTTAAACTGGGTTGTTTCTTCAGAACCATGAGACAAGTAATTTGTTTGCCATTGATTCTGTAAGATTTCTGACACTAAATAAAAATGGCCTGCTGGATCAGATGTCCACTGAGGCCACAATAGCAGTAGTTAAAATTTATGCTTTTAATTAATTAGCAGTATCTTTAACCGTCTTTCATAGTGTTATCAATTATATCTAAGTTTGTACAGCTGCTAGGGCAAAAATGTTCTTCCATGCACCACAAAAGCACTTTGATACAGAACAGTTCCCCAAAGAGTAAAAAAATATTTTTCTGTCTCCAAAGTGCTGCAAAACAAGAAGTTTCCAGGATGTGTCCCCAGGCTGGAGGTTGCAGTCTGACACAACCATGCCATCCGAGCTGCCCACAGTTACAAGCACATCCAAATGAGCTATTTCAGTCCAGTAAGGTCTGTCACTGCTCAGCTGGCTGTGTGCTCACCCTGCAGAGAGGAACTGCTCTGCTCACCGTGCACTTCTGAACACCTTCACCTAGACACAGAGCAAGTTAGGAAGGACGAGTCATAGTCATAGAAAGGGTTGGAAGGGACATTACAGATCATCCAGTTCCAACTCCCCTGTCATGGGCAGCAACACCTCCCACTAGCCCAGGTTGCTCAAGACCTCATCCAACCTGGCCCTGAACACCTCCAGGGAGAGGGCATCCATGACCCTGGGCAAGCTGCTCCAGTCTCCCCACCCTCAATGGCAAGAATTTCTTCCTTACATCGAGCCTAAATCTTCCCTCCCCCAGCTCAAAGACATTGCCCCTCAGTCTTGTAGTCAAGCCTTTGTAACAAGTCCCTTCCCAGTTTTCCTGTATCCCCTTCCCCTTCTCTTCTCCAGGCTGAACAGCCCCAACTCTCAGCATGTGCCCACAGGGGAGGTGCTGCAGCCCTCTATCAGCTTGGTGATGTGGATTCCCATGTCTTCACACAGCACAGTATTTATAATGCTTACACGAAGCTAGCAGCAAGCCTTCTAAAATACAACCAACCACACCAATAGCATTTCCTCTTGATTGGGCAGAAGAAAATCAGTCAATCTAAAACACCACAGTGCCAAAGAAACTGCCCCCAGTACTACACCAAATGACAAAATTACTTTCTCTCTACAACTCTATGAGAAGGGATTGGAGTGAGCTGGGGGTTGGTCTCTTCTCCCTAGTATTGGGTGGCAGAACATGAGAAAATGGCCTGAAATTGTGCCAGGGGAGTATTAGGCTGGAAATGAGGAAATATTTCTTTGCTGCAAGACTGGTTAGAGAGTGGAATAGGCTGCCCAGGGAGTTGGTGGAGTCACCATCCCTAGAGGTGTTCAAAAAAAACTGTGGGCATGGCACTGTGGAACATGGTTTAGTGGCCATGGTGGGCTTAGCTCAACAGCTGGACCTGATGATCCTGGAGGCTTTTTCCAGTCAAAGCAATTCTGTGATTCTATTGATTCTGTATTTCAGCTACAATCAGCAGGTTGACCAGAGAGGCAAGGATAGGGGAGAAGGAATAACCCTTGAACTAGTTAAGACATGAGCTGTTCCCATGTGCTTTGATTTCTATCTGTACAACATCCCCCTGCTGCATAGCCATGGCTTGTTCCACATAGGCCTGCACAGGCACTGCTAGTAAATACCTTTGGTTTGTTCTACTTTCTCCCTCCCACTCCTCCAGCTTCCAGCCTATTCTCATCAGGGAATAATTTAAATTTATTGGTAGTTTCACAGAAATTGAATACTGCAAGTGGGAGGACAGCCTCTAGCAATTAAGAATAAAAGCAGATAAGTGAACAGAAATCAGACTAGAGAAAAACAAGTGCAAGAACTTTTAAAGGTAGCAGAGCTGGCTTTTGAAGCAGCCTGGAAAACAGCAAGTACTGCAATTGTGAAGTCAGGAGGCATCTCAGCAGCACACTTAAGAGATTGATTTATACTACGGAGCAGAAGTCAGTATGGTAACAGCAGCAGTAGCCCAACACAAGGTTCATTCCTAGTTGCCCACTGGGATGAGTAACACTTTCTTTCCGTAGTTAAAAAGCAGCATATGTCATAGTGGGACATGGTTTAGTGGCCATGCTGGTGTTGGGTCGACAGTCAGACTTGATGACCTTAGAGGTCTTTCCTAACCTTAATGATCCTACGAAAATGACATTGATAACAGAAGAAATAGCAAGTCAGGACTGCCTTTCCCTCTGTAAAACCTATTTTAAATGGTAACTTCATTGAGTTCCTAAGGGTCAATGTTTGAAAGTTTGTTCAATCCACCTCAAAATGACAATTAGAAACATATCAAAAAAACCTCACTGAGATTCCCATGTAAAGGAATGACAACCACAAAAATCTGTCATGGCACTAGGAAAATATTTGTGAGTATGTTTTCAAAGGGATGCTGTTGCTGAAATGGAAAAAGAGTTTCACAGCACCACTGTCCAACAGTCCAATGCTTTCAAAATGCTGCACTCATGAAGCATTTTATTACTCCATAAAATCCATCATTAAAGAACTAATATTTCTTGTGGATGTGTGGAGTTTTTTTAAATGTTTTCCATAGTCTCTGCTTTTAGATGAAAGTTCCAAAAGCAACTCCAAATCCCTCACTGAGGGCAGTATTAAGAAAGTCTTTACTTTTTCAAAGTTGTTTCCACTCCCATATCTCATGAACTTGTGGGAACACAGCACAGGTGGCTTCACTGATCTGAGAGCATTTTTCATTAGTCCTCAAGAATGAAAACCAAGTATGGACCAAAGTAAATCTATCCTTGGCATCACTTTAAAATCCAGACTTGAATGGGAAAGAACTCCTGGAGTACAATCATTGGTGAAGGCTGAATATGCACAATAACAGTTTGTTTCTCAATTTTGGATAACACATGCAACGATACTAGGTCAAAATAAACCTTTTAACATGCAATAGTCTACAGGTAACATTCCAATCACTCAGTGGCATTCTGAAAAGGCTGTTTCAGCTCACTGAAAACCGGGATTTTGTTTTTCATTTTTGAAGGGCAATCTGAGAAGGATTTCTGCAAGACCATGCCTCTCACTTGCAGCCCACCAGCATCATCAGGTGAAGTCACCACAGTGCTAACAGCAAGACTCTTAGGTTCACTCCAGTAAGACTAAAGAACACAGCGTGAGAGGTGCATCCTTACTAGGTGCTAAGCTATTTATTAATGTCTTTGCTTT
The DNA here is from genome assembly GCA_013400475.1 of Tricholaema leucomelas. Lineage (NCBI taxonomy): Eukaryota > Metazoa > Chordata > Aves > Piciformes > Lybiidae > Tricholaema lacrymosa > Tricholaema leucomelas. The sequence goes on from WAAF01000015.1 coordinate 455,543, forward strand.
CCCCCAGAATACAAAACAGTATCTCCTCCACACCTGTTACACGCAGATTACCTGATGTACCTTCTCCTTTATTAAGGGATTTGAATTTCAGTGAGTCACCTCCCAAAAACTTCCACCGAGAAATAATTACCTTTCTTCAAAGCGTCCACTACAGCTCTGGCTGCAGCTGGAGCAGACCAGACTACTCTCTGCATTTACGATTCTATTAGGAACAACGTGTCCTCCCCTCGGAGCTCACCACAATCACAGTATTATTTGACACATCAAGGGATTTTTATCCTCAGCTCCCACTCATGTAGTGCTGTGCAGCAGTACTCCAGCTGCCTGGGCACCACTGCTCAACCCAAACTGAGCTTACAACAACAGGAAATCTTTCGCGTTTACAGCACAGCAGATTTCCTCTCCCCACCTTTCAGATAGCATTCCAATCCTCACTGTGCAACACATCCCTACAGGACAGTTTGGAATGGGAATTACGGTGCAAAGCAGGGGAAAAGGGAAAAAAAAAAGGCAGGAAAATTAGGAGGGAAAAGCCCCATATTATCACAGGGAGCAAAGAATGTGACCGGATGCAGCAGCATAAAGAACACTGGGCGACTGGGGGCTTGACAATAACACTGATGCTTTTCATTACCGTACATCAACCTGATCATATTCAGAACTGAGATTAAACTGCATCTTAGGGCTCTCATGTGGCAGGAGGAAGGCATTCTGCTGCCTTTTGCTTTGCTGTATGCATATCAACAAAGAATTCTAAACAGTATAGCCACTTGCAAAATGGAGGCTTGTCTTCTCTCACAGCTAACGAGTTCTGTTTGGAACAGAAATTCTTCCCTGGCTGCTTTTTGTATCTTTCAGGTGATTGCGCTGGCTGCTCATTGCCTCGGAAGCTGAAACAGACTCCATTTATGCAGGCATTTCTTTGTTCGTGTTTTGGACAATACAGTGGATTTTTATTGGTCAGAAATGGTCCCTACTCACTCCTAACAGAAACAATGTCAGCATTACATTAAACGATCTATGCTAGCATGTCTCTTAAATATAACTACTGGAAAACACCACTGAAAAAATCCTGTGGCATCCAGCTTTTTACCGCATGCCAATACTGTAAAGACCCGAGCACTTTGTCTTCATTCCTGTCAGATTTAAGCTTGCTATTCATAAGTGAATGGAAAGTTTTTAACCTAATTATTTGCTAATTCTAAAGCATTACAGTGAGTAATCTCAGTGATTACTCATTGAGTTTATGAGTAGTTGCTTCGCTATGTTTCTCACCAAAGTCTTCAATAAGAAGGTATTTAACAAGAAACCAAATCCTTTGAAGAAAGCAAAGCAAACAAACAAGCAAAGCGGAGAGCAGAAGGAGAGGCATTCCCAGGTAAGTGTGAGTAAGCCACAAGTACCTGCCACACAACCTCCAGCTTCCCAGCAGGCCAAGCTGAGGCACCACCTCCACACTGGATGCGAGTGAAAAGATCAGATGCTTTTCCTCTCAGGGATATTCTACAGCTGCAATTACTCCTCCTTTTTTTTTTTCTCCAGAATGTGTTAACTCTGAGATCAACAGTTTAGACTATTTCAGATGGAGCACTGTCCCTCACAACACCTCCTTGTCACTAAAATGCCATCTGCCAGTGACCCATAGCTCACTGCCTTTATGTGGATGGTGTGACAAAAAAAGAAAACCATCTCAACACAAACCACTGGAGACAGCTAAATAAGGGATAAGAAGTCCACTAAGTCAACAGTGCTTGCAGGCAGGGTCAGGTTTTCTGCATGCAACCAAGCACTGCCATCACTATTCACAGCTGAACGACGTTTGTTCCAAGTCAACTGTTCCAAATCACACCAGGTTAACTCCGCTCATGCTAGGATTCATGCAGCAGAGAAATATTTAGCACAGATACAGCACATAAGATGCCCTGCATTCATATTATAATTTGCTCCTCAACACACTGAACCACTAGATCAAAATACAACACACATCCCTATCTGCACTTGTAATTATGAGGACTGCACCACTTAGAAAACCTTACGTTAGGAGAAAAGAGAGCTTAATTATGTAGTATAGAGAATGTCATAAACTATACTTACCCTTCTTTTTCTTGGTACATGATTTAACGTGCAGTGAAAAACAACCAACACAGCAGAGCAACTCACACTCTGGCACAGCATATATCAGAGCATGTGCAAGGAAGACACAAGGTTATTATTTCCCTGAAACCACAACCATTTTTTAAAAGAAACTACCTCATCTGTGCTAAAGCAATGTCAGAACAAAATACAGACACAACTTTACAGTAAAAAGCCACTGATTGAAAGACAATCTTCTCCTCCCTCAGGATGCATTTTCATCTAGCAGTAACACCAGACTGTATCAAACTGATCAAAGCACCCCCTGGCTGCACTGGGAGGCTGGAAGGTCCATCAGTATGTGAGTGTCTCAGGAAAAGCAACAGACCAACCACAACTTAACATGGAGTCAAATTATATCACCCATTTTAGCAGTAGTCTTCTCCATTTCTGCACCAAGTTGAGGGACATAAAAGTCTTTTCAAATGGAACAGAAACAGGAAAAGGGGTGAAACAAGAGAAGGAAGAGTCCATCAATAACCCCTAAAGTGCACGGGATGGAGAGGCACACAAGGCTAAGCATGATTCTGAAGAGACCAGAAGCAGCAATGCTACTGTAGATATTTCCTCAGAAACTGACTTGAGAAGTTCAGTTCAAAAACACACTGAATTATCACCAACCCCCCACATGTCAATGTACTACACACAAGCAACTAACTGTGCAGCTCTGTAAGAGCAAATTCAACTTACCATATTGTACGTTTAAAGGCAGGGGAGCTATTCAAGCGTGAGCGCTGAATTCTGTAAGCCGTGGCATCCAGTTCAACAAGGTGTCCAAGTAAAGCATACTATTCAGGAGTATCCAGAATCAAAGACACTATCAAAGGGTTTGCAGTAGTAGCTCTGACATCTGACTAGTAACCACTTAAATGGCATTAGAGATTCAGTGTGAAAACCATGCCTGATGCTCTAAAGTGAGATTTGAAGGGGACCTCTGCAGCCCTCATGGTCACCAAGACAGGGAAAGAGAAGGCAGAGAGAAGAGCTATGATTTTTTAACATATGCTCAGAGGAAACATCATTAAGAGGCAAATCACAGTCTGTTATTCTTTTGTCTGACTGTATTAGACATTCACAGAATTAAACCTCCTAAAATCCAGCTGTTCTGGAAACTAAAATGGAAAAAAAAAAAAAAAAAGAACACCACAATACCAACAACTCTTTTCCTGCCATCTTCAAAGGAAGAAAATGCACTTTCCCCAAAAAAAAAACCCTTTCCCTAAATCCCATGTGTCAACTACAGATTTACTCTATCATACCAATCCATCACCACAAAAATGTAACACTCCTATATAAAAACAAAAATGTATCATTAGTGGTTTTCAACAGATTTCACGTCCAGCAACATCTGCAGAGCCAAAGATTTCCCTTAACCAGAGCACAATCTTTTCTAACCACAAAAGCAAGCAGCAGATTAACTTCCAAACAACACAGGTTGGATGGGCCACTTCTCCACACGGATAGAGCAGTTGAGTGCATTTGGCCAAAGGCTGCCAAACTCAACCATACACTGCCCCATGGCCCAAACTACTATTACAAGATCCAGTATTAGATGGAAAAGAACGTTTAGGTTAGGGCTGATAGTTTAGATGTGCACAATGCTTTTGCTAAGGACTTCTGAACACACTCAGGTTAAATTCATGGCTAATTTTTTCATGAAGCTTGCCAGTTACCAGTTATTTCATACTGAGATGTCTCAAACTTTACAACACTCACTCCTCCTTTGATGTGAAGTAAGTTCAAAGTGCTGAATTTGAGACCACAATCTGTTGCTCTGGAAATTATTGCAGTGTTTACACAAAGGAGTTTATTATGAGATCTAATAAGATTTCTGGAGAGAAAATGTTTTCATTCTCTTCCTAAAAGCAACACACGACAGACAGACTGGAAGCTGTCTGAGCAAGAACTCTTCCAACAGTTAACAGACCCAAGTACATTCCAAATAGCAGGAGATGTGCTTTTTTTTTAACTCAGTGTTTTGTTCTAATAACTGGCATTTCCTCCCAGCACTCCACAGTCTCCACCAGCATGGAATTCTCTTAACAAAAATAAGACACAGAACTGAAGTCCACTTCCCCTTGCATTAATTTAGGAAGTTTAATTTTTAGCTAACCTACCCTGCTCTTCATCAAAACTTCAGCAGCTTCTCTTCAAAACTATTTGGAGACAAAGAACTCATGCTGTACTGAAGTGATACTGGAAGATGAATGCAGAAAAACAACTAGACTGTAATTCTTAGGGTTGCCTTTTCCTCCTTGCATTCTTCCTACCTCCGTATAATAGCTTTTGGTGCAAGACTTGCAAACTGCATTCTGAGAACATGTTTGAAATACCCAAAAGAAAGAGATTATGCTCCCCAAATCTTTTGGAGTATGGCACAGAATTACTTTTATCAGAAGGGATCTTCCCTTTGTGACAATCAATCTTTAACTCCAGCTGTGAGGGTGCTCTAGAGGGAGGTGTCCCTGCCTATAGCAGGGGGTTGGAGCTGGATGATCCTTGAGGTCCCTTCCAACCTAAACCATTCTACGATTCTATGATTCTGTAAGAGCGTTTCTGTGTCTGTCCTTTCTAATCACCACAGCTGTTGCTGGGTTTTACCACTTGTGTTTTATGCTGGGTCACATAAAAACAATGGCTAACTTCTGGATGAGACTAGCAGCTTCAATGATATTTAATAAACATTCTCGAATATTATCTCATACTCTTGAAGAAACACTCAGAAGACCTCCAGATGTCTCTGGAATGTGAGCTGTAGACATTCAGGTGCTTTACCTCTTTCTGAGGAAGCTCTTGTGCAGGGACTCTCTTCTCTGGCACAATCAGCCAAATGCTGTCATCTGTACAGAAGAGCAGGAAGTTCAAGCTTCATAAACAAACAAACCAAAGTACCTAGGAACACTGTCCTGAATATCCTGGTATCACACAGACCACGTGGACATGCTTCAAAGGACGTTAAATTTACCCCAGTAAATCCAGAGCAATTCCTAACACCATCCAGAAACTCACTAACACACTAAGTTATCACAGCGAGGTAATCTACTTGGGAAAGTAAAACCACTCAGCTCCTGACAGGATTAAAGATACATTTCATTGCTAGCTACCTCTCACATGAATGAATCACACTGTGGAGAAGAGGAGAAAATAACCATCATGTTTTTTTCTTCCTACTCTTCTCCTTCCCTCTCCTCTCCAACACATTCCATACACTGCTTTAAAGTTCCCAAGATACAGCATGCCAGAATAAAGCATTAAAGAATCAAAGTTAAATATTATTTCTACCAAGGGAAACAAACTTTCTCTTGCATTCAGAAAGTGTTCAAGATGATGAGCGTTTTTCCATTCATAGACTGCAGAACCTGCTGCATGAAGCCTGCAAGGAATCAGTACCATTTAAATGTCAACTCTGGGAGCACAGCTAAACAATAATCACACCTACCATACTGTTATTAAACAAGTTACATCAAACAGCTGACATGTTCCCTCATAACACATCTAGTGACCGGGGGGGGGGGGGGGGGGGAGGGAAACAAAACCCAACACAATTGAATAGCCAAACCTTAGGTGACTGAGAGATCTTTCTGCTCCCATTTTGCACATCATCTCTCTCCTGCAATGCCATTGTACAGAAACACCAGAAAGCAGCAGCATCCAACAAGTGGCCCACTGAAGTGGCTGGATAAAACAAAGTCACACTGACCAAGAAAAACCTTAGCCACTTAAAAAAGCAAGGAACAAAAGCCCCCAAAGAAGGAATACAGCTATGTTGGAAGACAATGAACAACTAGCAAGCCTAAACCAGAAAATATGCACACTAAGCACTAAATTCTACTAACAACAGAAGCAGGAACTGGTTACAGTTTAGAGAGGTAAAGATGTTTTCTAGGGAATTATTTTCTCTGATGTGACCCTAACAGTAAATACCACACAGGGTTAAAAATTGTTTTTAAAAGCGTGGACAGCTCTTTACAGCAAAATGTGTAAGTTTTTGGTTTAGTTTTTAACTAACCAAGCAAAGGTTTCATCTACCAGTGTGTGACGGTTTGGGTGTTCCCCGCCCCCCACACACACTTCAGGAATCACCCAGACTAGACTCAGCCGGCTCTGGAAATTGAATGAAGCTTATATTTACAGCTTAGCTCAATATACAAGCAGATATTTACAGTATATACAGTTATAGATAGAAATAGACAAGGTAAAAGGTAATGCAGAAACACAACAGCCCTCCCAGAAACCTGAGTCCCCAGGAGGGGCTCCCAACCGTCCTTCCACTTTCTCCCACACCTCTCTCTCTACCTTACCCCAGACGTTTCCTTGTGCCCAGGGAAGAATGAAGTCGGCCAAGGGGGTTAGGAAGCAGGTGGATTAACCAGAGAGATGGAAGGTGAGGTTAGAGAGATGCAGCCCAGAGCACGGACAGAGAGCAACTCCCTTACCTCTGTTTATACTCTTGTTCTTATACATCTCAGCAAGCTATGAGTGAAGTAGACATCACCATTGTTTCTCTTTCACAGCCTGTATTCTAGTTCTTCTCACCAAAACATTCTAGCTAGCTTCAAACTAGCACACAGTGCTACCACATTCTCCTGTTAAAGCTTCCCCTGCTCTCCTGGGAGAGCTTTCCTTAGAAGGGAGAATATTTGCTTGCTTCGTGAAAATAGCTCTTCAGAGAAAAGTCCTAGGCCATCCTATTCCAAACCCAACTTGTATGAATAAAGCTAAATAGATCCTTGCCCTGAGAAGCTGCTGTATGTTCCCAGTAGTCTGAAGCCAAGGTACCACTGATGGTATGCAATACTGCAGCTGGAAAAAGTTCAGCTTGCTGCAATGGCTCTGGAATGTGCCCAGCAGCTTCACAGAGCCTCTGCTACTCCCACCTCAGATACACCCAGACTGACCTTCACTCACAGACATCTCAGGATTCCCCTAGCCACACTTGGAGTACTTCACATTCCACTTTTCTTTCATTCTCTCAAGGTTAAGGAGCATTTCTAGGCCTTCTATTCTGCTGTTTTCACACACACCCCCTTCTTTTACTCATGTTCCAAGATTATTCCAATCCAGCTCCCTAGAAGTCAGTCTGCTTCATGCAAGGTTTGACCTCAACAGAACTACACAGATCAAGCCCCCACAAAATTCTCTTAAGTAACCTATACACTCTTCATTAATTACAGCAGAATTAGACACAATTGGTGTTTCAGGACCACAGTGCTCAAAACAACACGTCTTGTCACATTAGAGCATCTCAAAGTGGAACACAGCTCAGTAACACCACCATCATCTTTCTGAAGTTTCAAACAAAAATGTTTTTTTCTTTAATGACTGTTTTGGCAAAATTCAAGGACTGGATCAAAATGGTTTATTCACAGAACTCCAGAAGAGTGGGATCAGATCAGACCAAATCAGGAATTAACCTGCAAAGCAGTATTTGTGAAACAAATGCAAGCTCTTATTCCTGCACACACACACACATCTTAACAGCTTCTTTGGAGGCAGAAAGGATCAATGTCTAAATCCCTCCTACCAGAAAACTATCTTTAGGTACACAAACAGCAGAAGAAACCCCCACAAGCCAGAGGCACCACAAAACACAGCTACTATTGCTTCTTCTCAGCAAGTTTGAAACTCAACTTTAACAAAGTCTACAATTCACTTTCAGAATATTTTTTCATCCTAACAGACAGAACTTCAGATTTTACAGCTATCAGGAAACAGAACCTTCTATGGCTCTGCAGTCCCCATATAACCACCCAGCATTCCCTCGGCCACCATACACAACATCCAAACAGAAACTGGAACAGGATATTGTCTGGAAAGCACAGGATTGCTTCTGGCATGTCACTAATATATTGTGGTTACCCAAAGGCCAAGGGAAGGTGTAGAAACGCTAATCCAGATGTATCACTATGCTCTAAGAGGACCAGAGCAACTAGAACATAAGTTTTGTCATGCCTAGCAGAGCCAGTTGCCCTCTGAACCCGCCCCAGCAGTGTGCTGTGATGAGGTTACCCATGCTGCCGGAAATGTCATCTTTCATGTATGATACAAATCCCCTTCTATAGCTACTGACAATACCCTGGCATTGTTTGCAAGATGTAGGGTGGTGCTCTGGCTAACACCCAATTGCAGCAGTAATATTCTATCTACCTACCGTAACCACAAGAAGATATTCTTCATTTTTCAGCCCCCAGTGGCTTTGCAGCACAGCAGCAAGCTCCTAAAGGGCTGCTGTACTTCACTGCAAGTTCCACAGCTCACTGTGTATTTATCTGTCTGTACATACCAGATATTTCTCTGAAACTGTAGAAACACCTTGAGATTGCTTGGGAATAAAGGAGCTCTTTTCACATGGCACAATTAGTCATATCAGCAGTGATAGCTATTTTGAGCAGCACCCATTAATCACTATCATTAGCAGGATTTCTGGTGTACCAGCATTCATTGTACCAAGAATAAGCCCTTTCCTATTACAGCACTACTATATAAACAGCAGCAGCAGCACAATTCTCTTGACACAACCCTGTTTTGAGTAGCAAGAGGCAAGTGGCAGCACTCAAAACTAGTCAGTACCAGGTATAAAAGGAAGCCAGCTTACTCCTTGCAGGACAGCAAAAAGAGTTGTCTTGCTGCAGAGAAGAACTGGACGTCATTTGTGTGCCCAGGAAGAAGTGGCATTGAAAAATAACAAACAGCAGGAAGAAGTGGGAGAAAAAAGCTCTCAGGTTGAAGACAGAAGGAAAAATGAAAATCAAACAAACAAAGCACAGACAAATAATATTCAAGTACAAGAAAATTTAAATGCAGGTCGATTCCTAAGAAGGGGAAGAAGCTCAGACTTCACTTTGAAACACTTGTAGCAGGTATTTTCGGGTTACTTTCTATGATGGACTGTTTGCCTGTTAACCAAATTTCAGCATCCTGGAAGAGCCTTTTAAGAGCCTTTAGACTAGAAAGGCATTCCCTGTATGCATGAGGTCCAGTTTCCTAACACCCCATAGCAACTCCTGATTCAGAAGGAGAATCGCCAACGGAAGGATTTTCGTCTTGCACTGACCAAGGCAGCAGTACCACAGACGCACGGCAAGTGGTGGCTCCATGACACCTCGAGCCTTGCTCCTCACACCCCAAAGGCACCAAGAGTCAGCAGAAATGCATGCTGACCTGAAACACAAGTCTTCACAACCACAGATTAAAAACTTAGAAAGCCCTTCCTCTTAAAAACACAGAGCAGAAAACAGAACCTTCTGCAAGCCTTAACCTTGGTAAAATAGCATTTTAGAGAAGGGTCCAGCTTCTCTTCTATAGAAGTGCTGCCTAGCAGAAGACTCGGGCCAAATGCAAGATCACCTTGATAGCCATGATACACAAACAGCAGAGAATCTACAACTGTCTAGGTTGGAAGAGTCCAGCCATCAACCAAACACCACCATGGCCATTAAACCATGTCCCAAAGCGCCATGCCCACAGGTTTCCTGAACACCTTCAGGCATGGTGACTCCATCACCTCTCTGGCCAGCCTGTTCCAATCTCTGACCACTCTTGCAGCAAAGAAATTTTTCCTAATCTTCCACCTAACCCTCCCTGGCACAATTTCATTCTATCACCCGATACTAGGGAGAAGAGACCAATCCCTATCTCACTCCAACCTCCTTCCAGGTAGCTGTAGAGCCATACCAGATGGGCAATGCTCCTGATGCCTTGAGATGCACACCCAAACTCTCCTGTGGCTGGGACCTACAGGCACCCCCCATATGCCTCAAAGAGGTGAGGGAAGGGGACCATACCACAGTAGCTTCAGCCACCTGTTGCCCACAGAAAACATCAGTTCCTCAAGAGCACCCCTGCCCCCTTCCAAGACAGCACTCAGAGGAGGGAACAGAAACACCAAGAAATAGCAGCATTAAAATCCACAGCCATTTTTTCCCAACCTCTTGATTTGAGCATCTCCAGCAGCCCATGAGTACAAGATCAGTGCTACTTTGGGGATCGAGCCTCAGCCTTCTGCCATCTGTGTGTGGCTCCAGCCAGAGGCTGAGGGCTCTGAAGTCCAAGGCAGCTCCTCAGGACTGACATCACCACTCCTCAAGACACCCAGACATTTGCTCCTCTAGAAAAACAGTCATGGCACCAGACGATTTATACATGTAATGAGGATCATCACCTCTCATAAACCAAAAAAGATTTCTTCTCTTCCTTCGAATTTCTAAGCAAGTACCCACCGGACAAAGACACACCTGCACCGCTTCCTCCCCATCCGAATGACCAAACCTCTGGAGCAGGGACAGGCAGAGGTGCATCAGCAAAGTTTGAAGCTGTGACCCAAATGAGTTGCCCTCTTCTGCCTGCGGTCACCGTACACACACAAGGCACCGAATATCAGGTTGGGCAACAACAAGCAGCAGTTCTGTGCATCAGGTGAATTCAGCCTACTGCAGTGGCCGCCAAAACGGAGACAACTCCTGCCCGCAGGCCTCTGGGCTAGGAGAGGACGAAGAAAACCCACGGCGGGCACCGCGACGGGGAACGCTTTCGGGAGGACGCCAGTGCAGCCCACTCCGAGGGCTGAGTCCCACCGGCACGGCCCGGGAGGCCCTCAGGACCCGCGGGGCTGCGTTGCCGCCGGCAGCGCCTAGCTGAGGGCAGCGGCGCGCAGCCTCGAGGCGGGGCCCTGGCGGAGGGGTCTCGCCGGCGGGCCAGGCCGGGGCGGGCTGGCGCCCCGGGCGGCCGCGGGTCACTATTTAGCAGGAAGGTGCGCAGGAATTCCCGCAGGCGCAGTCTCAGCCGCGCTCCCCGGGCTGCCCGCACACGGGTCACGGCGGCGGGAACAGGGAGGAGGGGCGGCCGCAGCGTCGCCACCGCCGCGGGCTGCGCACCCGCGCCTAGGCTCCCCCCCGCCACCACCGGGCCGGCTCGGGCGCACCGAGGGAACGCGGCGACAACCCTCGGGCCGCGCCCTGGGGCACCGTCACCGCCCTCCCACCGGCCGGAGCTCCTCGCAGGCGCCGCCGGCGGCTCCTCCCAGCCCCGGCCCCTACCGGTGCCCCCCGCCGCGCCCCAGGGCGCTCTCCCAGGCGGCCGCGGGGCGCCCCCTGCCCTCCGCCGCGCCCCGTCCCCTCAGCGCCCGGGGAGGGAGGAGCGGCGGTAACGCCGTCCATGCCAGCCCGGTGGCTCGGATCGCCAGGGCCCCGCCGCCCTGAGCTGCAGAGCTGCGGGCGGCCACCCGCGAGTAGCGGCCGGGAACAGCCCTCGCCAGTGGAAGGCCAAGCGGCCGGAGCAGGAGTGCGGCGGCGGTCACTCACCTGCCTGCGACAGCCCCCGCCGCGCCGCCAGCCCCGCTCTGTGTACTCCGGAAACGGCGGCTCCTCCGCCGGGCGCCGGGGAGGGGCCGGGCGAGGGGGCGGGCGGAGCCGCGAGTGACAGCGGGAAGGGGAAGGCGGGAGAGGGCGGGCGGCAGCCGGCTGAGGGGTGAGGGAAGGGCAGGGGGCGACGGGGAGGTGCAGGAGAGAGCGGGCAGCGGCGGCGGCATCGGGGGTCCCTTGGGGCGAGAGGGTGAAGCGAGGCGAGTATGGGTGAGAGACTCAGGTAGTCCCACTTGGGAGGTGACAGGGACCGGCCGGGACGGGCGCCGGCTGAGGGGGCTGCAGGGGAGAGAAGGCGAGGAGCGGCCAGGCAGAGGGAAAGGGGTGAAGGGGAAAAAATAATCAGTGGATATTTTGCATGTGCTTAAAATGATGAGATTTCTCATTCTGTCTTTTGCAGTCGGGTGAGGTGTCCTTCTGCCTCGGGAGGGCAATTTGTGATGGAGATGGCGCCGGCAAAGTGCCGTATTGCTCTTCAATCAGCTGGAGAAACTGCAGAATCCAACACTGCTGTCAAATGAATTTATCCGGGAATTAGGTAAAATACGCAAAAATTATCTGCAGTTGATCCCTTGGACATAATTGTCATGCTGCTGCCAGCCTTAGGCATCGTTCAGCAGCAGGCCTGGGCTGTGTTGGCTTTGAACTGATTTGTTATCATTTAACATTAGTAATGCCATTTTATACCATTTTCATAGAAACAGTCTTCTGTTGATCCTGTGTTTCTTAATCGAAAGTAGTCTATTTATTTGTATTTCCCAGTCTTAGCTAGAATTTTGCATTTTAAATGGAACAAGCATTTAATAATGTGTGGAAATGTTAGTAGAAGTCAGAAAATAAGTTAATGTGTGACAGTAAAAGAGTAGCTTAAAACTGTTGGGATTTATGTGACCAGACATTTTGTCAGCAGAGCTCAGCATCTCATCATCTGGCTCTAATCCACAGACACACAGAAAGAAACCCAAACCCACACACTCGGATATGATACTAATAAAGTGAAAATAACAGTAATTTCCACTAGTTTCAGTAGTGCTAATCAGAAAACTCTGTGGGAAGAAGTGAAATTGTCAATTTATTGGACACCTTCTAGCCACAGGCTAGAAATAGTCCTCAAGTACTGTCTGTGGGGAGCTGCCTAGGAGCAATCTGTGGCTTTGTTTCATTCTCTGTAACAGATGGTTGCTGGCAGACTGGGCTTCTCATCAGTGCATTCCCTCTGAACTTTCCTGATTCTTGCATGTCTACCAAGCATGTCTCTTCCTAGTAAATTTAGTCCTCAAATTAAGAGATACCTGGAAAATACTTGGAAAGCACACAAGGGAACAGAAGGCTGTCATGTTGTTGGCTCCGTCAAGAGAGAGGGATGGTGGAGTATTCGTTGTACTGGAAGAGTGCAAAATAGGGCTGTAGAAAGTACCTTTTTTCCTTCTTTCTTCATTTCCCCCCTTCCTCCTCCCCCTTTCCCTTACTTCTTTTCCTGCTTTTGACTGAATGGTGGTATTCTGATGAGTTTTCAATGAGGTTTTTGCTTGGAAGGAATCAGAGAATGGCTTGTGTTAGTAGGAACCTTAAAGATCATCTAGTTCCAACTTCCCTGCCATGAAGTATAGGTATGAAATGGAAAACTGAGTGTAAAGGAAGCCAGAAGGAGCTGAAGGTGAAGAGGGAAAGAAAAGCAAAGGCTGGGATGATTTTTCTTACTTGCAGGCCGGATACTGAGGCTGCACCTTAAAAGTAACCCAAAAAAGCCCACAGAACGCCTCCTGGTTTCCAGTTTTGCCACCTGGGGAGGGTAAGAAATTAAAAGAGAGATTAGCATGCACAAACAGACACATATGTTTAGGGATATTTCTGTTTCCTGTCCCTGGGAAGCAGGGTGGCCAGTCTGGAGTGTTTTAGCTGCAAGCAGCTCTCCAGGAGCTGTTGTCTTGCTCTTATGTTGAGATTGTGTCCCACAGCCCTTGCAGAGCTGTGCTGGGGACCGCTGTAGGGAGAAGTACATCATCAGGAGTTACTAAAGCAAACATTACCCCTCACAGGTTGCATGTCCAGTTCAGGCCTGTCCTAAAAGAAATCTAGAATCTCTGGTGAGCTACTTACATTGCCCACCTGCAAACTGTTCTGATCTCCAGAAGCACTTCTGCTCTCCATTTACACACCTTGCACTTCTTGGTCATATGAAGAGGTGATGCAGTGGTTACAACATCACATGATTTTCCTACCTTGATGAACAGCTGGCAAGTTATATTGCAGCAGCTGATGACCATCCCCCAGAACTTCTGACCATGCTGTGTGCTTCACCAACATGCACTTTTACCAACAGATCCCAAACTGCACCAACCACCCTGACTCACAAGCAAACACTTGTTCTCCAGGCCTGCCTGCCCTTACAGCTCAGCACAACACAGAAATAGGTTGTTTCACACTCTCAGGAGGTGTCCACATCTGTTCCCTGTTTTGTCATCCTAGCTGTTTAATTGTATTCAGTGGATCTGTGCAGGATTTGGTTCTGTCAACACTTAACAATGGAGTTACACACAATAGGCTTTTTTTTTTACTTGCTGGACTTATTTATGTGTTATAATTTTTTGTTTAGTGCTGTATAACAACTTCTACCACATAACTGTCTGTAAAGAGCAGGCACTTGATTTGAAATTTATTACAGATTAAGTTTATAGATTAAGAGGACACAGAAGACTAGTAAGACTCCTAGCCTTAAAGCTAATATGTCTTAACCAGATGGCAGGAATTTCAGACAGACTGAGAAATAAATAGGAAGTTCACACTTCTGGATGTGAACCGGGCATGAAATCACTCAATTCAGCAGGAGTCCAGAATAACCAAGGGAGAGTAAAGAGGAAACTCTTAAGAATATCTAGTGTAGGTATCTAGTGTGACACTGTACATTAGAATATTTTTAAGTGCTTACAATGCTCTATTTTTTTAACTTTGGATTCTAAATATTTTGCAAGATGGCAGTTTGATGAAGTACTTAGTGAAGGCATCTGTAAATGAGCAGAGAGCAGATGTATTCAGTTATAATTGTGATTTTCCTATAGACATCATGTACATGTGGAAAGTGCTTCCCAAGACCTCCTTTGACAGGAAGGGAAGGAAACCAATGTACTGTTTAAACAAAAAAATGTAACAGTGCTGTTTAGAGAGAGAGGAAACCAGCTCTGAAATGTGTTGTGAGTGCTACCTGATGTCATAAACTGAAGGAGGAAGAAATCATTAGCTGGGAAAACAGGCAGCACTGGCACAATAGCCATGTGCAGATGTTAATCAGGATATGCGTACCAGCAAGGTGTGGGGTGAGATTAGGAGGATGAAGGTTAGTAATAAAATCCCTCCAGAGTGTGGGCTTCTTCAAGGGAAAAGCTAAATTTACAGGAGGTGGCTGTTCCTGTTAACCTGACAGAGATGCGTTCAGGAAAAGGAAATGTGGGGCAAACACAGATTTGATCACTAATGTCCTGTTGCATTAGCAGTGATTTTCCCTTTGTTGTTGTTACTAATTGCTGTAAAAGTGTAGTGTGCTGATGCACTTGGAGAACAGCAGTAGTGTTGCACTAATATTTGGAGTGAATATTTGCAGTTGGAGGGTGGGAAGTATTGAAACTGCAGGTTTGGCTCTGGGTAGCTCACAGGATTTGTACAGTGTGTCACAGTCCTTGTGGCCTGTAGCCTAACTCTGTCTGAATGTTTGACAATGCAGGCATACACGTAGGCAAATAAGACTTCTAAAAATACATTTCACAGATCATCCATTCCAGCTGTCAGGGTAAGAACAGTCCTTTTGTTCTGTAGCCCTGGACGACTAAAATCCTATTTCAGACAAGTGAAATTTAGTTATTTGCTGCCTGACAGGAAAGCTGCTGACCTATGCTTTATACCCCTCAGTACATTGACCAGCCATTGTGGCCCAACCTGAGGCTTAAAACGAGAACTGGCCTCTTGCCCAGCTTCCTTGTAAACACTACCAAAATGGCAAAAAATGTCCCTGGCTAGAGCCTCCAGCCTGCTCTTTGGAAAAATTCTTGCCCCTTACCTCCACCAGACAAGTCCCACTTTGAACTGAGTAAATCTCACTCGCTATATATGGCCACCTAAAAATAAAAATAGGGACAATCACCTTTTCTTGTCAGACAAATCAAAGATCCAGGTCACCTTAAAAAATCCCAGGCTGCCAGCCAGTGATGCTGGCTATAGGGAAAACAAATACGTTGGTTAAAACCTCTTAATCCTACACAGAGCGTGCCGGTTTTGCTGGAAGTGAATGGAGGCCATCGACTTCAATTGACGTTGGATGTGTCCCATGACCTTCTGGTTTATATATTTAGACTCCCCATACTTATCTTCCCTTCTACAGGTCTGATGTCATCACCATTATTATAAGCAGAACTTGTCACTTGATTGACAGCAAATAACCTTTGCAAAAAGTAGCCAAGGAGTGGGCATGTTTTGTAGGAGTGACATAGGATCACCACTGCCTGCAGTCCGGTTTTGTTTACAGGCAGAGGAGGAATTTCAGATATTTCTAAGGTCTGTGTCCCTAGTGCAGAGATGAAGGAGATGTGTTTGCTTTCAGTTTGCTCTTCTGCTTAAAAAACTGTCTTCTGGGTGTGCTGAAAGCAAGGGCTGGACGCTGAAATAAATTCTTTGCCTGTTGTGACCAGGCAAAGCTAGGTGGGCACAGGAATCGAGTACTCCCAACTGCCTGCACAAAGTGGTCATTGGCACTTCATGAGCTTGCTTTAGGAAGTCATCTACTTAAACATATGTATATGGTTTGGGGTTTGTTTGTTTTAATATCTGGTGATTCAGATGCCTGGCATCTCATTTTGCTTCTTTTCTTGGAAACTTTCACCAAAAGCAATCAGCTTTCAAAACCACAGAAATGCACTTCTCAGCCAGCTGCGCCAGAAGACTTCAGGTGGCCAGCAAACTACTGGAGAAATGCTTAGATTAAACAAAAAAAAACCAAACCAAACAACCAAACTCAACTGTCTGATGAGTAACAAATGAATATAAACCCATTGTTAGTTTGCCATTAGCAGTTTTCTTAGAACTGCTCAAAGCATGCAGCAAATATGGAGGTGTTGAGAGCACATTTGTGAGACGCCAGGAACTGCTGCTGACATTTTGTAACACAAGATCTCAGGAGGTTGTTCTAAAACAGATGAGCTGTAAATGTGTGAATGAGAACTAGGTTTGGGTTTGTTTACTTTACTTAGAAATGAATATGGCATTTGAGTATATTCCATTGCAAGGTTGTCACTAAGAGTTAAAGGGAATTCTATGCAATTGACCCATCTTATTAATAGGGTACTTAGGGCTTCTATCAGAATGGAGTGTAAGCACCGTTCAAAAACTGAAACACAATTTAGAATTCGTTCCAGATCTATGAGCAGGCACTGAAAAATTGTATCCCTTCTGCTAACTGTTTGAAATTAGAGGCTAACTGCCAAATAACATTTGGTTTGTTTGCCCTTGTACAACTGGTTGCAGTAAAGAGTTATCTATGGTCCAGAGAAGAGAATTGTACTTTCTTTCTGTAAGTGTCTTATGTTGGACATACAATTTTTATTTCAGTAGGCTGTACTAAACATGAACTTATGAACAGCGAATTTTCACAGAATCACAGAATATCTTTGTTTGGGGGAGACTTTCTAGGGCATCTAGTCCAACCTTCAACCCAGCACTGCAAGATGATGTGATGATAGGATTGATCTCTTCAGTAGAAGCCAAACATCCATAAGCACAGATTATTTATGTCTCTATAAATACACAGAAAGTTATATATATTTATAAATACATATAAGCATCTTAAGTGGTCTAGAAAGAATCCTGAAGAATTTCCATAGGGTAGCTCCTGCAAGCCAGGATTGCTGCACAGGGACTGGACAGGGGCCCCAATGCTTCTGTTAGGGCACTGTAACAAAGGCAACTTCATTTCAGCTGCCTCACTGCTACTGTTACTACCTTTTGCCTACACAGATTATTTCGTACTGTGGCAAAGCACCAAATAAGGAGTGATTTTGTAATGGAGAGCAGAGAATTATGAAAGTAAGTTGAATAGAAGGGTAACACATAAGCCAGTATTTCATGGTGGAACCTTTGCTAAATTACTGGATGACAGAGAGGAGTGCAGCAGATAGAGCTGTGATCTGATGTGGCTGTGGCACGTGAATCAACATGGGGGTTTTGTAGAGCTTCTTCATTAATTACAGAAATACTCAAGGGCCCTGACTGGGATTGGGATTTCTGCAATCCCTTTACAGGAAGGCATTTCTCAGGAACAACAAAATATGAGACTGACAAAGCTTCCTTCATAAATGACTCTTGCTAAACCACTCAATACAGAGTCTCTTCTGGATGTCCTGTCCAAACCAGTCCAGGTCTCCTGATGACAGCATGAAATGTGAGATGCCTATGAGCTAGTCTTTGGCCACGATAGAGCGGTGGCCACCTGTCTGTCCTATGCTTGGGAAGATATTCAGGATGTTGACAGTGAAGAGTGGCACTTCTCTACCAAAACTTGGCAACCCAGTCTTGTCTGTTTTCCAAGGGACCAGTGCAGCGAGCAGTGCTGGGTTGGCTGAGGCCCCTTTTGCTCTGGCTCCAGCAGGAAAGTCAGAGTAGCTGACCTCAATGTCAGCTGTTGGCTTCTCATTTGTCTAGCCAGCTTCTGGTGCGTTCAGACTTTCTCTGCAGCTGCTGCCAAGAGTGCCTTTGGTTTGCTTGCCTTGTGGTCCACCACCCAGACCTGGTTCTCCTTGATAAGTCTGCTTGAGCAGCTCACTCTCCTTATAACTAAACCAAAACTGAGGCTGCAGTGCCCAGTGGTGGTTTGTCTGTGTACTTGCTTTTTAAACATCCTCAGCCAAAAAGGTACACAAACAGCTGTATTATTAGATCCTGCCCCGCTTGGATGCATGCCAAGGATGCAGGAGTAGCTCTCATGAGGTTTATGGCTTGCTCTGCTGTTGTCTTTTTCACAGCTCAGAAATTCCTTGGCTGAGTATTCATTTTCTTGAAGTCCTAGGGCTAGCAGAAGTTATTTCTCTGGCGTCCCACAATGGTTTTAGATCCTTCACTGTATTCCAAATGTGTCAGGGCACGCAAGGCAGAGAGATGCCTTTTATGTCTGAGTGGGCTAGTCAAAGGTGCTCTGTGCATCCCCATCTCAGTTTCTATACCCTCCTTATTTCAAAAGGCACGTGGCAGCCCCTGTGCTGTCATTGGGCTCCAAAGGACTGAATTCACCTGTCATTAATGTAAAGTGTCTGCAGCACTGCTGAGGCTGATAGTCATGGTTCCCAGCTCTTTTGCATGGCATTTAATCAGTTGCTGCAGAATTGTAAAAGAAGGTACGGAAAGCTACCCGGTTTGTACCTAACTATCAAATCACAGCTCTGTGGTGTGAGAGGCAGGGAACAAAACATCAGTCCCACAAGAACTACACACGTGCAGCATGCACCTCTTGTGTGGGCTGTCAGATCTGTCAGCACAGGGGACCACGAGATAACAGGCCTATGGTAGCAACTGACAGCTAAGGTTTGAGGGGAAGAAAGATTTTCTGCTTTGGGTGTGCATTGCTAAATAATTCAAAGCAGCAGATGAACAATACCCACAGGTGCATTTCTTTTTTTTAATCTCAAGTTTCACACTGATGAATCAAGTACCAAGGTTACTTCGGATCCTTTTTGGCACGGAGTATCAAGCCAACAGCTACTGATAGAGAAGAGAGCAGTAAAAGCAATCTGTAGGCCATACAAATTTCCTATGTCTGGTTTTTTTTTTTTTGTTGTTGGATTCTGCATGTTAACTTTCCTTTGGAATTCCAGGAGTTAGAGTGAAGAAATAATATGAAGTAGCTCTTTCAGAGCTTTGATAGTAGGATTGTCAACACTCTATGTACATCTCAAGAGTCTTTATAGTTCCAATAGTTGGAAGACGAGCAGGCAGTAAAAAACAGGAGACAGAGTATGTTCTTTCTCCTTTTTGGTGGGTTAATATTTCAGACACGGTGATGTAGTTGACAGATCTTTGGTCTAGCATAGAAGAAGAAAGAGCAGAAGAGACTGAAATGCATAGTCATATAGGAAATTACAAAAACTAATTAGTAAGGGAACCTATTATGAATTTATGTCAATAAATTAGCTTATGCTTCGCTTCCTCTAAGTAAGATAAGTGCTGCTTCAATATAAACTCAAGGTAATAAAGGATGATGAGCCCATCAGCTGTGACATTTCACTAATGCTGCCTGTTAGCAGTTTTGGTCCAGCTCAAACACAGCCCTAAAACTTGCCAAGAAATGCATATGTACATGCACGGATTTCTCTCCCTTTTAATTGTTACCACAGATACCGTGAGAAGGAAAGTAATTACCTGTTGGTTCGAAGACTGACCAATAAAAATACACAGAGCAGATTCGTCCTATTTAGCTTTGGTGTTCATCACACCAAGGGCTACAAATAGAAGATGATGGTAAATAAACTGCAGTAGCATTGAGGCTTATAAATAGCATTCTAAGTAGGAGACACAATGCAGAGTCAAAGATCTTCTCTACAGATTTGGAGAATATTCTGATCTGTTATAGAGACTGTATCAGATAAAAATCATGAAAGTAGTGAGAAACTTCTATTGTTGTGCTCTGAAATTTAAATACACAACATGTCCTTCTGTTCCTCAAGCAACTCTATACTGTTTGTAGAGAACAAATCATCTGTCGAGTTGTTGAAGTGACATGATTTGCTGTTTCCTGGAATAACTGCCCCCAAGCATGTCAGCTTGACCCCTGTGCCAGCCAACAAACTTCTGACTGTGTACACAGTGTGACACCAATGACCACTGCAGAAAAGTAGGATTCAAGGATTAGACACATTTGTCCCTGTCAGGAGTTGTGGTTTTTTTCTACTCATATGGATTAAATAACATGCTGACAGTCTTCTGTTGCTAATTTTGGCCTTCTGATTGCAAGCTCCATGTGACTTCATGTTCTGTGACCGCAAGCTCCATGTAGCTCCATGTTCTGTGACTGCAAGCTCCATGTGGCTCCATGTTCTGTGATTGCAAGCTCCATGTGGCTCCATGTTCTGTGATTGCAAGCTCCATGTGGCTCCATGTTCTGTGATTGCAAGCTCCATATAGCGTCGTGTTTTGCTTTGTCTCCCAATTCTAGAAATGGTGGCTCCCTGAGAAAATCAGGCTTGCAGTACTATAGGACAGTGTCTCCCCTGGGTTTTCTGCATGTGAAATTGGCAAGCCAGCAGAGTTCGTAATAAGAGTGAAGCCAATCTGTAGTGGTTTTATACCCTATGTTTTTAAGAGACTGTGGTAGTTTTTCCTGAAATATATAACTAGAAACTTTTGTAAAGCTCACTTCTCCACTTGCACAGCACTACACATGTAGTCTGGGGATTTCCAGCCCTATCTACAGTAGCAGTGACAAACAATATTTAAATCCTGTTAGCTTGGTCATGTTTTTACTTAGTGATTTCAAAACCAAGGGTGCTGATCTTGCATTGAGATCCATTTACACAGAGAACTCATAGAAGGCCCAGGACCTGCAGTTAAGGTGATTCTACTCTGTGTCTAATTCCACTCCTATCTCACATAAAATAATTGTGGGCATCTGTTTCAGGGTCAGCAATTTATATTTGTAAATATCCTCAAGGTCCAGTTCCAGAGGAATTTGAAAACCTCAGAAATGCAAAGATCTGGAGAGCTTTCTCCCTGCAAAATTCCATGGTAGTGGGAAGGATGAGAGACGAAGTTGTAGCTGTCATTTAGGAGCCTGTCATTATTCACATCACAGGCAGCTGTGCCCTCTGTATGACCATACCCTTTCAAATTCAGGAGGCTGACAACACACACAAGCAAGCAAAAAAATACAGGCAGGTATTTCAGGCAGAATCTGCAGAAAGAACAATTAACACATAGATCTTTGTCTTTGCTGTTGAACTGGGATTTCAGAGAGAGATACTGGCAAAGGAATTTGGCTTCTCTGATATGCAGAAGGAAAAATGTCAACCCGAAGGGTAGACATCTCCTAACCCAAAAGTTACGTGACCAGAGAACTTCCCTGAACTGCAGGAAGCTGCAAGAGGAGCTGATGTCTTAAAATATTAATGCTAGGTTTTGATGAGACATTCTCATTATGCCTGCACTGATGCAAATTCATTAAACTGCAATGCCGATAAATCTTGAGAGATTAAGCTTGTAAATGAATATCAAAGGACTGTTTCTTGGGGGTTTTAAGACCGCCAGATTTGTTTGGCATGTAACTGAACAACCATTTCTCTTTGCTGACAGCCTGGTTTATGTTCCTAGCCTGTGTGCTGCTGTACACCAAAAGGCATTGTCCAACTGGGTTTTATTTTTAGGCTGCTTTGTAGCAGATGCAGGCTGGCACATCACTGCTTACTCCAGAGATGTGTGTTACATTCCCAGCAGGAGCCCCACTGAGAAGGGAGGAAGGAAGCTAGTCACAGAAATGATAGCAGCACAGAGCACAAGTTTCAAAACTCTACTTTAGTGGGTCAGCTGCCAAGAATTACATGTGAATGGTACTTGCAAGCTGCCTTTGCTTCCCACTGGGGACTTGACTTACAATGGAAAAGTCACGCAGAGGGAATTTGCTAGAACTTGGGGTTAATGTGCACGTGCCCCAAACCGTTAAAGTCGCCCCCTCTTGGATGCTGCAAATTCCAGGCCCTCAGATGTGTCTGCTGCTCACTGCAGCACTGATGAACGTTGAAAGTAGCAACATATCTTAAAGAATAAACTTGGAGTGCTTGGTTCAGCTGCTGAGATGGGCAGCAAACTTCTCAGGAGCAGATCAGACCCTGTGGCTGAAGAAGTCTGTGCTGTTGGAAGCCAAAGTAACTGAAATGTCTGTGTTGAACCATTTCCATTGTGACAAGTACACAATCTGGACTTGGTGTTCGCTCTGAATCACAGAACCACTGAATTAGTTTGGTTGGAAAAGCCCTTTCAGATTATCAAGTCCAACCATTAGCTAAGTGCCAAGTCTGGTGCAAAGCTGTGTTCCTCGGCACCACATCTCTGCATGTCTGGCCTTGTCTGTTGGGGAAGGATGAAGGACAGGAAATCGATCAGCACAGTTCCTGTAGAATTGGCTATTAACTTAGAGATACTTTAAGTAATCCCCTGGATGGACAAACTGTTCTGGTCTTTCAGGGGGGTACAGTTTGAACGGTCATGTTGGAAGAGCTGAAATGCAGAAAATTCACTCTTTTGGGTGCTAGATACCAAGTGTCCCCTTCCCACCTCTGAGCCAAAAGGCTGCTGTGGCAGCTTCGAGCACTCGGCAGTAACAGGCTGTGCAAACCCACCAGCCTGATCCGCTGAGGCAGAGGCAAAGAACAGTGTCTCCCTCTCTTGTATATGTGCAAAACAAATACAGTGTGTAATATTTCTGTAGCAATGATTGCATCTAATTTTAGTAGCTACTATTCCATTAATGCTGACAGAAATGGTGTGGCCAGCAGGACTAGGGCAGTGGTCTTGCCCCTGCACTCAGCACTGGTGAGGATGCACAGAATCACAGAATGACAGAACATTAGAGTTTGGAAGGGACTTCCAGAGGCCATCAAGTCCAACCCTCCTGCCGAAGCAGGATCACCCAAGGTAGTCCACACAGGAATTCATACAGGCAGGTTTTGAAAGTCTGCAAAGAAGGAGACTCCACAAATTCTCTGGGCACCTCAAGTACTGTGCCCAGTTTGGGGCACTGCAGTATAAGAAAGACATGGAGGTGCTGGAATGGGTAGAGAGGAGGGCAACAAAGCTGGTGAGGGCTTTGGAGAACAGGTCTGGTGAGGAGAGGCTGAGGGAGCTGGGATTGTGTAACCTGAAGAGGAGGCTGAGAGGAGCCTCATTGCTCTCTGCAGCTCCAGATGAAATGGGCCAGCCAGTAAATAAAGAGATCTTTATTGCAGTTGTAAACCCAATGATAAGATCAAAATCAGAGGAGGAACCATTGTGTTCTCCTCGCCTTTCACAGTGAAAACCTCACTTCAGCTCTTCTGCTTGTAAAGGAACAGAACCCCTGAATCACAAGAGATGAGGTGAAGTTTATGTGTAATGTCTAAACATACTTCAGAAGGATTTTTTTCCTGCCAGTATTGATTAAACAAACAAGCTTTCTGCACACAGTTGGCTTTCTAGGGTACACAACAAGAGTGGCTGTGCTCAGGGGCTCAGGGCTGCTTTTCTGTAGCTTCTTGAGCTTGGATGATTGCAGGGCAGTCCTGACCGCCCAGAAATCGGGGCTGCTCTGAAAGGGGCAGTGCCACTGTGCCCTCAGCCTTCACTGCAGCCTCTGCTGTCCATGCAGGCACGTTCTCGATGCCGTGTGCTGAATCAGTCGATGAGGCTTGAATTACAAGCTTCTGACATCTGCTTTTCTAGCCAGAGGTCTCCTGGAAAAGACAAAGATTTTTTGCGTGAGCACTAAAGCGGAGTCCAGCTCAGCAGTCTGATG
Organism: Tricholaema leucomelas; assembly: GCA_013400475.1. Classification (NCBI taxonomy): domain Eukaryota; kingdom Metazoa; phylum Chordata; class Aves; order Piciformes; family Lybiidae; genus Tricholaema lacrymosa; species Tricholaema leucomelas. Next base: position 479,549 of record WAAF01000015.1, read on the forward strand.
CTCCATAGTGTCACCTGCAGCTTGAAAACGACCATTGCACGGGGCCTGTTTTACTGTCACTGAAGGCATCGGTGCTCATCGTTTGCAGCTGTGTTCCCACGGTCATGTTTATGGCACAATTGCAAAGTGACTGTGAAATTTTAGCCTCAAGCGACATACCTGTCTGAAGCGATTTTGTCCTGCGGAAGTGTTCTTGACCACAAGGAAAAGCTCTGATTCCTGTAGCAGTGGCCATTCTGAACCTTCCTAGTTCTTTGCTCATTATTCAAAAGGGCTCTCTTGTTTTCTGCAGTGTTTGATATAACAGGATGGTAAAGCAGCAATGAATTTCCTGCCTTGTTAAAATCTGCTCTGCACAGAGGAATTGTGCCCAGGGTGAAGGTGTTCGGGTGCTGCCAAAACAAATCATGCTGGACCAGATGGTCCTTAGGGTACTGTGATGATAAACTAGGAGCCAGTAATTGTTTCATATAAAAAAAAAGAGCAGTCTTTGTTAGAACCAAGGCATTATGGAGATGCTGTGGCTTAGGAACTTTGGCAAAACCAGTTGACTGAAGAGGAGATCTTTGTTTCTGTGCTGATAGAAGTAACGCGACGACACAATTTCTAAATCCAGCAAATTTATCTTCCAGAAGTAACTCTTGAAACAACACCTCCCTCAAGGGTGGGATTCTGCTGCTGGCTTGGGCTTCCCTGCTCATACAAGCAGAGGGAGCTGTGCTGCTCTCAAACACGATTTAGGTATGCCTGCATCTCAGTGGAGACATAAAACCCTAACATGACAAAAGGGAAATTGCTCTTCTCTTGCAGAGTTTGACTAAAGCTTTAGGCAGGGAGCTTTTCCAATGACAAATGCTCACTGAAATAATATTATGTCTTTACACTCCAGAGCACTATTAATCTGGGGTTTCAGGACAGTGAGAAATGTTAACTAACTTTACTGTTCATGTAAAGTGTTAGCATTGCAGGCGTTCTGTGGGCTGGTAACTGAAGCGTGGAAATATGAAGTTCTTAGGAAGGATGAAATTGGCGTTCTCCTCCATGTGTATGTCCTGCCCCATCAGGATATCCCAGAAGGAGCAGAATACTTTTGGGAGAGACTCTGAATGTCAGTCATACCCACAGCAGGGTGTCAGTGCAGCCTGAAGCTGTGTGAGACTCATGGGAGCCCAAATACAATGGCTGAGAAGCCAGGCCCTCTTCTTTAGGATCTGAAGCAGCTGTGTGTCCAAGGAAAGAACAGAGACAGTGCTGGCTGCTCTGCAGCAAGGTGGCCAACAGGTCGAGAGAGGTGAATCTGCCACTCTGCTCTGGTGAAACAAGAGAGGCATTGACCTGCTGGAGTGGGTCCAAAGGAAGCCATGAAGATGATCAGAGGGCTGGAGCATCTCTGCTATGAAGACAGGCTGAGAGAGCTAAGACCATTCAGCCTGAAGAAAAGAAGGTGCCAGGGACACCTTAGAGCTGCATTTCAGTATCTAAAGGGGACCTATAGGAATGATGGGAAAGGACTGTTTAGAAGGGCCTGTGGTGATGGGACGAGGAACAACGGTTTGGAACTGGATTAGGGCAGATTTAGTTGGATGTGAGGAGGAAGTTCTGCAGAGTGAGGGTGATGGAACAGGCTGCCCAGGGCTGTGGTTGAGACACCATCCTTGGAGACATTCAAAATCAGACTCGATGTGGCCCTGGACAGCCTGCTCTAGTTGGAAGTGTCCCTGGTGGCTGCAGAGGGGTTGGACAAGATGACCCTTGGGGGTCCCTTTCAACCAACATAATCTGTGACTCTTCAAAGGTTTGCATCACTTGGGTTCCCCCCCACCCCCAGGCAGTTGCCTGCTATAAAGAGAGTAAATGATGGGTTTAAACTGGAAGAGGGGAGATTTAGACTGGATGTTAGGAGGAAGTTCTTTAAAGTGAGGGTGGTAAGACACAGGTTGCCCAGGGAGGTTGTGGATGCTTCCTCCCTAGAGGTGTTTAAGGCCAGGCTGGATGAGGCCTTGAGCAACCTGCTCTAGTGGGAGGTGTCCCTGCCTATGGCAGGGGGTTGGAGCTGGATGATCCTTGAGGTCCCTTCCAACCTAAACCATTCTGTGATTCTATGATTCTATGTGCAAATTAGGAAGCCACCGTTAGGGCTGTTGAAATGCATCTCTGCACAGGCTTGCTGAAATCTCTCAGTGATTTCAGAGTAGGATCACTGTGACTCCTGGCAGAAACGTTGTGCAGTGTCAGTATGGGAATTGTACAGCTAATGTACTTCAGCCTAACGTCTTGTATTGAACAGAAGCCATCAGTAGATGCTTTGGAGGAAGGTGTAGAAGACCCCACAGGTAATGAATAATCTGCTATACATATTACATTATTCAACTTAAATCTGCTTTGAATGTTAAAAACCTGGAGCATAGCATTTTCACATATTCCCCACCATTTTTACTCAAATAAATCATTACTTTTGAGTGTCACTGGTAAGAATTGAACCACTGAGGCTCCTTTTGAATCTCGTGAAGCTTCTGTCTTGATGAGTTCCCTTTACAGTAAGTTTTGTAACTTGTTATTTTTTGCACTTCACAAGAAATTTCCTCATGTTTTTGTGTTATGGGACAGCAAGAACTGAAGCTCAAAATGTAGCTTTTTGTATTTTTCTTTAATTGTTGTAAACTATTGGGGTTTGTTACTGCCTGCGTTGAGGGGTCTTGGGCCACAAAATTATTTCTTGAAGGGAGAAGGATGTTTCAGACCTCTGAAACTTCAGGTTCACATGTATTTTAAAAAGAAATCAGAGATTTGGGCAAATCTCCAGCGTAAGATCTCTCCAAAATGTTGGTTATTAACAGAGCAGCCAGTGAAACTAGTGAAGTCCCTATGAGCTCCAGTGGATCAGGAGATGGGCTAGCACGGCTGGCAGTCAGAAGCGCTGCCCCTGTGTATAATCATCAGAGCAAGTCAGGTTGGTATTTTTTTGCAGAGCGATGTCGTTCCTGTGACATCATCCTGAGAGGAGGTCTCAAGAAGGCAGTAACCATTTTGCAGCTCCCTGTTAAGGCCAGAGAGCCCAAGGGGCAGCAGGTACCGAATGCTCGGTGCGGTATTGCCATCTGTTGGTAAGTGCTCAGCAGAGCTGCGAGGAGCTGCTGCCAAGCCTTGGACGCTCAGATGCTGCCACACGGGCTTGATGTAGATGATTCTTGTTTCCTGCTTCTAGGAGGCATTACTGGGGAACTGGCAGGACAGGGCAGGGGCCCTCTGGCTCCCTGCTTTGTTCCAGGTTCTTCAGACCCTTTTCAACATCCAAAGTTACTACTGCAGTAGTAGTACTCTGCAGTCTACAAAAGTCATGCAGGTTTGTAGCGGGAATATTTAAGAATCACTCCCACCCCTCCAAAGGGGAAAGAGAAGGAGTGGAATCTGCACCATTTCTCTGAGGACATTTTAAAACCTGTAAAAACTGTGACAGATAAAAAGCATGCTAAGAACACAGCCAAGAAGTGTTTGTGTGTCATGAATCCAATCGAGAGCAGAGCTTCTTGGCACAAAAGAGATGGCACAAGATCTAGACTCAGGAGCATGGAGTTCCAGTTCCATTAGGAAATTCTCAGAGATCCATGCAGAGGTTCACTGCATCGCAGCACTGCCAAGCTGAGATGCTCTGGAGCAAGCTTCAGGAGTGCAGTGGATTCAAGATGTTACATGTATTATAAATGCTTTAAAATGTAGGCATAGGTGATCAGCTCAAGTATTTCTGTTATTAGCACACTGACACAGTCCTGGCCTCGGGTGGCTGCAAGCTTTTCGCCTGAAGCTCCTGCTCCAGTCTTATAAAGAGCACATTTCTTGGCTAAGCTGAGTGACCTCCATTGCACCCAGTTCACTGTAGTGAATGTGCACTGGATTGGTGTGGACTGCAATGGAACTCTGGCCCCAGTTCTTAGTGGCAGTCTTCAAAAGAACCTGTTCGACTTGATTGCCATTCAGGTGTTTTGTTTCATCAGTGGAGAATGAAAGCAGGACTCAAGATGGCAGTTCTGTTTGCTTTCATAAAACAAGTTAGCACAATGGATTTAAACAGAAGTGGAATTATAGATGAACATTTTTTATCATGCCAGCAAATTTCAATTAGGGCAAATTAGCCACTTGGTTCCTTCTGATAAATTAATCATAGAGATTATCTATTAAATGTGCCACTTAACCTTTCTGGCATGAGTGCCTGAGGCAGTAGTATTTAGTCTCTCCACATTCATTTGGAAATATTAATGTCTATGCAGCTGTCTCCCAGAGTGGAATTTTCACTTGTCTGTTTTATAAGTGGGTCATTGTGCAGCTGTTGGTTGCAGAGGCTGGTGTTTGTGAAGTGGTAAACCCACCATTGTACCCTGTTGGTCACAGAATTGATCTCCACCTGAATGTCCTTTTACTGACATGCTCTTTCTCAGCCCCAAAGGGCGTGATGGTGGTGTGACAGCCTTTGGCCTTTTTGGAAAGGGTTTGTGCTTCAGACAGTTCTTTCACAAGAGCCAAAGCACCACCGTGTTGACACTGCCTGTGTTCTGTTAGCTTAAAGGGTTTGCCGTGGCTGCACATAATCACTTCCATCCATTCCATTCCAGCTAGAGCTGCCTTACAACTCATCTTGATGGAAGTGGCTGTGAGAGCTATCAGCTCTAAAGGAACAGCTGTCTCAGCTGCTCAGCCTCTCAGGTACAAATCCTCCTTCTACCCTCTGCAATGAAATCAATTGGGCTTTTCAGTGCAGACAAGGCCTTACTGTCCCTTTGGTGGTCAGCTGTTGCACAGCTTACCCAGAGGCAAGCAACTCCTGAAACAGCGACAGACCTTATCCTGTGGGCTTTCAAGATTAGAACTAGGACCTTGGCCCGGGTATCTTTCTCCTATGTCATAAAATGTGTGTAGTCTGCTGTACGAATGGTTTGAACTCTAGAACTCTCTGAGGTGTGTATACCCTGTGTCTCAGGGCAAGGAAAAGGGAAGTAAGAAAGTGCTGGCACCAAAGGAGAAGGTCTAAGGGAAGAAAATACAAAAGGCAGAACCTTTGCAGTTAATGAAATGGGAGAGAACATCTCAAATATCTTAGAGCAAAGTGTTACAAAAGAATGTAGATGCAATTTACATTCTGTGAGCAGCAAGCATGTTACTTATGGGTGAGAAAATCAGCATTTTAGACAGAGCTGGTAGCAAGGCAGTGATGTTACAGCCACAGTTTGTCCCAACTGTGACCTAAAATGAATGCCTTATTGATTATTGGAGGCATTTAAGGCCAGGCTGGATGAGGCCTTGAGCAACCTGCTCTAGTGGGAGGTGTCCCTGCCTATGGCAGGGGGTTGGAGCTGGATGATCCTTGAGGTCCCTTCCAACCTAAACCATTCTATGATTCTATGATTACCTCATTGATTACCTGAGACTAGACATCCTTGCAAGGATACAATCATGATAAGAATGCCTGTGGATATGGGATGTGAAGACAACAAAATCCTCCTGACTTTGGAGTTTAATATCTGGAGAAAATTCAAATAGTGGAAGAGCTGTGATAAAAATAGTAAGGAAGGGGAAACAACATTGAAGAGAGCTGTGCTGAAATTCAGACTGAGATTCAAATTTCACGTGAAAAGGAAAAGAACAACCCCAGTATTGACAATTGCTACATGTTCAAAGCAGTAAGAAGCTACAGAGCTATCCTGTGGTTTAGGAGTTGGAAAGAAAATGGAAAAGGGAGGTAGCCAGAGAAAAGAACTGTAGTCATGAATGAGGATTCAAGAAAGGAACTGTCAGAAGACATTTTAGCAGGTCATGTAATAACAGGCAGTGAAATCATGAGTATGAGAGGGCAACACCTCAGACACCACCTGAATATCACAGTGAAAGGCAGGACAAAGGAATTCTCAAATTTGGAACAGAAGTGGAAAAGTAGAAGCAAAATTGCAACATCATCACCATTTAAGCAAACAACAGGGCAGCTAAGAGGGCCTGTGGGAGAAGAGAGGGTAGGTTTGTACACATGGCAGGCCTCCAGCTGGAAGATAATCAGTAGAAATAGGTGAGGTGCTCTGAGAAGAGTGACCAGGGGGAAATGTATATAAGGGATGTATCCCTGGATTTGGTAGGGGTATGGTGAAGCCACTGTAATGAAATCCATCTGTCCTGGTTTGAGAAAACTCAGACAAGTGGTTCAGGAGCATTTAGCAGCTGCCTACTGACTGCTGTCAGTAAGGCAAACAATTTACAAAGTGTTTTCTCTCCATGGCTAAGAGATGTTTCTGAAACCAAAGAACTTCACAGAGAGGGTTACAGCTTGGCTAGCAACAGGGGTCCATGATTACTCAGGTGCTGGAATGGGTACAAAGAAGCTGGTGAGGGGGTTGGAGAGCAGGGCTGGTGAGGAGAGGCTGAGCGAGCTGGAGCTGTTTAGCCTGGAGAAGGAGAGGCTGAGAGGAGAATTCACTGCTCTCTACAGCTCCCTGAAAGGAGGTTGGAGTGTTGGCCTCTTCTAGCAATTAACAAATGACAGAACAAGACGTAATGTCCTCAAGCTGCACCAGGGTGATTTAGGGTGGAGATTAGGAACAACTTCTTTCCTGCAAGTGTGGTCAGGCATTGGAAAAGGCTGCCCAGGGAGGTGGTGGAGTCACTATCCCTGGAGGTGTTCAAAAAAGAGTAGATATGGCAGAGGACATGGTCTCATGGTCATGGAGGCACTGGGTAGAAGGTTGGACTGGATGGTCTTGGAGGTCTTTTCCAACCATAACGATTCTATGATTCCGAGATTGAGGATGTTATCCTAAAGTCCTTGAAGAAGAAGGAAAACCTGTAATGCTTACATGGCAGCCAGCGTGGTGACCCACTTGACTTGTTCAGCACTTGTGTGCTTCCTTGCGGAATCAACTACACAGTTCCTTTGTTACTTCTCATTTCATTTTCCTTCCTTACACAAAGTTATGTGCAGGAAGCCACATGCACTGATGGATGTCAAGCAGATTCAGGCAGCCTGAAAAAAATCAGCTTCACCTTGGAGAAATTGCCCAAACCTATGATTGGCAGGGATGAGAGTGGCTTCCAAAACTGTAACAAAACCAAAAACAAATCAAATGATGCAGACTTCTTTCACTGAAGAAAAAGGCTTCGGCCTGTTACACACTGAAGTCTGAAAAAGCAAACCTTAGAAACAAGAAACTGTGAAGTAAGGAAGGACCTTTTTTAGTGTATTCTTGCTATACTACAGATAAACATTTGCTAATATCTTTAAGGATCAATGAAGAATATTGTTTAGTTGCTTTGCAGCAAGGAAAGAGTGCTGATTCTGCTGCCTTAGAACCGGGCTGTGATATTAGTGATCTGAGTCAAGTTCATACTCCATGACTCTGATTCAGGCCCAGATCCAGAAAGGGGCTTAGGTGCTTTCAACATGACTTCAGTGGGATTTATTCCCCTGAGCTGCAGAGTGCAGAATTTGACATATTCCTTTACACACTCATGGTTAATCAGCATTCTCCTTTACATCCGTAACAGCTTTTTTTCCCCCCCTGAAGAATGGTGCAACTGCCCTGGCCTGCCTGCCTGCCCTGGCCTGCCTGCCTGCCCTGGCCTGCCTTCAGAGCGAGCTGCCGCAGGCCTGGCAGCGTCAGCCCCCCACAGCACTGCCACCCCCGTGGCAGCTCGGGCGAGTAAGCTCCTTATGTAATGGCCAGGGGAAGACGAGTTCGCAGTGCAAAGCAGAGCAGCTGACGTATGCTGGCGGAAAGGCTGGGCACTCCTTTGGCTGGCTTTGCAAGTCCAGCGCAGGTTTTAGGGTAGGGTCAATGCCAGGCTGGGGTTCTGAGCCGTTTCCCTACAGCGAGCCCCAGCATAAGCAGTGCTTCCCTTACGCCCTCTCTCCGCCCTGCGCACCCCTCAGCCGGGCTACAGCAGGCAGGTCAGGCCGTGGAGAAACAGCCCAGAGAATCGTGATTTTGGACTCGGTCGGTCTCTGTGCACCTACACGAGCGGCAGCCCTGACGCAGCTGCGGCGGCTGCCCGCAGGCGGCTGACTGAGCAAACAGGACGGGTGTGAGGCAAGGCCCTCAGCACCGCCGCGCCCGCCGCCTGCCCCGGCTGCCCCGTGCCGGGAAACGGCCCTGCCGCAGCACTGCCGCCACAACCGGGCTGCGCTGCACAGCCCCACCGGCAGCGGGTACGGCGCCCCGCGCTGCCCACGCAGCCGATGCTAGCTCGGGCGGGCAGCAACAGCACCGGCCCCTGCCGCCACTGCCCGCCCCTCACAGGAGCCACCTGCCTACTGCCCACTCCTCCCGCCGGCTGGCACGGCAGCAAGGGAATCCCACCGCCCGGCGGGGCGGCCCACGGAGGGAGGGGGCCGGGGCGGGGCCGGCGGCGGGAGGCCCAGCTCGCCGCTATAAAGGCGGAGGCGGCGGCGGCAGCAGCTCCGCTCGCCGTAGTGGTGTCTGTTCGCTAGTAGTGCGTGTCTCAGCGCTCTCTGGCCGCTAACATGGCGCTCTCCGGCGACCCCCATTTCAAGAAGCTGGTAGAGTGGCATAAGGCCAACTCCTCCAAGCTGGTCCTGCGGCAGCTGTTCGAGGCCGACAAAGATCGCTTCCAGAAGTTCAGGTGAGGCTGGGCGGCCTCTGCCCGCCCTCCCCCGCGGCTGAGCGGGGCGGCAGCCTCCATGCCCTCCCCAGCCACCGCCGCGGCCTGCCGGGCCCTTAGGCTGCCGCCATGCCGGGCGCTTCCGTGTTACAAGGCTTGGGGATGCGTGGGGCTGTCCGGCCCCCCCTCCTTCCATCCCTTCCTCAGGTGGGCGCTGCCGGAGAGTGGGCCGTCGCCGCGGGCGGGAGGGATGCGCCGACCGGCTGAGTCCCGTTGAGAATCGCCTTTTCCGCGTCCTTCTCCGTCCTGCCCGCACGGCCGCGGGGAGGGAGCGGCCCTGGCAGGCGGGGGTGATGCAGCGCGCACACGGGCGGCTGCATGTGTTCGCCACCGCTCCCGCCGGCCTGCGAGGGATCGAGTGAGGTCGGCTGCCGCTGGCTGGAGCCGCGCCGGCCGGTCGGAGGCCGGTGGCGGGCCGGGCACCTGCGCCTGGGGCCCAGAGCGCCCTGCGGGGAGCTTGGCGTGGGCTGCTGGGGGTGGCAGTGGCGGCCGCGGGGGCACTCGGCGGCAGCCCCCGGGAGAGCGGCCCAGCGCGCTTGTCCTTGACTCATCCTTGCAGCAGGGTACGTGCCGCGAAGCACAGCGCCGGGCTGCGGCTCGCACAGCGGCATTGTGGGTCCTCCGTCCGCAGCCTCGCACCCGGCTGCTTAGTCATGATAAGCTCGGCGATAAGATCGCCAGCCGCCGGCCATCCTGCTACCCCTGCCCGGGGGGGCACACAGGGCAGTAGGGGCCGTTAGCAGCTTTAGCTCTCCTTCCCTCTTGCTGTTCACGGTACAGAAATTGCGTTGCGTTGCATTGCATCACGTTTTTTCTAAAGGAGGAAGCAAGAAGTAGAAGCAGTCTAGTAACGGTCAGTGGTTTCATCCTGTAGAGTGAGACTCGTTTTTCCCTAACCTGGAGACTGCTGAGAAGTTGTGTGTGGTTGCACTGTTAAACTATTTCAACAGTCTGAAAAAGCCTGTGTAGGTGCATCCATGGCTTGAGTTTGGGTAGCAGAGATGCAGTGAGCTGGTGCTGAGAAAAGACTTGTTGCGTGTATCAAGCTTTTCACAAATACTCTAGGTAAAGTGACTTTTCTTTCCTTTGGAGCTCATTAAACACTATTTAAATTGGAATTGAACACCACATCGGAAGTCCTGCACATCAGTGTACAAGAATTAAAGTGTCAGTTCTGCAGTATTGGCTTAACCTGCTTCTTCTACCATTTGTTTTTTTTTCATACTGTTGAGGAACTTACTGTCTAACACAGATATACCAGCTCCTCAAATTCTGGTTGGAAGTTTTCACTATCTCCAGTATATCCCAAGAGATTGAATTTGGTAACATCCTCAGAACAAAGAAAAATTGAAGCAAACCAGCAAATGAATCAGATCTACTCCAGAGGGTTCTTAGGCTCGTTCCTGAGTGGCTGAAGCAAGTACTCTTATTAGGGAGTTGCTTTAATATTATCCAAACCACTTTAACCATAAAATGCGCTCTCTCAATCTCAAATAGTCTGTGTTTAATTGCTCTTGTGAATGTGTAATAGCCTTTAGTGCCACAATTCTGTACAGTTATCCAAGGAGAAGATATTTGACAGCTGGTTTCAGCACACATCTTTGACATGTTTCCTTCTTGTTGAAAGTAGTTATTCTGTCTCCTAAAATGTGCTCATCGGATGTCTTTTGTCAAGCATTCTTTGCCAGGGTTGTCTGTTTCAAATAGCTGCCCAGTGTAGTGTAATTTTGCAGTGCCTGTTAGGGACAGGGAACAGTGGAAGGTTCTAAATTGACTTAATCTTTTTCATTATTTCCATCCTGTTTCCTGATAACCAAGCAGGTTCTAGACTACCAGAAGAGCTTTCTCCTAGCAAAGTAATTGCAGAACTGTTAGACTGGGTTTGACAGACCTGATTGTGTACCTCTCACTGATTGCCACTTTGAGCCATATCAGCAGGATCATAGTAGCTAATATCTGTTGAAAGCTTAGGTAGCCTGGAGTTTTGACCACGAGGTCCTTGCTACAGTTTGCATCTCTCCTCATTTGAAATTATATTTTATGAATATATGTCTGTTCTGCCATAATTACTACCATCAAATGATTGACTCTCTGCCTTCCTTTAGAAAAGAGAAAACTTAGAACCAGTACCAGGATGCACTGGGCCTAGAGAAGTTTCAGGCAGGTGTGAATAATTTTTAATCTGAACATGTTATTTCTAAGCACAAGTATCTATTTTATCTTCTTAGGAGAACCTTACACTTGCTGATTGTCCTACAGAATATAGACAGAAGATCCTTTCTTTCTTTTGCCTTTTTGTTTCTGTAGAATTTGTGCATCCTGTTTTGGTGATGGGGAGTATGGTCAAATCTGTAGGGTATACCTTTCTGTGCCACCCAGGAATAAGATCTGGTAGGAAGAGTGGATCTTAACAACTAGAAAAGTTTTGAAGGGCTTGGATCTGATATGATGCAGTCTTCATAAAGCTCAGCAGATAGTAGGTGCTTGAGTGCTGATTCAGGTGCTCTTGGTGGAAATTGCTAGTGCAAGATAGAAAGCACTGGTGGTGTACTCCTGCTAAATGCCTAGTCCATTACAAGGGATTAGAAAAGAGCCTTCAGTCTAAATGGAAACTACACCAGCAGGACAATCCAGGTGTAATAATATGTTATAGGGTTGCAGACAGGTTTGGTTTGTGTTTAGATGGGAGGTAAAATCCTTCTGTGATGCTGCAGGTGGCCTTCCGATGAAGGGCTGCATCATTGGCATGTGGCTGTCGTTTGTGACAAGGCTCTTGTTCCGCCTGGGGAGCGCTGCCTCTGACTGCTGCATTGCAGAATGGGTAGTGCAGGAGTGCAACTAGACTGCTTCCGCTTGAATGAAGGGTGGGTCTGTGGGTGTAAAGCTTTCAGCTAGGATTACATCGCATGCTGGGTTCCACCTGGTATGGAGGAAGTTAGATCTGGTAGTATGAGATATCTTGGGATGCAGCTTTTCTGCAGTTTCTTCAAATGAGTTGTTGAAGTTCTAGCTAAACTCTTAACGTGGGGCACTTTGTCTTCTAGGTCTAGAGAGGTTGAGTTTTTGTTCCTATAGGTAAAATAACAGTGAATTGTAGATGTAAGGCCATATGTCAGGTCAACAGGAAATACCGTGAGGGTTTCATATCTGGATTAGAACACTGGGAAAGATCTCTGTGTGAAGCTGTAGATGGGATTTCAAGAGTTGCACTTCTCTCAGCTGAAAAAGGGTTGCTATTATTTGCCTGTATGCAGCCTTACTGTATTACTTGTAAAATGTGTTCAGATCTGAGACCCCTCTGTAAATTGCATCAAATTTCAGATAGAGCTGGAGAGCGAGTTCTCTTTCTCCTGTACTGTGTCAATAAAGAGCTAGTTGGGCAGGTGAGAGGTAACACTTCTTCCTTCCCTTAACTGGGCATATTCTTGTGCTGGGTGCTCAGGGTTTCGGGATTGTTTGAAGCCCACTTAGAGAAGAATGATTAATTAATAGCGTTGATACTGATTTCCTTCACTAGCCCATGGAAGAAGTGCTTGTGCTTGAAGACCCCCTCCTTGCCTTATTTAGTGTATTTTGAGACCAGAACTCTTTTTTCCCCCTCAAGTTAATGAAACCACTCAAATGTCTTAGACCTTGTGAACTACTGCAGGCGCAGAATCGTGCCTGCTTTGTCATGATGTGTCGACTTGGAGTAGCCGTTACGCTGTGGTGTGAAGCCCTGGCATGCGTGGGCACTAGGATAGCGGTGTGTATTCCTGTGCTCACGTGCTGGGGAAGGAAAAGCAGGGGAGCTGCTGAACAAGGAGGAGACATGGAGAATTTAGGTGCATGCAACTTCCTGTGGCTTGTGTGTCTGGAACACAAGTGAGAGCAAGGTACAATGAGCCTTCTGTACTGCCATAGAAGGCCTCCTGGAATGCTTACAGAACTTTGATTCTTCAGCATGGAGTAAATGTGTATCTCTGGCTGGAAATTAGAGCTGAGAGTAAGTAGCAAACTGTAGCAATCTGTTCTGTGGACGACTAGAAGGGCTGTAGGACTTCTCAGAGGCAAGGCTAGTAAATGCAAACAGACTCACCTGATTTCTCTTGGACTATTGTTGTACCTCGTTTCAGAACTAAATCTAAGAAGTGCTTCTCTTTTAAATGTTAGGATGTAACTTTGGAGACTTCCAGTAAGACTCTACGATGCACACACGGGGCTTAAATTCTGCATGGTAGCTGACAGAACATTTTAGTTTGAAGTTGCACAGGTTATTTAATCAGGCTTGTCCAAATCTACATCTTAAAGATACCAGTACATGTTGGAAGGACCTACAGAAAGGTTAATTTTTGAGCAGCAAAGGAGTGTGGTGAGCTTTTTACCTCAGATATGTTAGGGAAATGCTTATAGCTGCAGAATGCCAGTGGCTCAGTGAAAACAGACTTGATTCTCCAGCTGCACATTACTTGTGCTTTTTATTTGGACTTTCTCAAGTAGAAAGTGGACATTGTAATTGAGCTTGTTGAAGACCATGGCCTTCGATTAAAACAGCATCCTAGTGAGTCAATTTAAGAAACCTGTGGGGCACAGTGGTCCCTCAGGTCATCTTTAACTTAGTACAATTAGAATTCCAATTATGTTGTAGTCTGTAAGGGCTTATCATTGTCTTGCTTAAAACAGTCACTCAGGAATGTGCAGTTAAGCAACCTGTTTGTTTTGACAGCTTGACTCTGACCAGTGATCATGGGGATCTCTTACTGGATTATTCAAAGAACCTCATTACAGAAGATGTGATGAAAATGCTGATGGAACTGGTAATTCTTTAATTAATAAACCAAATAGGCTTTTAAAGAAGTTAGCCTTTACCTGCAGCTGCTTATTCCAGCATTGTTTATATCCATTTAGCTCTAAATTGGAGAGACCACTCAAGTTAAAAGGCATCTGTTTACAAGTCTTGGCACTGTTTAGAGTCTGCCCTTGTCCATTAGGCCCAAGGTACAAAGCCATTTTTCAGCGTGCAGATCTTTCTTGTGCTCACAGAAAGTTTTCCTCTGGGTAGCAGACCAGCTGACACACTGGGACGTGACCTAGTGGTCATGGAGATGTTGGAACGAAGGTCGAGCTTGATGATCTTAAGTCCTTTCCAATGTTAATGGTTCTGTGGCACTGCTGTAAACCACTAGAACTCATATAAAGTTGTAAGAGGTGATCATACCTTCTATGTGTGCAACTGGAACAACTTTTCTTGTCATGCAGTCTCAGTTTTGAGATTGGCTTGCAGTTAAACTTTAAGAGAGGAGCTTGTGTCATTGTGTTTTCAGCCTTCCTTAAGTATTGGTTCCCCTGAAGGTTTAAACCACATAAGGCATGGATTTTTGAAAGGGGAAGAACCAACAAAAGTAGCCATAGCAAAATTAGATTTGCTGCTCTTCAGTTAAAAAGGAATTCGAAGCTGGTACAAAGGATTCATAATAAATCTTTCATGGCATGACAAGTTGAAATTCAGTAGCTAAGATGGATCTTGACCACTGAGCATAAGTTATTGTGTAACTGCTGAAGAGAATAAAGCACTCTGGGCTCTTTTCAGTTTCTGGTCTAGAAGCTATTTAGTCTTTTAATCAATTTCTGTTGCACTGTGGTAAATGTTCACACTGTAATGTAGCTGAACCTTTGTAGTGCATGTTGGCTACCTACTACTTTTTAAGAGGAATCTATTTTTAAATTTCTCAGGCCAAGTCAAGGGGTGTGGAAAGTGCCAGAGAGCGTATGTTCAGTGGAGAGAAGATCAACTTCACTGAGGTAAGGCTATTTCTGTCCATGGCTCTTTCCTTAAAGTATTGGCACAGCTGAGAGGATGTTCATGTATCTGTGTAAGAAGCCTTGAAAAAACTTACTGATTGCTACTGTAAATAGCCTGGTTGTAAGTTTTGCTCCAGTACTTACAGGAGAGCTTTGTGCAGCCCTGCTGAAGACAGAAGAAAATGTGTGAATAAAGCAATTGCATCTCTTCAACACATCTTCGACTTTTCTAGATATTTTGGGGGGCTGGAGCCTGCAAAGGCATGAAGCTGCAAATTGTGCTCTGGATATCTCTTAACATGCTTTTGCCTAATGTCAGTGTTCACAAACCTTAGCAAACTGCCCACAGAGTGTTAGTGAGAGTTGTGCTTTGGCTTGTGGATGCAGCTTATCTTTGGATACATGTAACAGTTGAGACTATAAACAATCTTGGGAAATAAGCCACCTCAGTAAGAGGATGAGTATCTTTTTTTCTAGCTCTAAAAGTTACAATTATGCTTACGTCTCCTCTAAAGCCTACCAAAACCCACTTGTACCTTTTTGAAATCAAATCAGGTTGAAAAATGCACACTCCCCAGTAGTGTGATGTATTCATCTGCCTTAAATATTAAAGGCTATTTAGTATATTTGAGGTAGATTCCCAGGAATCAGTGTTGCCTTTAGCTATCGAGTCATTTAGCTGTTGCACAAGCTGCTTAGCCTAACTCTGCAGTTGGCCATTATATTGTCTTGAGTGCTATGTGTTTGTAAGAATGCACAGGTAAAGCTTCACTGGAGAATTGGTTCAGCTTCTCTAATGCCTTCAATTCACAGATGTAGTCCTAACTAATGAAAAAAGAAAGCAGAAGTGTGAGAAGTCTGAAATGTACCTGGTTTTCCTCAAATAACTGCTTCTCACTAGTCTGATGTCACATCAGTTATCAGTTGGCCCATCTCTGTGTGTTACAGCGTTACTCCCTCTTGTCTGTATGACAGAAGTAGCAGCTGAAGGCTTCTGAGGGATGCAGTTTTCCCAGGAAGCACTTAATACTCAATTGCAGTGTTTGGCTTCTGCTGTAAGCTTGCTATTTTGTTGCTGTCTTGATATGGCAACTTGATGTAGCAATTAGCTGCATGGTATGCCTAGAAATGTCTTTCCTTGTCATGCCATTTCTTATTTACAGGCAGAAGCTGGTTTGGAATTAGATTTGGGGTTTATTTTTTTCTGACTGCATAAAATATCAAATCAAGTTGGCTTGGCTCTGGAATATCAGTGTGTGGACAATGTCAAATTGTCATGAGACCTTAAAGAAGATGCTGTCAAACAGCATGACTGAATAAACCTAAAACAGTAAGACAGAAGGGAGCTGCTTAATGGCAAGAAGTGACTTGTCTACTACTCTTGTTCTGATTCTGAGCATAGTTTTTAGCCACTTATGTTAATTATTTAAGACTTGTCAGTATTTGGTTCTGCAGGCATTGATTGCTTGGCATCTGCTTACATGGAAGCTTTGTAGTGCACCCAAGCATGTCATAGCCAGGTGTTTGTACCAGATGAGTTAAGACTTGCAGCTTGCTGTGGCACAGACAGCACATTACAAGAGAACTTCTATCTGCACACAGTCCTCACAGCCCGCTTGATGCTTGGCAGATACTTCTGTTCACCAGTAAGCATCAGGTCACATATGACTGCTTCTGTTGAAGACTAAGCTTCCTTAAAGCCCCATAGTGAGCAGCATTTATTAAATACCATTCCATGGCCGAGTGGTGCAAAAAAATTGCCTCTGTTCACCTCACGTTTAGGTGAGTGCATTTTCGTAGTTAGCAGCTGAAAGAGCTGTTTTGTGTTCCAAGTCAGTAACCACAAACTCAATGATTTTTTTAATTAGCATTTGGTATTTAAATCATAATTTGGCAGTTCACATGGTCTGTGTTTTCTTTGTCTGACAATGCTTCTCCTTGTAGCAAGGAACAATGAGGTAGAGCAGCCTAATTTTTTAATTTGTTCATTAGTATTGACAAAGTCCTTCATTACAGATTAAAGGCATTAAGCTCCTGAACAGGCAAATTGCAGGCCAGATTTCAATGCTTTGGTGTGTAACTGTGGAGAATTAATATAACATGGTGCATGCTAACAGATTTTTTTTTCCCCCCTCATAACACAACTGCAGCCTACATGTCTGGTGTGCAGGTACTTGGGGAATGCTTAATTGTGGGCAGTGGATGGGATAATGTGACTGTTGCATTCCCTTTTTGTCAAATGTTCAAATGCATATTTATCTCTTCCTATATGAAATGGACTGCTCAGGAGAATTGAGAAAACAACTTCATATGCTTGT
This sequence comes from Tricholaema leucomelas, assembly GCA_013400475.1. Classification (NCBI taxonomy): domain Eukaryota; kingdom Metazoa; phylum Chordata; class Aves; order Piciformes; family Lybiidae; genus Tricholaema lacrymosa; species Tricholaema leucomelas. The sequence continues at coordinate 496,303 of WAAF01000015.1, forward strand.
TAGAATTGATTTTCAGTACTGTCACTGAAACAACTTCATTCTTGTATACCTAAGGCATACCGGAATAATGGAGATCAGAGTGATGAATGCTGCTGAGTTCTGAGCCTCAGTCATTAAATGCTGTTGAAGAGATTTGGGGTTTTCAAAGTAACCCATAAGGTGCTTGTTCACTGCAAATCAGCATGCATTTGAAACCTCTGCGCTGAGCCTGTCAAGTGAGGGAGTGATGGAGATAGCTGGAGATGTGTATATCTGTGTAAGCATACACAAACTACTGCTCCACTTAATGGAAAGGGTTAAGTCCTGAAGATTGTGCAACCTGGATGGGGCTCCCAGGTGTGGTTTGGAAATGGCTTCAGCAACTGTTTTCCTTTCCTTCTCAGAACCGAGCTGTGCTCCACATTGCTCTGAGAAACCGGTCGAACGTGCCAATACTTGTCGATGGGAAGGATGTTGTGCCAGAAGTAAACAAAGTGTTGGACAAAATGAAGCACTTCTGCCAGGTATAAAGTGCCACCATAGCTTGTTTGTCACATATTGGTTCTAACCTAGCCTGTTTCCAGTCAAGGTACAAAATACTCCTTGCAGTACTTGTTTGTGGTTTTTGCTACAGAGAGTCCGTGGTGGTGAATGGAAAGGCTACACTGGGAAGGCAATCACTGATGTGGTCAATATTGGGATTGGAGGCTCTGACTTGGTAAGCTCCTGACTTCCACGCGTCTTTCTGTGTGTACATGCTCACAATGAAGAGAACCTAATTGTTGCTTCTGTCCAGGGTCCTCTGATGGTGACTGAAGCCCTGAAACCCTACTCCAAGGGAGGCCCTCGTGTTTGGTTTGTATCCAATATTGATGGTACTCACATTGCCAAAACCTTGGCTGAGCTTAAACCAGATACTACGCTCTTCATCATTGCATCAAAGGTATGCCTGATACAAGCACAGGGGTGCGACTGGAAAGGATTCAGTCAGAGCAGAGGTCTCTTCACAGGAAGATCTGCATCAGGGACTCTGAGTATAGTTTGTTTCTGAAGAGACCTGTTGCAATTCATCTAAACCTGCAGTACAAGCTTGCATTGACTTCTGCATCCCTAAAGTATCAGTAACAAGTGCTGGAAATAACCTAAAGAAGCTCCATGAGTTTGACTGTCTGGGGGTGGAATGTAGGGTCCTGTGTAGATAGACAAGTTCTTGAATTGCCAAGATCTGATTCCTTAAAGCTACTCTTGGCCCTTTATCATAGGTAGTGTTACTTAAGAGTGTTCTGGGTTTTGTATTCATGTCTTGCATTAATGAAGTGTGTGTACTTGAGGAATTTTCATTCTGGTTTGGGGTAGTAACAAAATGCCTTCACCTAAAGAATTCAGATGCTGAATTCCTTGAGCACTGTATAAACTAAGCTTCATGTAGAGGTGAAGTGTGTTGGTGCTGTACAAGGTGATACTTATCTCTGAGGCCAGACTTAGCTGCCTTTAAGTCTTGCCTTGCTATTAACTTACTCTGAAGATAATTGCTAGCTGCCACCTTCCTCTGAGGAACACTTCTGTCTTTAAACAGATGAAAACAAAGTTCATAGTTCTGTAACTTGGGTCACCATTTGTAAAGCACAGTGGAACCTTTTTGCTGTAGAAACCAGGCTGCAACAAATGAACATGTGTAATGCTGCCATCCTCTGTGATGGTGCTTATTATCTTCTCTTGGCAATGCTGCAGCTGAGCAGCAGCTTATGGAATAGGAAGGAAACTTCATAAAGAAATTCTAATGGTCACTTGGAATAATTGAGTTAAGAATCACGGTTCAAAGGCTTAGAAGACTGCCAGATTGAAAGTGTGACACTTCCACTTCTGTTGGCTAGGCTGTAGTTAGATAATTGAACACATTTGAAAGAGGATGAATGACATTTTTTGTTTTGCATAGCAGGCCTTTGTTTCATGATGAAATATTGCTGGGGATGGATGAGAGTAGGTAGACTCTAGTGTTCACCCTTAAAGCTAGATTTTGATGGCTGAGTAAATCAGAATGGTTGTAGATATTTGCAAAGCTGCATGACTGAACTTGTGTGCACACTTCATGAAGCAAGAAAAGATTTTCCTCTAATCAGCAAAACAAAAGTATGGCAAGAATCTTAGCAGAAATGAGTGTTCCTACATGCAAAAGTAGGAATTGAATAAGAGGACAACTCAGCTAGATTATCTTGGTTTGATGCTCAATTAGTTTTTTTAGTTGAATGGTAAAACTTCCTATTTAGTACAGTGAAGCAGAAAATTTTAGTCTCAGGATTTTGCATAACAACTTGGAGAGAAGGTAGGAAATAGGGAATAATTACTCTAGTTCCATGCATAGGGTAGTTTAAATGGATAAACCCATCACTGCTGGTCTTCACTGCTTGTCTAACCTTGTTCAAGTCTGGCAGCAGCTCTCTGTTAGGAACTTCTTGAATCAGTGCAGTGATGACCTGGAACGTGATGTTTCAGCAGGCTGAACTTGTTTCAGTTTTAAGGGCAGTGGCTTACATCCTTCTTGTTTTCCACCTGTAGACCTTTACCACCCAAGAAACCATTACCAATGCAGAAACAGCCAAAGAGTGGTTCCTACATGCTGCTAAAGATGTAAGTCTTGGTTGGCGTTATGTAAAAATGCAACAGCTTTTGGGTGGGGAGTTTCTCCCTGCTCACCCTGTGTGTTCTGGGGGAGAGCCAGTAGCTGCCCAAACATAAGCTCTACAGCTCAGCAAACTGAATATTGCAGTGCTTAATGGCTACTGACAGGCTATTATTTCTGATGAAGGTGATAAAACTAACAATTTTCATTATAAATAGTTGTCCCAAGTCCTGCCTGTTCAGTAGAGGTCTAGCCTCTGCCTTGGGACTGGCAAATTGTCTGAACTACTGATAGGCAAATCCAAGGGCATGGTGTCTGTGGCATCACCTGCCAGCTCTTAGCAAATCTTTTGAAAGCTACAAGGAAGCATGGTTGGAGTCATAGACTGACTTTACTGTGGCAGATGGCTGCTATGAAGAAAAGCCTTGAGTTTGACTCATTCTCTCCTATTTCCAACCTTTAGAAGAAAAAAGCAGGTAGTACCAGCTTGGGTAATTAACCTGTTCCACTCGGAGTAGCTGTCCTTAGTTTGAAAGCTGGGCTTTGAAATTCCTCATTGCACTACTGTTGCAGGCAGCTCAGCTGTGTTCACCAGAACACTTACTGATAGACCAAAGTCTAAACTGGAGCTTGAGATTTATCAGCAGTTCAGCTGGCTTGACCTTCTGACCTAGCCGGAAGGGTAGTACCTGTGCAGCAAGCCCTTATCTGCTCCCCAGTGGCAGTAGTGATGTTCCAGCCTGTCATCATGTTCTCCACATGCTGTTGTGAGCAGGGCTGCTCAGAGGGTTTCCTGAGAGTATGACCAGAGTGTGATCTTCAGACGTGCTGCCAAATCCCACATGCAATAAGATGATTTCAGGTTGATAGATAACTGATGGTAGGCCACAGTACTTTGGCTAACTGTAAGTGATAGCAGATCGGCTTTATGACCAGAAATCAAAATAATCAGCATTCTAAATCTCTTTACTTTTATTCAGCCTTCAGCTGTGGCCAAGCATTTTGTTGCCTTGTCTACCAATGGTGTAAGTATAACAAATGTATTTTCTTATGTACCTTTAAGCTGGGCTTCGTTGGAAATTCCAGTGAGGAAGCCTGTGTTTTAAGGCATGATTCTCTCAATGCTAATGCACAGTCTTCCTCTTGAAAGGAAGCCTTTTTCTCACAGAAAGTAACTGAAACACTATTTTAGAGTATTAGGGTTGGACCTTCATTATAGTTTTGTGGGTTTTCTGATAGAGCTTTAAATCTGAAGTCAGCATTTCTACTTGAAATGACTATCTTATTAATGAGCACTACCTTTAATTGCCCAAGTGTGTGAGTAACAAGTAAAACTCTTCAGTACTCCCAAGTGCTGAAGTGGTGCAGGGAGCTTGTGTGTATAATCTGTACCATGATTGGCATATTGTACCCTGGGGGAATTCACATCAGAGTATGAAATAAAGACCAATAGCAATTAGGAAAAGACTCTACAGTCATTAAGAGGCTGTTAGGCATTGTGGTGTTATGTTCCTTTCTTCTGTTCTGCTTCTGTTTAAATGGAAATTCAGTCCAGCCCCTAACTGTTGCCACTTGGATTGGTCAGGAAACGAATGGAAGTCATTGATTTAAGACTACAACGTAGTGATAGTGGTTGCTGGAAATGGAGGTATGCTCTGTATTTCTAAAGGAAGGTGGAACTAGAGGATTGTGTATTCAGTAGGCACACAACTCTCAAGTTTTATTAGCTAGACAAACCTTTCTAAGAGTGAGTTTACTCATGGTGTTCTTCATGCTTCTTTTTTTTTTTTAATTTCAGCCTAAAGTTAAAGACTTTGGAATTGACCCAGAGAACATGTTTGAGTTTTGGGATGTAAGTAAACATCTGATGTTGTGTGGTAAATGTTAACTATTGGGATAATCTGCCTTGCTTCAGAAAATGCTAATTAGAGGTCAGGAAACTGCCAGAACACCTACAATATAGGGTAGTAGTGTTCTCTGTGCTGGAAAACCTGAAGACTCATTACTAAAGGCCACTTGAGGGCATATTAGGCAAGTAAAGCAATCTTGTTGTCTCTTGGCCATTGCATTAAAATCCTGCAGTCAGAGGCCTGAAGAGAGGAGCCTTCTGTGTTCTTGGCTGTCTAATCAGCTGTTGGGTAACAGGAGACACGTCTTAACTGATTCCTCTCTGTATGTGGTTATTATAAGCTATGACATTTGACTGTTGGGGTCTGCTGTGTGCAGTGTAGGCCTGTAAAGGTCAAACATCAGGACAGGAGCCCGATTTGATATTTGGTGGCAGATGTGTATTTCAAGCATACTGTCATTAGTCTTGGCCCTTAATCAGAATGGGATTGGTTTGTCTCGTGGACCATGTGCCTGACAAACTAGATTTTAAAGCTGCTGCTGAGACATTCTTTAGAGCATTCCCTTTTTACTGGCCAGTGCCATAATCTCGCTGAAGCATGCTTTAGCTGTAGAGGAGTGATGTTAGGGAAGCAGCTAATACAAGGTGCAGATTTAGTGTTTGGAAGCAAACTGGAATCAGCAAGAGTTCTGCTTTAACAGATGTTACATAAAGCAGACAAGGAGGATGACTTCAAATTAGCCAAAAATACACACTTGTTACAGGGTTACTGCAAGGTGTGGGTGCCCTTCACCATGCCATGTAACCTGTAGTGAATTGTCACTGGAAAGAACATGGGTGTTGCTGCAGTTGGTGCTGTTATTTCCTGGTGGTTGGAACTGAGAAGCCCTGCACTTGTCTAAACCAGTCTCTTTTGTTTCAGTGGGTTGGTGGCCGCTACTCTCTGTGGTCTGCCATTGGTCTCTCCATTGCCCTGCACATTGGTAGGTATTCCTGTGATGTGGCAGTGCCAAGAAGGAGTCCCTTTGCTTCAGGAATGTGACTGTGAAATGCATTAACAGCAGTCCATTGTGGATCAGATCAGGGCATATGGTACTCTGAGTGGACAGAGCAGTCTGTAAAGCAGTAGATGTCGAGGGTTTAGTGCTGTAAATGCAGTTCTGGAAATTACCTAGAGTTGGGTACAAATAGCCAAAATGCATCTCTTGAGTCGCTTGCATAGCCAAAACTACCTGATCTGTGTGAAGCCATGTCAGAGCTGAAAATCAGGCCTTGCAACTGACCTTCTTGAACTGAAGGATTGAGTTTCTGTTAGTATATACATACTCAAACATCCTGTCTCCAGCTCTGCATGCGAGCTTTGATTAGCTTTATCTCCTCCCATTACTTCCCGTTGTTCCCATTCTTGTTCTTCTAGGCTAGAGGGAATGCTGCTTCTATCTGCAGCTTGTTGTGGAACAAAGACTTGAAATTGTTCCCCACCTCCTTGCATTGTTTTGGTGCAGCACTGACATTCCTGATACAGACTCAAATGTAGGTGGAGAGCGCACATTTAATGTGGAAGAGCTCCGAGAACTGCTGTGGCTTGGTGAGCAGGCTGTCCAGCAGCCTTGCATTTGTTCACAGTCTCACAGTATCACCAAGGTTGGAAGAGACCTCACAGATCATCAAGTCCAACCCTTTACCACAGAGCTCAGGTTCCCTTGGCACTTCTTTCAGACATGTAGTCTGAAACCATCATGTAATTTGTTATTCGTGAAAATCAAACAACCAAACCAACCTAGAACTCCCTTAGGCTGAGGTTAGAAGAATAACAATGTGTTTGGTGGGTTTGGAAGGGTATGAATAGGAGTTGGCAGGCTTAGAAAAAACGATGTGAAAAGCAAAACAAACTTACTGTTTTGTCTGCAATAAAGTGTTCATCTCTGCTGGCAGCGAGATTTGGTGCTGACTGCTGACATGCACATCTAGCTGCACTTCTTGCTCTTACTTCTTTTGTTTCCCAGATCTGGCTGCTTTTTTTTTTTTTGCTAAGTGCTTCATCTCCATGTTTTCCATGAAAGAATCAGGTTTTCTTGCTCTTCAGGAAAGTTTAGCTAACATTATCCCACTTGTTAATGAAAATTACTGATAGTTTAAATAACCTAATTAGAGCAAATGGAAATGAGGTGAATTAAGAGAACAGGGGTAAGGTGGGTGGAACTTCCCTTGGAGAGCACCTTATTTCAGCTGCTTTTCCTCAGCCCGACACAGAAATCCCTGCTCTGCTGCCCTGGTCTTTGGGTGATTTGTCTCTCACTGGCTGTAAAGTGACTGCTCAACATATCCTTCAATACAAAGCCTGCCTTTAATGACTCTATTTCCCTTCTATTTGCTTACTCCACCTGAATGGGAATTTTAGGCAAAGGGTTTTGATGTATGTTTCATTAAGCTGGACTTGCTCTGAAGTCCAAGCTTTAATCATACCTGGCTTATGGGAAGCAAATTTCAGGCAAAGTTGAAATGTGAATTTTAAACTCCTGTAAGAGTTGGGAGCCTCCTGCATACAAAGTCTCAACTGCTACAATTGTTTCTGCAAGAGGAATCAAGTTTGAATTGTAAGAGTAAATCCAAACTGACTTTTTCTATTGCTAGGTTTTGACAACTTTGAGAAGCTGCTTGCAGGAGCCCACTGGATGGTGAGTGTGGGGTCCCTCTTTCAGTTTTGCTGCTCTTAAGACTTGTTGGTTTGAAAAGTTTTGTCTTAATGCATCTAATGCCTGTCCTTGGGAAACTCTCCCTGCTTCAGAACGGCACTAAAACCAGCTGAAGAGTTGAGAGGGATGCCAGCTGCTCTTCCAGCTGTAATTGTCCTTTGTCCCATAGGATACCCACTTCCGCACCGCCCCTCTGGAGAAGAACTTGCCTGTGCTGCTGGCCATGCTGGGGGTCTGGTACATCAACTGCTACGGGTGTGAGACCCACGCTCTGCTGCCCTACGACCAGTACATGCACCGCTTCGCTGCCTACTTCCAGCAGGTAAGGCCCAGGGGAGGGCTTTCGAGGAGCAAATATGTGGAGATGCTTCTGTCCTGGTTCTGAAACCTGGATCTGTTTCCAACACAACATTCTTGTAGATGTGATGCTCGAGGATGTCCCACCAAGCAGTGGACTTAGCACTGTTAGGTTAATGGCTTGACTGAATAATCTTTAAGGTCTTTCCCAGCCTAACCAGTTCTGTGATTCTGTGGGTCTGTGTAACCAAAGGCATGAAGAGACTGGTACCAAAATGGATAGCAGCTGATTGGCTCAGTTAATTTAGAGATGGTTTTTTTTCCTCTCAGACCTCATTTATCTTTGTGTCCACAAATTAAGCAGATGTATCCCTAATCATAGAACGGTTTAGGTTAGAAGGGACCTCAAAGCTCATCCAGTTCCAACCCCCCACCATAGGCAGGAACACCTCTCACTAGAGCAGGTCACTCAAGGCCTCATCCAGCCTGGCCTTGAACACCTCCAGGGAGGGAGCAGCCACAGCCTCCCTGGGTAACCTGTGCCAGTGTCTCATCACCCTCACTGCAAAGAACCCTTTCCTGACATCCAGTCTAAATCTCCCCTCTGCCAGTTCAAACCCATTCCTCTTCATCCTGTCATTACAGGACCTTGTCAGTAGTCCCCCCAGCCTTCCTCTAGCCCCCTTCAGATACTGGAAGGCCACTCCAAGGTCTCCTCAAAGCCTTCTCTTCTCCAGGCTGCAGGGCCCCAACTCTCTCAGCCTGTCCTCAGAGCAGGGCTGCTGCAATACTTTAAGCATCTTTGTGGCCTCCTCTGGACTGGCTCCAACACTTCCATGTCCTGCTTGTGCTGGGGGCTTGAGAAATGCATGCAGTGCTCTAGGTCTGAGGAGAGCAGAGCCAAGGGGCAGAATCCCCTCCCTTGTCCTGCTGCCCACACTGCTCTTGCTGCAGCCCAGCACAGCGTTGCTGTCTGGGCTGCACTCACACTGCAGGCTCCTGTTGAGCTTTTCATCACCCCAGACCCCCAGGTCCTGTTTCTCAGGGCTGCTCTCAGCCATTCCTTACCCAGCCTGGAGCTGTGCTTGGGATTGTGTCAGTGCTTAAGAAATTCCTGTGAAAGGGCAGCGCTGATTGTAGTTGAAGTACTGATACTGTACAAGGTGTGGTTCTGCAAGAAAAGTGATGATGCCTTTCCTTCCTCCTAGGGTGATATGGAGTCTAATGGCAAGTACATTACCAAGAAAGGCTCTCGTGTGGACTACAGCACTGGCCCTATTGTGTGGGGAGAGCCTGGCACCAATGGACAGCATGCTTTTTACCAGCTCATTCATCAAGGTAAACTGGAACTACTCAGTACCTTGCTTGGGAATTAAGTTCTGTGTGGCTAAAAAGCTGCAAGAGTCTGCAGAGAGCTGACTCTTTAGAGGTTGGATTCTTTAACTTAGCATCACATTGCTATGGTGCTCTTATGAGGGAATTTTGAAGGCTGCAAGGTGGGTTTAATTCTGTGATAAGGATGGACAACTAAAGCTGAAACTACTGAACTGTATTGTCACTTCCCCCTGCTGTGAATGAGAGAAAGCAGTTTTTGAAGTTTAAGTGGCTGAGTCATTGCAAGACTCTGACCGTGGGATAAGCATTAAAGATTTGCCAAAGGCTTTCCTGTTGCAGAGTTATTGACGTGGCTTTTCTTACAGGAACTCGCATGATTCCCTGTGACTTCTTGATCCCAGTCCAGACCCAACATCCAATCAGAAATGGCTTGCATCACAAGGTAATAAATTCTTGATCAGGGCACTCATCTGGCAGCTGGAGGCACTGAAGCTTAATCACTATTACAGTACCTGGTATTTGTGGGTGTCACTTTGAAACTCTGTGCAGAGGCTGTGTCAGCACTTGCCACAGCTCTGAAAAGATCTGGGTTATAATGACAGCTTATACGTAACAAATACAGTGATATTTTTGCTCTTGAAAACCTGCAACTGTGTAGCTGTAGTATGTTGACAAATAACACCCAAGTAAGGTCCAAGCTTTAGAACGTGATTTGGCAAAAGGAGGTGAGAAGAGGTTTCACTTGCCTGTAGGTATTGTAAGAGTTTCTCTTCAGTGTAAAGTATAGGACAAAAGCATACATGGATTTGCAAGCTACTGTTAGGCAGAGAATAGGAAACTCAAATCTTCTGCTATATTGGCAGGGTTTGGTATATGGTATGCTGTGGGGATTTCCCTTCATGCAGAGGAAGTACAGCTTAGTTGGTTATCTGACTCATCTTTGCACCTAGCTTTCCATGTATGTGGATAAAAGTGCAAACTATCCTGGGTGGAAAGGGGTGTGTTAAGTCCTGGCTCCTTTGCTCTCCCTTGGAGGCTTGCTGTCAGCTGCAGTACAGGCAGGACTCTGCCAAACAGTCCTGGTTCTTTGCATGTATGCACTGTTAAAGTAGTCATCAGATCTCCTGGCACTGGCAGGCATTGTGCAGCTCAATCTAGTCCACGTCTTGCTGCCAATAGTGTTAAAAACAAGAGCTGTAGCTGTAGGTCTTGGTCTAGATTCAAGCACTGATTATTGCTAGTCTAGGTAAGGAAACAGAAGCTTGAGTTGATAGTTTTTATTTCTACCTGCTAGATCCTTTTGGCCAACTTCCTTGCTCAGACCGAGGCCTTGATGAAAGGAAAGACTGCTGATGAAGCTCGTAAGGAACTTCAGGCGGCAGGACTGAGTGGAGAAGCTCTGGAGAAGCTCCTTCCCCACAAGGTAACCGGAGTATGTGTCTGGGAGCTTCCCTCCAGGCGCTGCGGTGGGGAGGGCAGTGCCGGGCTGCTGCGGGTGGAGTTGGCCGGTGGGGCAGTGCCCCCCGGTGGTGGTTAGGTGCTACAGCATCGACGCCCGTGGAGCCTGCGTTGTGCTTGTGCCTTGCTGGGGCTAGTGGGGCAGTCTGTGAATGGCATTTAGGCCAAGGCATGCCGATCTGGAAGCTTTTTTGAGGCACTCCAGTGAAGATAAGCTCTCACTTCACTGCCCCTGGACTCTTGCCCTGTATTTTACTTCCTGTAGCCCATAGTATCCAGTAATGGTGCTTGGGGACAGCACCTTGCCATTGTTGCAATAAAACATGGACATTATGCAGTCTTAGTGGAGGCTGTTGGCCTTTAAAGCTTTCAGGACTTTCTATTTGCTGCTAATACAAAGAGTCCGGTGTGGATTACTGGGTAACAATAACTCTTGTCTTGAAAGGTCTTTGAGGGAAATCGACCAACCAACTCTATCATGTTTACAAAACTCAACCCCTTCACCCTGGGAGCCATCATTGGTAAGTAAATGGATCTCTGATCTGTGAATGCTTGTTAGAACTGTCTGATGAAGTTCACTGATCAACCTTTTTCTGCTTATAGCCATGTATGAACACAAGATATTTGTACAAGGAACTGTCTGGGATATTAACAGTTATGACCAGTGGGGGTAAGTGTCCTTCATCTGTTTGTCATACATCTACTGCAGCATTCCTTCATCTGTTGTGACTTGAAAAAAACAAGGGAAAAAATACTATAGGATAGTTTAAGAGCAGGTTTTCTGAGGTGAGTCTCCACATATCCTTGTTCTCCTATGCATGATGACTTTAGGGGTGTCTGGTTAGCTTGATTTAAAAAAATACAGTGAATGCAGGGGGGAAAAGGCAGTAATGAGTAGAGGAGCAGTTAAGCTGTCTGAACATATGCTTGGTTAGAGAAAAGAAATATTTTACTTCTACAAACATCTACTTGGCAGTTTGACGTTTCTAAGCAAAAGCCTGTGACTGCCTCTTGATTTTTCTTTTTCCTGTACTGGAGATACAAGAAGATTGTGAGCAGATATCTTCATATATAGGTCTGTCTGCTGCAGGCTGTACCTGTTACAGAGCTCCATACAGGGAAGAGCAGCTTTGAGGAGTTTGTTACTGTTACTTTTAGAAATGAAAGACTTCATTAGGGGCTAATGAGATTGTTTTATATCTGTAGTAGTAGAAACCGTACAACATACTGTATGGAGACCTACTGTGCAGGAGAAAGGGGAGGTTTGTTTCAGTTGAAACCTGCCTGTACTGAGGGGTTATTTTGAGAAGCAAGTTTGCTTTCCAGGCTTAGAACAGCAGTTGACACTAAGCTGCCTTCTTCAAAGGATATAGGTCTTAGTGTGTTTCAGAGCTATCTTACCACAGCAACTTCTAGGTTATTGAAGTAGAAACCAAAAAGACTGTCTAGTGAGTGCTGATGTCTATGAATGCTGGAATCAAGAGTGAGGAAAATACAGTTTTTGCTGCAACACATCAATCTAGAATGGCATCCAGAATTACCTTTGGCATGTGGGGATGGTGTAGAATCAGTCCAGATTCTTGCAGCTGCTGGAATATGCTAGGCTCTTGCCCTGCTGGCTGTAACTCCTGGAGTGCTGAAGGGGAAGAGGCGCTGCTTAACTCTTAAAAGTTGCTAATTTGTGAGCTGTCTGTTCAGCCAAGCAGCTGGGAGAGCTTAAGTTGTTCATGAGTGGCACTGAGCTGAGTGACATTAACTTTGTCAGCAGTTGGTGGAGGGAAGAGCATTCACTGTCATGTTCACTGTCAAGTTACTTTTTACTCGCCTGTTATTTAATGACTCATAGTAAGTTCTGTAAGTTGTTAGCACTAATGGTTTTTGTTCTTTCTTCCCCTGCTTTTATAAATGCAGAGTTGAGCTTGGAAAGCAGCTTGCCAAGAAAATTGAGCCTGAACTGGAGTCGGATGCTCCAGTGACATCTCATGACAGCTCGACAAACGGGCTCATCAATTTCATTAAAAAACACAGGGCGTGAGCTGAAAGATTTAGAGGACATCAGCAATCTGACCACCAAATACTCAAATCTGTTGTAGTTGTGCTTTTTTTAGCCACTTCTAATGAAAATAGCACTTTACAGATGTAGCTTCTCCACTTGTTGCAGTTCATCTTGTTGCGTCAAGTGTTACAAATGAAACCTAGTTTTGTGAGCCCAGAGAGTGTAGAGCTGCTTTATTTTTGTGGCTGTTAATCTGTAAAGTGCAGTTGGTATGTTCCTCAGTTCCTACCCCTCCACTTCCTTAAGGATGATCACCTACTGATAGTAGAAAATAAAAGGTATGATGGATGAGTAAAACTTCTTCACTCTGTATCTTTCAAGTACAAGTCCAGGAATGTTTGCCTCACCCACAATGTAAGGTCCTCTGAAGCCAAGTAAACTCACTTCTTTTTGGACTGGTTCTGCTGGAAACTGGAATTTAACTCTACAGCTGTGGATGTGGATTGCAGAATTTGCTGCATTTGAGCAAGATGCAGATTCATTTCCAGTGCTCCTGTAAAAAGGGAAGCTTTGTAATGTTTGGTAATGGATCTTTCAATTCTTCCATAAGCTCTGGAGGCCCTGTGTGAACAGCACTCCTCAAGGGAAGAAGGTTCCTGGAGTTACAGTGATGTCTTAATTTCACAAACACACTTCAAGAGTTTGTGAAGCAAAAGCTTGGGATCACTTCATGTATTTTTGGTATCTTCTAGAGGCACTATCTTCTCTCTCTCAAATGAGCATCTCTGTTCCAACAAAACAAAATAGAGACCAATCTAACTATTTGTAAACAGGTTGCTTTCTATCTTCCTCCCTCTACCACTGTAACTCCTCTCTGCTAGCAGTCTGGCATGTTCTGTGGCTATTGTTCTGTAACACCTTTAATAAAGGTAAGACACAAGCATTGAAAGGAAAAAGGAGATGTTAACTGTGGTTTCCTCTTCATGCTACTGTGGCTACTTAAGCTTCTGTTTCTTACAGTATGTCTTTGTACACAGTGAGGGGCAGGAGCCCAGGCTTGATCTCCCTCAGGTGGCACACAACTCCCTGGAGCTTGACACCTACCTTTGAGCTCAGGTGCTGTGTAGTGCTCAGATGCTCTGCCTTTGCTTCATGAAGCTGATCAGTTTTCCCACATAAAATATGGTCACAAAGAGAACCCACGAGAAGGAGGCAGCATGGTTTCAACTGTTTTTACCCTTTATTCCACCTGTGTAGAAGCATGTCACCTCTGTTAACAGAGCCTGTGTTCACAACCACCTGACTCCCCCCCCCCCCCCAGATTGGAGGGAAAGTAGGACACCCAAGAGAAGCCTCTGAGTTTTAGTGAGGCTGCACTCTGCAGTTACCTTAGCAAAAGCATGAGCAGCCAGTGATAAAGCAGTTTCCCCCCAACCTGAGCACAGAGCAGCCAGCACAGCAGAAAAAGCTAGCACCCCAAACCTGAAATCTGGAAACGGCAACTAGAGCAGGAAGCCTCTCATGTTACAGTTTGAACTTTGAGCCCCGTGCTCTTTTGCTCCAGCCAGCATGCTAATTTTGAAGCTGTCGGGATGGCAGCATGCTACTGAATAGCAGCAGCAGATTCACCTTGACCTATGGCATTCTCTTTGCTAGCAAGCAACAGGACCAGAGGATAATGGTTTCAAGCTGTGCCAGGGGAGGTTCAGGCTGGCAATTAGGAAATACTTATTTACAGAGAGGGTTCTCAAACATGGGAATGGTCTGCCCAGGGAGTGCTGGAGTCACTGTCCTTAAGAGATGTGGACCTGGTGCTTAGAGGTATGGTTTTGTATTGACCTGTCAAAGCTGGGTCAAGGGTTGAGCTAGATGATCTTAGAAGTTTCTTCCAAATGGACATTTTCTGTGTTTCCACCCCTTATACCACCTGCATCACACCTAGCAGTGATTAATGTCGCATCATGCATCCTTCACTGTCCATTCTCACTCAAAATGTGACCACCTTGTACACAAATGTCTCACTGCAGGTGCTCCAGAGCTCTGCCCCATTCCAGCAGAGTCCAGATTAGTCCAAATGATGGAGCTGTGTTTCTGTCCCTGGGGCAGTCAGTTCTAGCGACCTTCCACCTCTCCAAGTGAAAGCAAACTGGCCTGCATTCTGGTACATCTCAGTGTGGGGATGTCCCTGTCACACCAGAAAGACAGATGGATCTCACCCCTTGTAGTCTGGTGTCCCTGTACCTGTGCTGAAGCTTTATGCTGGTGTGGGTTCAGCTTGCCAAGCCATGCGATCCATACAACACACTAAACCCAGCTGTCCCCCTTCTCCATCTGCCTGGAGGTAGGGCCCCTCTAATCCTGCCTGAGATCACCTGCCTCTTGTGAAGGTGCTTTGGGAGTCCCTTCAGAAGGGGCTTGTCTGCTCTGTTTGGGTGACCTTCCACTGGAAACTGAGGCAGCATCCTTTGGGGAAGAGTTTGCTTGTAATCACAGACTCGTGCAGCCAGGACTGGAGTGGGTCCCACTTCTTCCACGGTCATGTAAGTAGAGCCGCAGGGTAGGCCGTGGGGTGTACCTCCCAGATTCTGTCCTTGTGGGGAGAACACAGGAGCTCAGCTGCTCCTCATGGCTGAAACAGGACCGCAGAGAGTAGAATGTTCTTGAGTTGATGGAGCTCCTAGGACAGTTTCTCCCCAGCTGCAACATGGCCCTGGACAGGAGGAGAGATGTTCCTCACCTTGCTGGGGCCTGCTGCGCATTTCATCCACCGTTTGTCCTCGGCATCTTCCAACCCCGGAGACAAGAACTGAGCGGGCAGCCCTGGCTCCTCCTCCTCCCGCGATGGCCGGGCTCGGTCCTTCTCTTTTGCAGGACAAGCTGCTTTTCCGTGCAGGGGCAGCCGGTGCTGGCCCAGGATGGTTCTCGGCGGCAGCTGCCTGCCTGTGGGAGCCAGGGGCCTACTGCTCTGCCCTCAGGCTCAGATGCCTCTTGCCCCTCAGCGCTGGGAGAAGGCCTCAGCAGGCACGGGCCAGGGCCCGGCACACCACAGGCAGTTCTGTCTCTCGGGAACTTACAGAATCATAGAACAGTTGTGGTTGGAAGGCAGCTCAAAGCTCATCCAGTTCCAACCCCCCACCAGAGGCAGGGACACCTCCCACTAGGTCGCTCAAGGCCTCATCCAGCCTGGCCTTGAACACCTCCAGGGAGGGAGCAGCCACAGCCTCCCTGGGCAACCTGTGCCAGTGTCTCACCACCCTCACTGCAAAGAACCCTTTCCTAACATTCAGTCTAAATCTCCCCTCTGCCAGTTCAAACCCATTCCNGCCAAGGGGCAGAATCCCCTCCCTTGCCCTGCTGCCCACACTGCTCTTGCTGCAGCCCAGCACAGGGTTGCTGTCTGGGCTGCACTCACACTGCCGGCTCATGTTGAGCTTTGCATCACCCCAGACCCTCAGGGCCTTTTCCTCAGGGCTGCTCTCAGCCATTCCCCACCCAGCCTGGAGCTGTGCTTGGGATTGCACCCACCCAGGTGCAGGACCTTACACTTGGCCTTGTTGAATACCATGAGGTTGGCCTGGGCACAGCTCTGCAGCCTGTGCAGGTCCCTCTGGATGGATCCCTGCCCTCTAGCAAGTGACTGTGCCACACAGCTCCGTGCCATCTGCAAACCTGCTGAGGGTGCACAGCTTCCAGGCTGACAACCTTTCCCAGGCGTTTCACCAGCTCATCAGGATTTGGCACTGACTCGGGGGTGAGATCCCAGCCCACCGCAGGTGAGTGCTGGTCTGGGCCCTCACTGTGCCACACACCCTGCCAGAAGGATGCTCATGGCCTGTGACTTCATTGCGCCCTCAGCTTTTCCTCTCTATGTTCTTTATCATTTTGAGACAGAAGGAAAATAGAGAAGTTCTCAGACTGGAGATGAGAAAGAAGTTCTCTCCAATGAGGGCAGTGAGACACTGGCACAGGCTGCCCAGTCGATCACACTGGGTGGTTCTGTGCTCCATGACCTCCCTGGAGATGTTCAAGGCCGGGTTGGATGAGGCCTTGAGCAACCTGGGCTGGTGGGAGGTGTCCTATGGCAGGGGGTTGGAGCTGGATGAGCTCTGAGGTCCCTTCCAACCCAGCCCACTCCATCACTCTGTGACACCAAGCTGTGTGGCACAGCTGAC
>WAAF01000016.1:0-20824 GCA_013400475.1 Tricholaema leucomelas
ACCAAACATGGAAAAGTCCACAGGTCCGGTACCCCCAAGTATGTGAAGGGCATGAGCTGGGCCACACACTGACAAAAATAAGCTTGTGTAACTTGTTTATTACACAGGCCTGAGCAGGGCCAGACACCTTGACACCGGGCTCTTTGTCTCCCCAATGTGCCTTTAATGTGTTTACCCCAGGTTTGGGGAGGAACATGTTTGGGCATGCCAGGCAAAGCGAAAAATAAAAAATAAGCCTATTTTTCGGGCCTACAGTCCCTCCATGACACCATAATGAAGAAGCTCCTCCCTATGGTGATCTCTCTGATCAGGAAAAGAACTGCGCTTCTTTCACAGATGGCTCCTGTCGTCTTGTTGGGAAGAAGGAAAGATGAAAATCAGCAGTCTGGAGTCCTACCAGGAAAGTTACTGAAGCGAGAGATGGAGAAAGTGAATCCAGTCAATTTGCTGAGGTAAAAGCTGTCCAACTTGCTCTTGGTGTGGCTGGATGTGAAAATCGGCCTATCTTTTACACTGACTTGTGGCTGGTGGCAAATGGTCTATGGTGTTGGCTAAAAGACTGGAAAAAGCATGGTTGGCAGAGGAAAGGAAAGCCTATTTGGTGTGCTGATCTATGGCAGGATGTTGATGCACGGCTGAAGAGAATTCCAGTGAGGGTGCAGTATGTAGACACACATATGCCCAAGAGCAGAGTTACTGAGGTACACCAACACAACTACCAGGCAGAACAAGCTGCTAAAATTTCTCAGGTTTATACAAACTCTGATCTTGACCTTGACTGGAAACACTGAGGTGAACTGTTCCTAGCTCGGTGGGCCCATGATTCATCTGGACATCAAGGCAGAGATGCAACATACCGATGGACACGCGATAGGTCAGTTGGCTTATCCATGGACGCTATTACTCAAGTCATTCATGACTGTGACATTTGTGCTGCTATTAAGCAGGCTAAGTGAATCAAGCCCTTATGGTATGGTGAGCGATGGTCCAAGTACAAGTATGGTGAAGCCTGGCAGATTGACTACACCACTTCACCTCGATCTCGTTCTGGCAAGCAGTATGTGCTAATGATGGTAGAGGCCAGCACCGGATGGCTGGAAACCTATCCAGTTCCACATGCTACTGCTCTTAACACCATTCTTGGCTTGTAAAGACAAACCATGTGGAGACATGGAACTCCAGAGAGAACTGAATCAGACAATGGCACTCATTTCAAGAACAATCTTGTGATACGCACCAGCTTCAAGAAAGATTGAATGCTACAATCTGGAAACCACCCTAAAAGCCATGGAGGGTGGAACTTTGAAACACTGGGAGAAAGATTTTGCACAAGCAACTTGGTTGGTAAATTGCAGAGGTTCAGTAAACAGAGCAGGATCTGCACAGTCAGATTTGGTCCAAACAGTAGACGGTGATAAAGTTCCTGTTGTACGTGAAAAGAATCTGTTAGGGAAAACTGTTTGGGTATTTTCTCCTTCAGGTGAAGGGAAACCTGTCCCAGTGGTGGTGTCTGCTGAAGGTCCTGGTCATACCTACTGGGTAATGCAGAAGAATGGTGAAATCCATTGTATTCCACAGAGAAATTCAACCTTAGCTGTGAGAGCTTAAAATTCAGAGTGTATAATGAAAGCTGTAAAGAGTGTCTGTTTTAAATACTATGTGGCATCCAAAGAGAAAATCTACGAGACAATCTACAGTATGTGAGCATGAACCCAGTGTCACCTGGGAGTTCCTTTACTCGTCTCATCTGTTAAGAGACAAACTGTTTGCTGTTTTCTTAGCTTTTGAATCACCTACATCGGAGATAGCTGGAATGAAGTGTGAACTGAACTTGTAATATTCATTAGTGTAAATACTGTCTTAGAATAGATCAGATAGTTCTCAGCAATACTCTGAGTGAAATAGACAAGGGTGGATTGTGCAAGTTTGAAGCTAGCCAGAATGTTTTAGTGAGAAGGATTACATCACAGGCTGTGAAGGAGAAACAGTGCTGATGTCTACTTCACTCACAGGATTGCTGAGAGGTATGGGAACAAGAATCCAAACTTAGATAAGGCACTTCTTCTGCCTGGGAGCTCTGAGCTGCATTTCTTTCTCTAGCTTCTCTGCCGTCTCTCTGATTAATCCACTGTGCTTCATAACCCCCTGGCCAAACCTCCATTCTTCCTTGGGACTGGGATAAGGTTGAGAGAGGTAGGAGAAGGTGTAAGGGTGGTTGTGAGGCCCTCCTGGGGACTCAGGTTTCTGGGAGGGCTGTTGTGTTTCTGTATCATCTTTTACCTTGTATATTTCTGTCTATAACTGTATATACTGTAAATATCTGCTTGTATATTGAGCTAAGCTGTAAATATAAGCTCCATTCAAATTTCCAGAGCTGGCTGAGTCTAGTCTGGGTGATTTCCAAAGTGGGCGGGGAGGCAGATAACACCCAAATCTATTCATTAAAACTTTGCTAGTACTGCATGATTCTCCATATGGCAGTAGATGTAAAGCCTTTTTCTTTTCCATTTCATTTATACAGTCTTAGCTTCAAAGCATAAGAATTCCTGGGCTTTTTTGTATGAAGGATCTAAGCATCTTTAAAGGGTAAGGATATTTTCTGACTCCTCAATTCACATTCAGAGTTTTCACTCTCTGAGAAAATCTACTATAGGTTAGTGTAGATCCAATGCTATAGTACTCATGGGGTTCTTACAGACCACCACATGACACTGGTGAAGTATAGAGAATGAAGATCCAAAGTTACTTTCTGAGCAGACTGATGAATTATCCGTGAGCACTTCCTAACATCAGAGAAACATTAGAGAAAACAAACTCAGTATTCTCTCCAAGAATGTTAAAGTTATGCTGTTTGTGTTGGTTTTTTTCCTTCCATAAAGTGAATGAGGGCATTCATAGACCATTACCATTTCGTATCTTGCCAAAGTTTATATCTCCATGGTAAGCAAGTTATAAGAATTATGTCCAAATTAGCTCAAAATAACCCCACTTTGAAGAGAGAGCAATATCATCTGCTCCAAATTAACTCTTTCATTTATTGCAGGAATCTTTTCAAGTCATACAGAAATCTGAGTAAATTAATGTGCTCTGAAGAAATTATCTTTCATATTGGGTATGTCCCATTATTGGTCAAAAAGGATTAATTTGCATCAGATGCAGATAACTGTATTAAGATAAGGAAAATGTTGTGCACAAGTAGAGCTAAGCGGCCTAGCAAGGCCTATATACCTAAAGAGACACAAAGAATTTGGCCACCTACAAATGCATTATTCAGACCAAGATACTACTTTGCTGTACTGAACAGGTGCTGCACATCCACCTGACTTTGTAATGCATTTTCTCCCACCATATGATTTCCTATTCTTCTCTGCATTCCAAGCTATGACTAGGGGTATAGATGAAAAGATTAACTGTGCCCCTGCTCTCTCAACTGCTTTTCCCAGCACCTTGAAGTCCCTTTTCATAGCTTTTAGCCCTCTGTTATCAACCTCATCATTTCCTGCCTGTATAACTAACAAGGGATAGTAATCAGAGGGCTGCACTACAGTAGGCAGCCTCCTGGTAACATCCCTGACCCGAGTCCCAGGGAGCCAGCAGACTTCCCTGTGGGAGGGCTCTGGCTGGCATATGGGGCCTTCTGCTCCCTTCAGAAGGGAACCACCAATAACAATTACCCTCTTCTTTTTCTTTTGGGTACTCGTTCTGATATGATGGGGCAGCTGATTTGCTTCAGTCATGCCCCCAGATGGTGATGCTTCTGCCTCCTCCAAAACCACCTCACCCTCAACCTCTAGTGCCCTGTGTTTGTTGTTCAAGGGCAACTGAGGAGGTGAGGATGGCTGGAAGGTTTTTCCCTTGCCTCTTCTGGCAGGCACCTGAGTCCACTCTCCCTTTTTTCTTGGCTCACCTCCCTCTGGTAAGGGGGTCTGCAGAGCATGGTGCTGTAGATCCAACTCTCTTTCACATTTCCTTTTCACCCTAAGCCTTTCCACTTCGCCTTCAGTTCAGCCACTGAACTATTAATCTGCTCACACGTAATGCAGCCATTGCCTCTGCCACCCTCGACTTCGAGTGCCAGGCTCCAACACTCCTCACAGCCAGTTGCCTGGATGCCTGCATGCCTATGGGTGGGGTCTATTTGGGTGCCCACAGTTTTACACGTATTGTAAACCTTTGACCGAGTTTGCACCATGTCTCCCTTCCTTCGAGGTACCGATGGTAGTTGGTTTGGGTGTGGAGGGTTTTTTTTTTGTTGCTTGTTTGGGTTTTTTTTTCTTTTC
Organism: Tricholaema leucomelas; assembly: GCA_013400475.1. NCBI lineage: Eukaryota > Metazoa > Chordata > Aves > Piciformes > Lybiidae > Tricholaema lacrymosa > Tricholaema leucomelas. The sequence goes on from WAAF01000016.1 coordinate 4,281, forward strand.
CTCCCTGTGGCTAGGCTCAGCAGTAGGCTGCTCTCTTCCCAAATCAGGCTCTGGCGTCACCGCTGCTGCTCCTCATTAAATCGCCTGCTCGCCAGGCACCAGTGCTGAGCGCAGGAACAGAATAGTCCTGCTGACCACACCATTCATGACACAAGCTAAGATGCCATTGGCCTTCTGTACTATGTGGGCACACTGCTAGATCATGTTCCATCTGCTGTCCAGCACTCCCAGGTCCCTCTCTGCCAGGCCACGCTCCAGCCATTCATCCCCCAGTCTGTAGCGCTACACAAGGTTATTGTGCAGGACCCTACACTTGGCCTTGTTAAACCTCATACCACTAGCTTCATCTCATCAACCCAGCCTGTCCAGGTCTCTCTGAAGCACCTGTATTCCAGCAAATCGAGAGGGGTAGGGGGGAAGGTGAAGGGACAGTTGGGAGCCCCTCCTGGGGACTCAGGTGTCTGGGAGGGGAGTTGTGTTTCTGTATTACCTTTTACCTTGTATATTTCTGTATATAACTGTATATACTCTAAATATCTGCTTGTTTATTGTGCTAAGCTGTAAATATACACTTCGTTCAAATTTCCAGAGCTGGCTGAGTCTAGTCTGGGTGATTTCCAAAGTGGGGGATGGGGGGGGGAGGGGGCAAGTAACACCAAAACCACCACAAGAGCTGTGCAAGCAGAAATTGAATGAAAGCAAGTGTAAAGTCTTGCACCTGAGAATTAACAAATCCATAGATCAGTATAGGTTGTGGGCTGTTGGAGAGCAGTGAAGGGTGGTCCTAATGGATGGAAGGTTGATCCTGAACCAGCAGTGTGTTCTTATGGACAAGAAGGCCAATGCCATTCTGGGGTGTGTTAGAAGGGCTGTGGTTAGTACACTGAGAGAGGTTCTCCTCACCCTCTACTCTGCCCTGGTAAAGCTGCATCTGGAATACTGTGTCCAGTTCTGGGCCTCTCAGTTCACAAAGGACAGCGAACTGTTTGAGAGAGTCCAGCATAGAGCCACAAAAATGATTAAGGGAGTGGAACATCTTCCTTACGAGGAGAGACTGAGGCTCTTCAGCTTGGAGAGGAGGAGACTAACAGGTTACCTCATGAATGTTTATAAATACGTAAAGGATGAGTGCCATGAGGATGGAGCCAAGCTCTTCTTGGTGATGCCAAATAACAAGAGAAGGGGCAGGGGGTGGAAGTTGAGGCATAGGAGGTTCTATGTGAATCTAAGGAGGATTTTTTTCACATGAAGGAGACAGAGCGCAGGAACCAGCTGGCCAGGGAGGTTGTGGAATCTCCCTCTCTGAAGATATTCAAGAACCGTCTGGATGAGTTTCAGTGTGATTTAATAGAGGAGATCCTGCTCTGACAGGGAGGCTGAACCAAGTGATCTTTTGAGGTCCCTTCCAGCCCCTAACATTCTGTGATTCTGCGTGTGATTCTGTATATGTTTCTCCTCTATTTAAGAATGTACAATGACATTCACCCGATAGACTTCTTTAAAATCGTTTCCCTATAATCAGAGTCACCTCATTCCTCAGAAGTGCAGCTTACCTGTGATGCCACTGAGCAGATGAACATGACGTTCAAAATCACCTCCTTCTTCTGAAGCTGTGGTTTCTAAGGATGCAAGTAACCTGCTCTCAAAGTAACAGGTTGGGGCTACCCTGGGAATATTTTCCATTTGCAGATCACTGATACTCCAACCATCCCAAATTAGAAAAGGTCTCCAAACCACCTTGCTTAAGTAGTCTTGAAAGATAAGGTAATCACCAAAACAGAATTTGCTCTTTAGCACTGACTTAATGAAAAAGTGTGGCTGCTTCCTTATTCATTCATTTTTCTTTAATAATGTAACGGTTTGCTAGAAGAGTAGCATGATCAGCCAACTGGCAATGAAATTCATAATAGCAATTTAAATTTCTCTTCGATTTTTGAGACAATACTGATTATTTTTTGCATTTGATCTTGCAAGACCCCTAGATATTAGGAGGAAGCTCTTCACAGAGAGAGTGATTTGCCATTGGAATGGGCTGCCCAGGGAGGTGGTGGAGTTGCTGTCCCTGGAGGTGTTCAAGAAAAGACTGGATGGGGCACTTAGTGCTATGGGCTAGTTGATTGGCTAGGGCTGGGTGATAGGTTGGACTGGATGATCTTGGAGGTCTCTTCCAACCTGGTTGACCTGGTTGGTTCTATGATTCTGTGATCGTGTAGGTAAACATCAGTCAAATTCAAAAAAAAAAAGCGGGGGGGGGAGGGGAACCCCAAACAACCCAACCTGAACCCAAAACACCAAAAGAGTTTAAGAACCACACATCTTCTGTAGGATACTATATGGTGGGAATGTGTCCCAGAGACTCCAAGTCAGATGGATGGCCCCAAAGTCTAAGCCTTGAATGTAAAAATCTCTGGTAATATGCATAGGATCAATGGCTATTTTTCTGTGGTTTGGGAAATTGAAAGACCTCCCAGTTCTGCAGAACACCATGAAAAATGTTGTACTCTTACATATTTGTACACTTTCCTGGTTACCAGGCCTCAGAGTTGCAGGAAAAATGCTGCCTTTCTAAGACAGCTGTATTTGGTTTAGCTGAGCTGGAGTTAATTTGCCCCAGAGCATCTTTCTAGTGATGTGCTTTGTAGTGCTGTAGCTGTGTGTTGATAATATACCAAGCACCTGAACCAAGCACCAAGGCTGTGTTTTCCAACATTTCTCTGCCCCGGGAGTATGCTGAGGGGTAAGACTTTGGGAGGGGATACAACTGGGCCAGCTGACCCAAACTGACCAAAGGGGTATTCCATGCCATATGGCATCAGCTCATATATACAAGCTGAGTGAAAGAAGTGGGAGGACATTCATTGATGGTGTCTGTCTTCCGGAATAACCACTATGCATAGAGCCCTGCTTCCTGGGAGTCACCAAAACACCATGGGCTTGATGGGAAGCCGAGAAGAACATCTTTGGTTTTGCTTCCACACATGGCCTTTGCTTTTGCTTTGCATAATTACAATACCTTCTATCTTATTTTGGGCCTTTTGTTATATTTTCTCCTCCCCAACATCCACCTAAGAAGGAGACTGACAGAGTGGTTTTGGTAGACATTTGGACCCCAGACAGGATCAAACCATGACAACAGCTTATATATGGAAGTTAATAATACTTAAACAAGCATGTAGGCAAAAGACTTAACCAGAATTCTCACTAATTTCCCATTCCTCTGAAGCTCATTATCTTTGAGACAAACTTTGTTGATATATCTCTTGAACAATAATTCTGGTCTTTAAAAAAAACAGAGAAGTTAATGGCTTTCATTCAAAACTGTTTTGTCTTCATCTCCTACCCCATGATTGTAAAAGAGGTAGAAATTACTCTTCAGGGTTACTAAAGACCAACTTGAATTTTTACAAGATGTACTGTGGTACTCAGTTTTGGTTCTGCAAGTCAAAACCAACACACATCTCAGCTTCTTTTTCCAGCTGAAATTATTTAATATTACCAAGTGGAAACTAAAACCCCAAACACTGCAGATAACAGGGGTGTTCCAAACGCTAGCCCAAGCTGCCTTCTACAGCATGGTATCCTATACTTCTGCAGTCTCACATGCTGCAGCACTGTGCACATACATTTACTGCAAGCTTTTTAGCCTCAGGAGATCTTTCTCTAACAAATAAGGAAAAAGACATATCAGGCACATGCTCCAGAAGATACATCTGGCAGAAAAAGTCTCTCTAATGATTTCTGTAGTGTACTTCTCACAAAGCCATGCATTCCAATTCTGTTTCCTTTAGATTAAATGGGTTAGAGGCCCATAAATATATGCCCCATACTGTTGCCTTAGAATATCGCTAGAATGTGGCAGAAACTGTGTTTAAGAAAAGCTGAGTTACTCAGAATACTTATTTAAAGCAACTTTGAAGTTTACAGCTGAAGATATCCTACCCTTAAGAAAAATATATAATGCTTGTACAATTAATTTATTGCCCACTTCCAAGGAACACTGCCTTAAAAACAAGTATTGCCTTTAGCTTACTATGACAAAGCAAATACACATCGTCCTACACCTACAAACACTGCTTTTAAGCTAAGGTGTCTTCTTTTTCTCTCAGAGTGTCAGAGACTGAGATCAAAAATACGTCCCAACATCTCAGAAAAAACTTGTTTTGAGCTAAATTTCTGTGATGTGCTAAGTGAGCATCCTGTTTGTACTCACTGTCCCAAAAATCCCCCCCTGCATGAGTTCAGACCCCCAGGAGCTCCCCAATATGCAACAACTCGACAAGAAACCAGCCGAAGAATGCAGAGTGAGCTTTGTGCATGCTACCATGGGACCACCTGACTGCTCAGCTTGCATGGCCTGAAAGACCACCATTCTGGACCACCACACTTGGAACTGAGCTCTTGTCACTTAACACAGGGGATGAAGGCTTCCTGTAGTGACAGGTGGTGCTGATTCAGACCCAATCACAGTCTAGCAGCTTCTGATTTGTTGACAGCAGTGATCATTTCAGAGAAACTGGCCAGACAAAGGAGGCTCAGCTCTGGAAACTCCCCTACCACACCGAGCAGGCCCAAAATAACAGGGCAGTGGGCCTGGCTAAGCAAATCACCCCTGGAAAATGCTACATGGTTCTCAGAAAAACCAGCATATTTAATGAAGCAGCCAGGGAAAAGAAGAGAAGCGCCAATCTACACATGGAGTGCTCCCCACCCACTCTCTTCAAATGGACTTTCAGGATGCCAAATGACTCCTAGGCGACCCTTCCTCTCTCTGTGGGGGGGTATTTCTTTCTTTTCTTTCTCTTTCCTCCCCCATCTCTTACTCTTTCCCTCTCTTCATCTCTCCTCATGCATGTATGTTGTGTGGATGCAATAAAACTAGCCTATGCATTTGACACCGTTTGTGCCTTGATTCTGTGCCTGAGAATCTGAACCTCCCGTACCCCAGGACACAGCAAAGAGGGTATCTAAAATAACCAGCTTTATTCTCTCTCCTTTGATATCTCTCTCTTCCCATACTAACCAGTACACGACCTACTAATTCTCTCTCTTTAATGCAATGCAGTATTTCTTTCTCTCTCATCCACCTAAGTCAATGGTTAGTGCTGCGGCTGCACCATAGTATGAGACAAACAGGGTGTTCCCAGAGTCAGGGTCACCCAATCAAAAAGCAGAGGGAAGCGACAGAAGCCAGCAGCTTTCACTGGGAGGTTGCCACAATCAATGGTGTTGCTGCAGTGGCCAAGGGACCTTTAACAGTGGTGCCTTCTTGAGAGCAACATGCACAGGCAGCACTCTGCAGCAAGCATGTAGTGAGCAGCAGCTCTGCTCACTGGACAGGACAGCTCCACTTGTGGGTGTGATCTGCGGCAGTCTCTGCAGGCAGGTAGAGCAAGGAGGGTGCAGAAGCACTGGCAGCAGCTAATTTGGTGCAAACAAAATGGCGGGTACTCATCACAGGACTAAACCCACTGCTTCTTCATGAACAGGCTCAGTGATGTCTTAAGTATCCAGCCAGATGGAACCGGTAACAGGGGAAACTACAGTACAGGCAACAGGCTGCATTGACTGCCCAAACCCCTCTCCTGGAGGAAAAATGAATACTTGCACAAGGTGTGCACAGGTGGGTGACCTGTTACATCAATTGGCAGAGTTACAGGAAACAGTAACTAGGCTGTGCAGTATTAGATGAGCAGAGGCAGAGATCAACAGAATCACAGAAACATCCAAGTTGGAAAAGACCCTCAGGATCACCAAGTCCAACATATAACTCTACTCCACAAGACCCACCTTAAACCATATTCCTAAGCACCACATCCAAACGATCCTTAAACACATCTGGGGTTGATGACTCAACCATCTCCCTGGGCAGCCTATTCCAGTGCCTGACCACTCTCTCTGTGAAAACGTTTTCCTACTGTCCAATCTAAACCTCCCAGTCTCAGCTGGAGTCCATTCCCCCTTGTTCTATCTCCAATTATGTGTGAGAAGAGCCCAGCACCAGCCTCTCCACAACATCCCTTCAGGTAGTTGTAGACAGCAGTAAAGTCTCCCTTCAGCCTATTCTTTTTCAAACTAAACAATTCCAGCTCCCTCAATCACTCCTCATAAGATTTATTCTGTAGGCTGTTTACAGCCTTGTTGCCCTCCTCTGGACTCCAGCACCTCCACATCTCTGTTGTATTGCAGTGCCCAAAACTGAACACAATACTCAAGGAGTGGCCTCACCAAAGCTGAGTACAAGGGGACAATCACCTCCCTACTCCTGCTGGCCACATCATTTTTAACCTAAGCCAGGATGCCATTGGCCTTCTTGACTGCCTGGGCACACTGCTGGCTCATATTCATCTGCCTTTCTATTCCAACCCCTAGATTCCTTTCTGCCAGGCAGCTTTCTCCAGCCACACTGTTCCTGTAGCATTGCTTGGGATTATTGTGACCCAAGTGCAGGACCTGGCATTTGGCCTTGCTGAAACTCATCCCATTAATGTCGGCCCAAGTCCCTCTGAAGAGCCTTTCTACCCTCATTCAAATCAACGCTGCCACCTAACTTGGTGTTATCTGCACACTTAGTGATGACACTCTCCATGCCTGAATCAAGGTCATCAATAAAGATGTTAAAAAGAAGCGGTCCTAACAGTGAGCCCTGAGGAACACCACTAGTGACCGACCACCAACTGGATCTAACTCCACTGACCACCACCAGGTGGCTTCAGAACCAAATTCCAGCAACAGACACCACTGAGGGTGAAGCACCTTGGGCATAGTGTCCCACAAATAAAGATCTCCACAGTCCCTACCCTCTAGCATCTCAACTAAAAAACAAGTTTGAACTATAGCAGGCATGCAGGAGCAAAGCCCACAAGGTGCAGATAGATATAACATGGCAGATAGCACAAAAAGAAACAACATGCACTTGTAGAGGGTGACTCCCTGTCAAAAGTAACCAGAGGGCCCATCTGCCAACCTGACAGGGAGTTATGCATGGTATGCTGCCTTAATGGAGCTAAGATCTGTGATGTAGTAGTGAGAGTACCACAACATGCAAAAAGCACAGACTGCTATCCTTTAATACTCTTTCATGCTAGCATGAACACCATAAGACCAAGCTAAGGCAGAATTAAGAGAGAGTATAAGGCCCCAGGGTAGAAAGTGAAGAATCTAAGAGCCAAAATAATCTTTTCTTCCATATCACAAATTCAAAGATTGGGGGAAGATAAACGTAGGCACAACTTACAGCTATGTGCCTGGCATTGCCATGAAGGTTTTGGCTTTTATGATAATGGAAGCTTCCAAAAGAACTACAACCTGCTAGGATGGTGTCTTGGTTCTAGTCTAAATTTCCCTGAGACTCAAAATAAAGCTAAAAGAACCAATACAATAGTAGGATGCCTTCCCCTCTCCCCTCACTTTTAGAAAGAACAGAATTAAATGTAGAGAGGAAGAGGGCAAAACACCACACCCAAATAAATAGCCTTTCTTTGATTTGGAAGTTAAAAGAAAAACTTTAACAATAAATAAAAAGTATTTGAGGTAGGGGAGTTACAAAGAGGAATAAGGAAGGAAAACAAGATACAAAAAAAAAAAATAGATATAACCAGACTGATGGCAATGGATGGAGGTAGAATCAGGATTTGTCCACCTTGTGGAAGGATGGCCACATGGTAAAACAAAAGCAGCAGGAACAAAGTATGGTGCTAGCAAGCAGGGAGGCAAAAGAGACCAAGAAACAGGAAGTTCCTCTGTTTTTATAGGGAGCTAGACACGAAGTGGGAGTGGGCTAACCACTACATTTGGGGTCAAGTTCAAGGTCTACACCCTTAGGGAGGAGTCAGGAGGACCTGGGTCAGGTTCAGACCACTCCCCAGAAGGGTTAACCCTTTTCATTCCACCCCTTGGTTAAACCATTTCCACCTTTCTGCAGAACAGTCTCCTTAGTCCACGTATGAGAGTATTAAGAGTTCTTAAGTCCTTCTTGGTCTCCAGCTGTATCCTAAGGTGATGTGCTTCTCTGGTGCAGGTTGGTGAGAAGTGAGAGCAGGACAGGAACATGGAGGAAGAATCAGGGGAACAGGAACAGTCCTTCCTCTCGAGGGAATACTCAGGAAAACAATCTTTTCCTCTGGAGGGAAAAATCAGGAACAGTTTTTTGCTGGAGAGCATCAGGAAAAAAAAAGGTGAAAGTGAAATGATGTAGCCTTCCTCTGGATTGCTGCTTGTGTGGTGTGGGTTCTGTTGGACATGTTGTATTGATGTAACTAGAAATTTATAACCACTTACAGCTATTATACAATTATTACACAAATATTACACCATATTACGTGGAGTTGTATTATTGACTCTGAGACTGACCTTTTCAGCCAGAATGAGGTTTCTCTGGGGAACACACTGAATAGTACCAGTTTCAAGCATTACCCAGTAGGTGTGACCAGGACCCTCAGCAGATACTACCCCTTTGATACGTTTGTGCCCTCCAGAAGCAGGAGCAACCCACACAGTTTCCCCCAATAGATTCCTTTCACAGACCACAGGAACTCCATTCTCCCTCAGCTATAGGCAACAGGGCAGATTGAGCAGGACCAGCTCGGTTGACTGATAGAATCATAGAAACAGTCAAGGTTGGAAGGGACCACAGAGATCATCTAGTTCCAACTCCCCTGCCATGGGCAGGGACACCCTACCCTAGAGCAGGCTGGCCAGAGCCCCATTCAGCCTGGCTTTAAACACCTCCAGGGATGGGGCCTCAACCACCAACCTGGGCAACCCATTCTAGGCTCTCACCACTCTCATGCTGAACTTCCTCCTCATGTCCAGCCTGAACCTACCCATCTCCAGCTTCACTCTGCTACCCCTAGTCTTGGTCAGTCCCTGATATCCTGAAAAGTCCTCCCCCAGGTTTTTTGTAGGCCCCCTTCAGATACTGGAAGGCCACAAGAAGGTCACCTGGGAGCCTCCTCTTCTCCAGACTGAACAGCCCCAACTCTTTCAGTCTGTCCTCATAGGAGAGGTGCTCCAGCCCTCTGATCATCCCAGTGGCCCTTCTCTGAACATGCTCCAGCACGTTCACATACTTCTTGTAATGGGGGCTCCAGAACTGGATGGAGTACTCCAGGTGGGGTCTCACCAGAGTGGAGTAAAGGGGAAGAATCACCTCCCTCAACCTGCTGGCCACACTTCTCCTGATGCAGCCCAGGATCTGGTTGTCCCTCTGGGCTGCAAGTGCACACTGCTGGCTCATGTTGAGCCTCTTGCCCACCATCCAAGTCTCTCTCCTCAGGGCTGCTCTCCAGCCACTCTTTGGGTGCAGCCATCAAACAAGTTCTTTATCCATCTCATGGTCCACCCATCAAACCCATGTGTCACCAGCTTGGAGACCAGGATGTGGTGTCCGGCAGTGTCAAAGGCCTTGCTCAGATCCAGGTAAATGACATCAGTTGCTTGCCCCTCATCTACAAATGCTGTGACCTGTTCATAGAAGGCCACTAGGCTTCTCAGGCAGGATTTGCCCTTGGTGAAGCCATGCTGATTGTAGCAAATCACCTCTTCACTATTCTTCTGTTTCAGTAGTGCCTCCAGGAGGTTCTGCTCCATGATCTTACTGGAAACAGGTGAGACTGACTGGCCTGTAGTTCCCTGGCTCATCCTTCCTACTCTTTTTGAAAATGGGGGCTATGTTTCCCTTTTTCCAGTCACTGGGGACTTCACCAGACTGCTATGACTTTTGAATTAGAATAGAGAGGGGTTTAGCAACCTCATCTGCCATTTCCCTCAGCACCCATGGGTGTACCCCATCAGGTCCCATGGACTTGAACACTTTCAGGTTCTTCAGGTGATCACGAATCTGATCTTCACTTATGATGGGCAGCTCTTCCGTCCTTGTGACCTGGAAGCTGCTTCTATTTCCCTGTGAAGGGCCTCATCTCTTTGGTCCTGCTGATCAGGTGGCCTGTAGCAGACCCCTACTATAACATCACCTTCCCCTGTCTTCCCTTTAATTTTAACCTATATACTCTCAACCAGCTCATCATCCTTCCCCAGGTGGAGATCCACTGATTCTAGTTGGTCACTGATATAGAGGGCACCACCTCCTCCTATCCTTCCTAAAGAGCTCATACCCATCTATCCCTACATTCCAGTCATAGGAATCATCCCACCAGGCTTCAGTAATAGCCACTATGTCATGGCATCCCAGCAGCACAGTGGCCCTTAATTCATCCTGTTTGTTGCCCAAGCTCCATGCATTTGCATAGAGGCACTTCAGCTGGGCTGGCCCTGTGATCCTCTTGTGCTAAGTCCCCTTGATTTCTCCAGATTGTCCTGCTGTGTCATCCCTGGGTTGCTTCAGGGTAGCAAGTTGAGGGCCCTCATTGGCTCTCCATCCCTCTGCCTCCTGTGAGCTGCCCCACTGTTTGTCACCAGCCAGCGGGTGACTATTAACCCCTTCCCCTGATTAACCCCTGGTCTCCTGCTATTCACTAGCCAGGTGGCTTCTGCTAGGTATTTCTCCCAGGTTTTGAAAGTTCCCTCCCCATAGCTTTCAGGGTGGTTTTCAGCAGGCCATTGTGATGCTCAATCTTTCCTGCAGCTTGTGGATAATATGGGATGTGGTAAACCCATTTGATCCCATGTTCTTTTGCTCAATTGCTTACAAGGTTATTCTTGAAATAGGTCCCATTATCTGACTCAATTCTCCCTGGGGTACCGTGTCTCCACAGGATGTGTCTCTGCAGGACCAGAATAGTGTTGCAGACAGTGGTATGAGGTACTGAGTAAATTTCCAGCCACCCAGTATTTGCCTCCAACATGGTTACCACATAATGTTTGATCAAGGCAGAGTGATGTAATCAATCTGTCAGGCCTCCCCATACTTGTATTTTGACCACCGTCCCACATACCACAAAGGTTTCATGCATTTAGCTTGCTTTATGGCAGCACAGATGCCACAGTCATGGATAACCTGTGCTATAGCATGCATGGGTGTGTCCACTGACCTGTCACGGGCCCACTGGTATGTGGCATCTCGTCCTTGGTGGCCGGAAGAGTCATGAATGGGCCCACCAAGCTAAGAACAGTTCACCTTTGTGCTTCCAGTCCAGATCTATTGTGGAGATGTGGGCAGCCAAGTCAGCTTGGTGGTTGTGCTGTTGTTCTTCAGTGGCTCTGCTCTTGGGGACATGTGCTAGTTTGAAGCTAGCTAGAATGTTTTGGTGAGAAGAACTGGATGATAGGCTGAAAAATGAAANTGGGAGGGGAGTTGTGTCTGTATTAGCTTTTTACCTTGTATATTTCTGTCTATAACTGTATATACTGTAAATATCTGCTTGTAAATTGTGCCAGCTGTAAATATAAGCTTCATTCAAATTTCCAGAGCTGACTGAGTCTATTCTGGGTGATTTGTAAAAGTGTGGGCGGGCGGGGTACACCCAAACCATCACAGGATGTGACCACTGTTGTGTCAGATTTTAAATGGCAGCTTGTCCAGGCATGCAGAAATGTCTTGCCAGAGGCCAGCAGCCTAAATAGGCTTCTCCTTTCTTTGCCAATCATTTCTCTTCCATTCCTTCAGCCACCCCCATAAGGCATTTTCTACCATCCATGAGTCAGTCTAGATGTAGAGTGCTGGCCACTGTTCTTGTTCTGCAATGCCCAGGGCCAGCTTTTACCTCAGTGAATTGGCTGGATTTGCTTTTTCCATCTCCTGCCTCTGCAACTCTGCATGTAGGGTCCCAGACGACAGCCTTCCATCTCCACTTATTGCCTACAAGACAGCAGGATCCATCTATGAACAGAGCATATCTCTTTTCATTAGCAGGAAGGTCATTGTATGGGGGGGCTTCTTCCGCACAGGTCACTGCCTCTTCTGGTGGCATTCCAAAGGCAGTGCCCTCTGGCTGGTTGGTGATCACTTCCACTATGCCTGAGCTTTCAAGGCTCCCCATTCTAGCTCTCTGGGTTATCAGAGCCATTCACTTACTTCAAGTGGCATCCGTGGCATGGTGTGGAGTTTGCCCTTGCATAATCCTGCCTTGTTTGCCTGATTTCCTTTTGAGGCATGGTTGTGATCATGATTACCTTGGTATCAGACTCATTTCCATCTGGTGCATTTTCCTGGGGGGTGCTGCCTCCAGTGGAGCTGCCGTCCATTGGATCTGAGTTTAGGAGAGGTCTCTCCATCCTCTACAGCTTTTTCCTACAAGTAGTGACAGGGACCAGAGAGACTGAATTCATAGGAGAAGCTGTCTGCATGTGCAGAATCTGATCAGGAATGGCCATGGGCAAATCTGTGCTCAGAACAGGAGACGCTTCGCCGCTGGCTGCCACGCCGTTTGTGCTGGCTGTGCTGCTGCTCATGTTCAGGGAGCAGGGTTGGAGCAGGTTTGCAGTTCTGCTATGAGCACTGGTTTGAGCACCAGCAGTTACTGGGCGGGCCTGCACTCCCCCTGCTTATTTCTTTACTAAATGTCCTAATAATGGCAGCTACACACAGCTGCCACATAGTCCAGGCGAGGATAATGATAATTCCTCCCTGAATCACATTTAAGAATAATGCAAATACTGCCAGAAAATACCATTTATCCCCCAAAGTATCTGGACCTTGAATGTCCCAGCACACATTCTCAGAGTGATTCCATGTATTAAATGTATTCCCAAACCCAGTAAAGTTTCCAACAGAATCCACTAAATATACAATCACACAGATAAGCCTTTAAAGTAGTCAAATACCATATCGATTACTATCCAGACTACATGATCCATTATAAATTTATATATCCATCTCCAAAACAACTATCCAAAAGCCTGAATTATTAAATCTCTTAAAAGATCCATTTTTTAACTTCCACATCTTGTCCATCTAGCTCCACGTTGAGACACCATCTTAATTGTCTTGGCTCTAGTTTAAATTTATTTGAGACTCAAGATATAGCTAAAAGAACCAATACAATAATAGGATGCCTTGCCTTCTCTTCCCCTCCCCTCCCCCCCTTTTGGAAAGAACAGAATTAAATGTAGAGAGGGAGAGGGTAAGACACCACACCCAAATAAATAGTCTTTCTTTGATTTGGAAGTTAAAAGGAGAGTTTTAACAATAAATAAAAAGTATTTGAGGTAGGGGAGTTACAAAGAGGTATAAGGAAGGAAAACAAGATACAAAAAAAAATATACCTATATATACAACCAGATTGATGACAATGGATGGAGGTAGAATCAGTATTTATCAGCCACATAGTAGAACAAAAGCAGCAGGAACAAAGTATGGTGCCAGCAGGCAGGGAGGCAGAAGAGTTTTTATAGGGAGCTAGACAGGATGTGGGAGTGGGCTAATCACTACACCTGGCATCAGGTTCAAGATTTCCCCCCCCTCCAGGGAGGAGTCAGGAGGACCTGAGTTCAGGTTCAGACCACTGCCCAAGAGGATTAACGCTTTACAGATGGGATGGAATCCACCTGTCTAAAGCAGAGAGGGGAATCTTTGGCAGCATGCTAGCCAACCTAGTTAAGTGGGCTTAACCAAAAGGAACCAAAAGGAACCAAAGGATTCATGGGGTGGGAGCTGAAATGGCAATATTCAAGCAATCACCACCACTACAACCAACTGGGGAATTAACCAGGCCAGCCAGAGTAGCGTAAAATGTGCCTCACTGTCTCCCTTAAATGAGAAACAAAACAAAAACAAAAAAGTATATGTAAAGTGTACATATACTAACTAACACACAAAGTCTGAGAAACAAACAAGAGGAAATGGAGCTTCATGCCCAGTCAGGAAGTTATAGTATTGTAGAAATAATCAAATCTTGGAGGGATAACTCACACAACTGGAGGATCATGATAGACAGCTATAGGCTGTTTTGTAAAGACAGACAGGGAGAAAAGGTGGTGAAGGTGCACTCTATATTAAAGACCTTACAGTAGGTTTCTGTTACTGACCTCCAAACCAAGGTGACATGACCAGTGAATGAGGCAGTTCTTGAGTCACTTAAGCAAGCTTCAGGTCAACAAAACCTGGTTCTTATCTGAGACTTTAACTCCCCAGACATTTGCTGGAAGATTAACTCAGCAGTTCACCTGGCAGCAAACAACTTTCTTGAATGCATAGAGGACTCCTTCCTGATACAAAAGTTAGATGTTCCAACCAGGAATGAAGCACTGTTGGACTTGCTGCTCACTAATCAAGAGGACCTGCTTTGTGGCAGTTAGTCACAGCGTGGACTGCAATAATCACAATACTGTGGAGTTTGGGATACTGCTTAGCATGATAAAAGTTAGCTCCAAAACAAAGGTTTTAGATTTTAGAAGAGCAAATTTCAGTGCCTCTGGGCTCAGATGGAAAGGATCCTATGGGAAATTTCCATGCATAAAGGAGCTATCAAGTGCTACGAGTTCTCCGAGAACACTTTCCTAGACACACACAACCAGTTCATCCTAGACACACAAAACCAGTTCTTCCCCTCTAAAGGCAATGGAAATAGGTGAAACAAGAGACCCCTTTGGCTTAACTCTGAGCTTCTGGGTCTGCTCAGAATCAAACAGGAAATGTACTTGAGATGGAAAAGCAGATTACATAGTGAATACTAAAAGGGCATCACCAAGGTATGCAGTTAGGAAAGTGGAACTGGAATTGACAAATGTCAAAAACTTCAGGAAAAGGCTCTTCAGACACATTAACAACAACCAAAACCATAAAGAAGCTACAGGCCTATTATTAAACAGAGGAGATGAACTAGTCACCAACAGCACTGAAAAGACACAGGTCCTTAACACCTTCTACACCTCTTTCTTTACCAGTGCTGTTGGGTCTCAGGACATGGGAACAACAGTACACACTGTGCAGATACAGACCTGCCTTCAGTGAAGACAGAGTTGGTGTGTGTGCTGCTTTGAGGTTAATTGTAATATTTTAGTGAGAGAAATTAGATCATTGGTTGTGAAAAGAAAATAATGATAATGTCTATATCATTCATGGGTTTCCTGAGAGAGATAAAAAGCCAAAATATAAACAAATTTCCCTTACTTTGTCTTGGGATGTTGTCCTATTTGTTTCTCCTTTGATCTGATCTAATATCTCTCTTCTAATCTCAGCTAACAACTAACATGTAAGCTTTGCTGGCTTTTGTTTTTGTTTGCCTGTCTGAGATAGAGAGGGAGAAAGAGAGGGTAGCTTTGAGCCTTTCTGGGCAGCTTCCTTTGACCAGGAAGGAGTTTGGATTTCTGTATTATTTCTAATTTGTATATAATTGTAAATACTTGTAAACAGATTGTATATATGTGCTTGTAAATTTTGCTATGCTGTAAATATAGCTTCATCTTACTTCTGAGCCATCTGAGCTAGTCTGGTAAATTTCAGTACTGAGGAGGGGATAGTTACTAACCCATGTCAGTGTGTCAACTATTGCAAGAGTTTGATCTGTACATGTTGTTGGACCCAGATACCACCCACCCAAGAGTGCTAAGAGTGCTGGCCAATATGAGAAGTCATAGAGATCAGGAGACATCCATGATGACTAGAAGAAGGCTAATATCATCCCCATCTGTAAGAAGGATTCCAAGGTAGGGTAAGAATGGTTACCCAGGTAGTTATGGACCCATTAGCCCCTCTTCAGTCCCTGAGAAAGCTACAGAACAAATCCTCCTGGGGACTGTAACAAGTCAACTGAAGCATGTAATTGGGAAGAGCCAACATGGATTCACTAGGAGGAAATCATACTTGGCAAACCTTCTATGACACAGTAACTTACTCATTCAATGCAGGGTGAGCAGTTGACATTGTCTACCTGGACTTCTCCAAGGCTTTTGACACAGTTCCCCAAAACCTCTTTCTAGAGAATCTGACACATTGTGGCCTAGATAACCAGTTACAAGTGGGGTCTCTCAGTGACCAATACTGTTTAATATTTTCATAAGGGATCAGGATGTTGAGATCTAGCACCCTAGTGAAGTTTGCAGATAACACCCAAAATAAATGCAGAAATTGACCCTCCAGAAGTGAAAGCCACCCTCAAGGAAGACCTGGACAGGCTCAATGAGTGGGCTAACAAGAATCTTATCAAGTTCAACAAGGACAAATGTAGGGTTTTGTACCTGGGATAACGTAACCCGGGAGTACAATTCAGACTGGGACCCACCTGGCTGGAGAACAAACCTATGGAAGGGAACCTGGGAGTCTTGGTGGATAACAAGCTCAGCCTGAGTGAACAGTGTACTGCAGCTGCAAATAAAGCCAACGGGGAGCTGAGTTGCATCAACAAGGGCATTATCAGCACATTGTCCCACTCTGCTCAGTGCTTGTCAGGCTACACCTGGAGTAAAGACTGAGAAAGGAGTGCCCAAAGAACAGGGTAATGGAAAATCAGTAAGTCAGCTCTAATAGAGGCACAAGCACAACTGAAATGCCCCTGCACTAATGCAAGGAGCATGGGGAACAAACAGGAAGAATTGCTGGAATTTAAAATCCTCAAGGCATCAAGGAGACTGCACAGTGAGTGGACTGCTCTGGACTTCAAAAGAGGAGATTTCAACTGCTTCAGGGACCTCCTAGGCAGAGTGCCATG